>LZPO01107545.1:1189769-1202811 GCA_001675575.1 Neotoma lepida
AAAAAACAACAAGCAACAACAGGGTCTTACCATGTAGCCCAGGCTGGCCTGGAACTCTCTATGTTCTGCATACCTCTGTACTCCAAGTGCTAAGATTAAAGGCATGCATCACTATATCAGGCACAGGAGTTCTAATTTTTATTTAGGTGATCCTCTACATTTAAATACAGGTTACAGGCCTGGAAAGATGGCTTAATGGCTTTAGAGCACTTGCTCTTGTAGAGGACCAGGGTTCTATTCCCAGCATCCACACCATGGCTCACAACCATTCATAACTCCAGTTCCAGGGATTCAGGCACCCCTGCTGGCCTCTAGGGGCACCAAGCACTCACATGGTACATATACATACTCACAGGCAAAACACTCATACAATAAAACAAGTAAATCTAAAATTTTAAGAAAGATGCAAGTTATCATAGAATTGTAGGCCAGATTATTTTTAGTAAAAGAACCATGGAATACAATTTTCCCCCAGTGATTTTGGGGATCTAAGAGCCTTGTGCTTGCTGGATAAGTGCTCTACTATTGAGCTACACCTCCAGCAAATCAAGATCTTAACATGACATAGCACACTTCTTTACATTCAAGGGACTGAATATTTAATTCAGACTTCCTAATTTTTCTTGGATATGTTCCTAGACTAAGAAACTTAGGCATTGGTTCCTTATGGTGATTTCATCAGTTCCTATTTTTGTTTAACATTTTTAGAGTTTAAAATACTTTCCAGAGCCTGTATGTGCCCTTTATAAGTCTTTAAGTTCCTACTGTCTTGTGTCAAGATTGAATATATTCTGTTGCCCTTTCTTTGTCCTGGATGGCAATTACAAACGTCATATAATTCATAGACTTTTGGCTGTTTTAGGTACAGACATTGCCAATTTCTGACCAGAAGTTGAAAATTTCAGTAATTATGAGTACTTACACAGTTTTACTTATGAAAGTATTTTAAAAAGTCTATTTGAAATTGTGTATTCGAGTTTTCTCCATGTCTTAGCTCTAAAAATGTTCCTATTGTAGCAGTAGAAATGTTCAGCATCCTTGTGGGGTCTGGATTCTCACCCTCAGTTTCTAAGTTCCACAGACACATATGTGGTCCTCTGTGTCCCTCAATGTTTGTGTCTGAGGCTGCAGACTCAGAAAGAGGTTCCAGATTGGGAGTGACAGACTATAAGCGGCTTTTGACCGTGAGGTTGAGAGTAAGAGACTGTATATGAAGTTGTATTTTGGTGAAACCTTGTCCGAGGAAAACGTACATGTTACAAATTCTGCTTGTTAGGCGAGTTATGAGTGTTGAGCTGGGCTGAGGCTGGATGTGTTTTGCGTGTGACTAACCACGTGGGGCGCCGAATTACACTGCCGCCGCGGGCAAGGGGAAGGCCGCAACTCGAGGCCTCGGCTTCAACCCAAACCGGAATAACCTGTTGCGGGTCCTCAGGCTCCCGGGGACACAAATCTGCTTCCCAGCCACCCGGGCCCGCGTCCCCGCCCGCTAGCAGTGCACCAAGCGCTTGACAGGAGGGCAGACACGTGACAGCCGCAAAGCGGCGCTTTGCGACCTCGATGACAAGCAAAATGTGCGACAGCCCTGGCGCTGGCCAACCAGGGGCGGAGGCGGCGGCCGGGGAGGAAGCGGAGGAGGCGGAGGCGGCTGTGGCGTTGGCCCGCCTGCTCGTTCTCTCGCTTTCCCCGCCCCCGCCGGGCTTGCCGCGGCTGAAGGGAGCCGGGCGCGCGCTGTCGCAGCCTGTCCTCCTCCCAGCCGGCGACGGAAGGACCAGCCCGGCATCGAGACCAGCCTCCCTGTCCCCGCGGCTGCAGCGAGGGCTCCGCGGGACGCAGGCGGGCGCAGGGCGGCTGAAGGTGACTGAGTGCATGAGCACCTAGCCTCCCGCGCTGCCCCGCCCGCCGGCCCTCCCGCCGGCTCGCCCGCCAGCCCCTCGCCACCCGGCGGCGGCCGCATCTGCGGCCGCAGGAGGCGCCGTCTCGCTCCCAGGTGCGCGCTTCGTTCCCGGAGCCGCGGAGCTCGGCGGCCGCCATGGCGTCCAACATGGACCGGGAGATGATCCTGGCGGATTTTCAGGTGAAGTGTCTGCCTCTGCTCGCCTCCCCACCTCCAACTTGGCGGCTTCGGGGTGGCAGCGCGGTGGCCTCCTCCTAGCGTTTTTTTGAGCACCGCAGTGGTTGTAGTGTGGGCTTTTCTACCCTACGTGGCTCAGGGTGTGTGTATATTGTGAACCATGGGGAACATGTATTTCATATGCTGTGTTTTGTGTGTGTGTGTGTGTAGAACGTGTTAATGAGGTTGAATGAGGATTTTAGATTTGGGGGATGTTATGATGTGGGGGTTGTTATGTATGTGGGCTCTTGCTTAGTTTTATGAGGAGTGTGTAGAATATGGGGTTAATTATGGGGTGTTTGGGTTGTTTCATGAGGAAACTGTGATGTGTGTGTGGAGTGTGTTGCTATGGGTGTGGTGTATTGTATGAAGGGAAGAGTGAAAAGGCAGAGTGATGAGGAGGTGATGAGCCTAGCTGGGCTTTGTGGTCCATTTTAAAGAGGGGTAAACAGTTGAGACTCCGAAGGCCTTATTGGAATCTTTGTAGGGTGGGAAATAAGGAGGCTGCTATGTAGTATGTTCTGATGTATTTTTGCAATGAATACACAAAGTTAATAACCCGTTCATATTTGCAGATTCTCCTCCCCTACAGACTTGAATTATTTGGTGTCCTTTCCTCAGGAGTTAATTTAAACTAAAGATTATTTCTTTACTGAGCCCTTCTATAGTGACACTGTCATGTAGGTGTCTTAAGGGCTCTTTGAAAGTAGAGCTGTGTGAGTCTGGAAAGATTGGGAGTTANAAACAATACCCTGTAAATGTTTTCTTTGCCTTTTGAAATTTACTGAAGAAAATATTTTAGTGCCCCCCCCACACACCGTTTGGCATTATGTGTGTCAAATATAGGCAGACTTTTTTCCCCCAACATTGGCATTACTTCACAGTCTCAATAGGCATTACTTTTCTATTTAATATTCTAATGACCATTTTCCAAGAATTTGCTCCGTTTTCTTCTCTAGTATCTGCCTGGTACACCAGGAACATGCCTATGTACATTTTGACCGCCCTGCAACCTGCAGACTCAGAAAGGATGGCTTTATAAAGAAAAGTTGGTCATGGTATTTTGGTGTTTGTAGGCTTTAGAATAGCCTGAGGGCTGGTGGTGGTGGTGGTGGTGGCGGCAGCGGCGGGGCGGCGGCGCACGCCTTCAATCCCAGCACTCGGGAGGCAGAGGCAGGCGGATCTCTGTGAGTTCGAGACTAGCCTGGTCTACAGAGGGAGTGTCAGGATAGTCTCCAAAGCTACACAGAGAAACTCTGTCTCAAACAAANAAACAAACAAACAAAAAGAATAGCCTGAGGTCTTTTATCTTTCTTAGACAGTGTCTCCCTTTGTAGCCCAGGCTGCCATTGAATACAGTCTTCCTACCTCAGCTTCCCACAGTACTGGGATTAAAATTGTGCTCCACTATGGCCATTTCTTAGATGGAGTTTTACCCAGTTTGTGTTTTGATAGGGAAAGGCTGAGTGAGGACAGCAACACATAGTGGAATTACCCCAGCCCTAATGTGATTATAACTTTGTTTTAATTTTATAAATTTTTAAAACCTCTAATAACTTGTAGCTACTTTCTATCTCCTGTCAGTTACTATGCTTATTGTTAATTTTTTTTTTTTTGAGGCAGAGTTTCAAGATATATATATATAGCCCAGGCGGGCCTGGATTGATTCTCCAGTGTTGGGGTACAGGAGTGTATGCCACCACACCTGGCTCACTGTTACTCTTATATTAGCTAAAGGATTGGAAATTTAGGGTCCTTGTTCTCAGAGGCAGAGTAATATTTTTGAGGCATCAAGACTTGGTTTGGAAATTAAAACGATTATTTTGATCACATTCTTAAATTTCAATAACATTTTCTTTCCCAATCTTTCACCTTTGAAAATGTTTGAAAATGTTTTATTTTTTCAGTAGCTAGGGATTGTACCCAGGGCCTTGTGCATGCTAGGCAAGAGCTCTACCACTGGTCTATATATATTTCTGGCCAAAGAGTTCTCTTACAAGAGTGATATTGAAATGATCTTATAGGCCAGTGATATGCTGTGCACATTGGAAATATAATTGGAAAAAATATTAATGGCATTTGGTGTGAACAATTTTCATATAATAAAATTTTTATTTAGAAGACTATGTACTTTAAGCACATTAATTCTTAGCTTAGGAACCTGTGATCTTTTACTAATTAAATATCACATCATTTTGTTTGTGTAGTCTTACTTTTATATTGATCATTGTAGTCTTCTGTATTNTAGGTCTTGTTAGTATTAATTTAAAAATAAGCAATTATCTATTATAATAAAATCAAGAAATTTATTGTAAGGATTATACCTCAAGACTTGGCATGCAGATGTGGGGAATGTAGCTCAGTGGTAGAGTGCTGCCTAGCCTAGCATATGTAAGGCCCTAGTTTTGATACCTAGTACCACACTCACACAAAAATGCATGTGCACACATACACATGTACACTCAAACATAAGACATGGCATGTAGATTCTTGGGTAATACTTGTTTAGTCGAATACCTCCCCAAAGCGAATATAGCAAAATTATATTTTATTTCATGTNCTTGTGGGAATCAATAATACTATGAGAGAGCAGCATGCTTGTGTAGAAAGGACACAATTTTGAATTAAATTTTAAGAATACTTGTACATGCTTGTTTAGTGTTGGTGTTTACAATAGCCAAGATATGGACCCAGCCCATGANTATATAAAAATAAGGAAAATATGGTGTACACAATGAAGTTTTACTCACCTTTAAAAAGAATGAATTTAAAAAAGAGAATGAAGTTAACTCACTTGCAAATCATCATGCTGGACAAAATAAGACAGACTCAGAATGCAAAAATATTGACTGTTTTCTTTAATATGCAGGTTCTGTAAGCATATATATGTTTATTTATATACACATACATACTATGACATGAAAGGACTATTACGTGGTGGAAAGGGACCTTGAAGGAGAGGAGGGAAGGAGGGACAAATGTCTGTTGAGGAGGAGGGAAGGAGGGACAAATGTCTGTTGAGGAGGAAATATAAGCAAAGTCCAATGCTGTCTGTGTATCAAGTTGTCAAAATGAAACCCATTGTTTTTGTATGCTAACTGAAAATTTTTAAATAAAACTTCCAAAAATATAAAAATTTCCAAAACTTCAATAAATTAATACAATCATATAAAATTTATTGAAGTTTTGGAAAAAAAACCCCTCATTTGAAACCTTTACATTTGAGTATTTTCTTTCCTAATGTTTGTATTTATTTAATTATGATTATATAACATGAAGAAAGCAATTATTTTTAACAAGCCCAGTGAAGAAACCTTTCTAAAACTCTTCCATTTCCTTTTAGGGAAAAATAATCAGATTTTGATCATTGCTGGATAATAGGCTATAAGTATAATGTCTAAATATGAAAAGCTTTTGGGAAAGGAGTCTTGACCATTTTAGAGAAAATGCTTAAAGAGAAATTGCTTCTTTTGGAATCAGTGAAATTTGCTAAGTAGTGGGTAGAAGATTATAGTTCACACTTAAAGGGAGAGGATTGGGACGCTGTGGATGGGTGAACTTACTACAGAACAAATTGTCTTCTAATTCCCACCCCTCCCGAGTGCTTAGCTAGCTTGAATAAGGCCCCCTGTTTGATCCCTGTAGTGAAAAACAAATGGAACAGAATTCCTAGTCCTTTCAACTACAGAATTTAATCATGGAAAATATATAACATAATTTTCCATATTAACCTCTTTGAANTGTACACTTCAGTGGTATTAAGTATTCATAGCACTGTGCAGCCATCATCATTATTCATCTATCTCAACTGTTCTTTCCATNTTTTAAAAAATGGAAATTCTGGGTACATTAAATAATATCTTCATTTCTCCCTCTTTCTGGCTTCTGGCGAGCAACATTTTATTTTCTCTGTCTATATGAATTTGACTATTGTAGGTACCTTATTTAACAAGACTTTTACAGGATTTGCTCTTTTGTGACTGGTTTATTTCACTTAATGTTTATGCTCTCAAGGTTCATCTATGATGTGGCATGTGTCAGAATTTTATTCCTTTTAACAGCTAAATAATATTCCATATTTGGAAATGCCGTATTTTGCTTACTCCTTCATCTTCTGTGATACTTAGGATGTTCATAACTTGTGGCTATCATGAATAATGCTAATGTGGGCAGGGCTATAAAGTATCTGCTGGAGCCCCTTACTTCAGTTTATTTGGGTGTATATCTAGAGCTAAAATTGCTGTGTCTTTGAGGACCTGCCATGTTGTTTTCCTTAGCAACCATTCCACCAACATTTTTTGAATGGAGAAATACTAGCATCTTGTAGGGTCTCCCTGTGTAGCTGCAGCTAGAGTCAAACTTAAGATCCTCCTCTTGCTTCAGTCTCCATAGTGTTGGATTCATAAATGTGGGTCACAATACCCAGTTCAATTAGTTACTTTTAAATTTAGCTCTGTCTAGTGAATTTAGAATTTGGAATATTTAATGAAAAGAGTTCATCCTGTTTGCACAGTATGTTACTATTAAAGTAGTAGTAGAGTAGTATTTATGCTGTTGTGGCAGGCTAGAGCCAAAAGAGGGTGTACATAAATAGCCTGAGTTAAACAAACAAACAAACAAACAGACCCCCCCATGTTTTTATTAACAAAGAGGTGCAACCGGATGAAAAGTTCAAATCTTATTCTTTTATTATATGTGGTATAGAGTTTTTGTTTGTTTGTCTTCAAGACAGGGTCTAATTATGTAGCTCTGGCTGTCCTGGAACTCACAGAGATTTGCCTGCTTCTACCTCCTAAGTACTGCCCCCCCCCTTTTTTTAAAATAGGCTCTCACACCTAGCCCAGGCTGGCTTGAAACTCACTGTAGCCCATACTGATGTTGAATTCATGCTAATTCTTCTATCTTAGTCTTCCAGGTGCTATGATTACAAGGTGAGCCACGATGCCCTCTAGTAATTGTAGAAGTCTTCATTGTTTTCTATTATATTATATTCTTTTTCTGCCTTCACAAAAATCATTTTATCAAACAAATTTGATCCTGTTTGATCTGCTTACAGATGGGAAAATAGTTACCTAAACAATTACAGTTGCTGTCAAATCATTCTAGTAATATTAGTTACATNTTACGAAGTTAAAACAATCAACTTCTATCTATATTTTTCNTTTTATTTTGTTTTATGAGACTGGGTTGTCCTGGAACCTGCTATGTTGATGAGGCTGGCCTTGATCACAGAGATTCTCCTGCTNCTTCTTAGACATTAAAGGTGTGTGCCATGATGTGAGACTTCCAGGTCTTTTGCTTTTTGATTAATGTTATGCTAGAATTTGTTTTTCCATTAAGAAAAAAATTACAACTTTTTTTTTTAGAATAAGAGATTAGTCTCATAAGTTAGTTTTATATATTTTGGGAACNAAAGACTGGTCTCATAAGTTGGTTTTCTATTTACACTTTTTTGTTAGTGACAGAGANAGGAATCATTGCTCAAATGGAAAAAAATAAGGGACTCTTAATGGTAGTGATGTGTTGCTTCAGACTTTCCCAGAAACCAATTCAGACTTTCTCCTCTACCTGGACAAAGATATTCTTTCTGAACCTAGTTGCTTTGATCATAGATTTAGAGTTTTTTCTTTCTGTCAAATTTAGCATTTATTTTGATGTTATATTTCTTATAGCATGACTTTATTGTTTTATAAGTTTTCTCATTTTGGGACTCATACATTTAAGCTTTGATTCANNTTCATATTTCAAGCCTAGTCTCCAATGACACTACTCTCTAGTAAGTCACATGCATGTTGTTGTCACTCCTGTATAACAGTTGGCTTTTCTAAATGNTATTTTGATCCTTACTTGTATTTCAGTTTGACACAGATAACTTCTGCAAAAGAGGATGGTATTCCTTGTGCTGATGTAGATTAGGGTTTAGCTAAAAGTCTACAGGGAACATAGTTGATGGTCGAGGGGTTCCCTTGAGTCTGAGATTGAGTACTGTGGTGCAGGTAGTCTAGTTAACCTTGTCCTTTGTTTCCTTTCCCTTTGCCCTCTTTCTTTTAGGGACATATTATACTGTTCTAGTTACTTGNATTGTAGATTATTGAGAAAATAAAGGTTTGGCATAGAGAATAAAATTTAATAGCTTATAGTAAGGATATGCCTTTGAGGTTCAAACCGCTTGAATTTATTTCACAGTGCTGCCACTTATCCATCTTGTGACCTTTGACGAGTTATTTTATACATCTGCCTCGGTTTTCCAATATGAAAAATGAATTAACACATGTAAAGCTATTAGGTGTCTGAAATAGAAAGTTCACATTCTGTTATTTTCATTTTGACCATTTATTACATTGTGTAACAAAAAATTGGGGTTTATTAGATAAAGAGAGGATTTATTAAGTAAAGTACTATACACCTAAGAGTTANAGCTATGGTGTGTGTGTTATGCATGCCACAGTGCTCACAGAGGTCAGAGGATAACTTGCAGGAATTGGTTCTCTCCTTCTACCATGTGGGTCCCAGGGATCCAACTTAGACTGTCAGACTTTGTGGTGTCTTTACCCACTAAGCTATCTCACTAGCCTCTGAAATTCTTTTTCTATAGTATAAGTAGGGATTCCTATAACCAAATAGAGGTATCTGAGAAAACTCCTTAGGAGGCATAGCTGGAAATGTTGAGCTGCATCTTTGAGATCTCATCTAGGATTTCCTGAAGCATTATTACTTCAATAATTCTATAGTAAAATGAAAGTCCTATAAGGTTTCTAGACCATCAGAATTGGGTGGATTAACAAGNGGCCAGGGTCACTAAAGTNAATCCCAGATGTCAAACACTANCCTTTTTACACTGTTGAAGTTTGATTTTGCTTTGGTTTGATTGTGACTGTGCCCTGACTCTTTTTTTCTGTTAATAAGAGAGTGTCTTGATTATGATGTTTTAGCACAGCAATAGAAACCTAACTAAGACAGAAATTTATGCCTGAGGGAATTAATTTTTTATTGTCTATGGAACCCTCATTGACGTTCCCTGAAGGAAATGCCAGGCAAGACAATACTGATGTCCCTCTGTACCCATTAATAGTTAGCTCTAGACCTATAACCAGACTTAAGGCTAAGCAGGCTCCTAGAGGGAGCTAGAAAGTGTAGTCCGTGAGGAGGATGTAGTCACAATGAAAAGTGTAGTCACAATAAAGGAGTAGTAGTTCTTACCATATTTATCTCTTTTACTCTCCTATTTGGTCTGGGCAGAAGATAGACGGATCTTGACTAACATAAACTTGATTAAGTAATATCTCTGATTGCAGCTGCTGTACCAGATGTGGTTTCCTTACTTGAGTGTATTTAACACATCTCCTGGTATATGGTATGCAGTTACTGATCTAGAAAATACTTTTTCTCAATATCTGTCCATAAGAACCCCAGAAATGATTTGCTTTCAACTGGCAAGGCCAACAGAATCCCTTTACAGTTTTACTTCAAGGGTATATTAACTCTCCAGCCCTGTATCATAACTTAGTCCAAAGGGATCTTGGTNATCTGTCTCTTGCACAAAATATCGTACTGGTTCACTATATTGATGTCATTATGCTGATTGGACAAAGTGAGCAGGAGGTAGCAACTGCTTTGAATTAGTTGGTAACACATATTTGCATCAGAGAATGGGAAATAAATCCAACCAAGGGCCTCAATTCAAGGACCTCAGTGAAATTTCCAGGAGTCTGGGGGTGTGGGGCATGGAGAGAGATTCCTTCAAAGGTGAAGGATAAATTTTTGCATCTGGCCTTTCCCATAATCAAGAAAGAAGCACAATGTTTAGTGGGCATATTTGGATTCTGGAGATAGCACATTCTTCACTTGGGTGTATTTCTCCCCTATATATCAAGGGACACGGAAAGCAGCTAGCTTTGTGTGGGGCCTGGATCAGGAGAAGGCTTTTCAACAGGTCCAGGGTGCTGTGCAGGCTGCTCTACCACTTAGACCTTCTGAACCAGCAGACCTGATGGTATTTGAGGTGTCAGTGGCAGATAGGGATGCGGTTTGGAGCCTTAGGTAGGCCCCCATAGGTGAATCAAAAAGGAAACCCTTGGGATATTGGAGCAAGGCCCTACCATCATTTGTAGACAACAGTTCTCCCTTTGAGTGATAGCTCTGGGCCTGCTGTTATGCTTTAGTGGCTGAATGCTTGACAGCAGGCCACCAAGTTACTATGCAAATTGAGCTGCCTATCATGAGTTGGGTATTATCTGACCCACCAAGCCATAAAGTAGGATGTGCATTATCAAATGGAAGTGNTATATACATGGTTAGGCTTGAGCAGGTCCTGAGNGCACAAACAAGTTACATGAAGAAGTTGCCCAGATACCTATGGATTCTGCTGTTACAGTGCTTTTTTTCGAAACAAGGATCTATAGCCTCATAGGGTGTGTCCTATCATTTGGTTGACTGAGGAAGAGAAGATTAGGACCTGGTTTACTGTTCTGCATGTTCTGCAGGCACCACCAGCATTAAAACTTCTTTCTGGGACAATCCTGAAAGACACTGTTCTATTGGGTAGAAAGAACTTCAGCAGTACACATGATTGTACATTTTGCTTGGAAGGAGAAATGATCAGATGTGTGATTGTGTACTGATTGATGGGTTATATATAGCCAATGGTTTGGCTGAGTGATCAGGGATTGGAAAGAGCATGATTGGAAAATTGTTGAGAAAGGCATTTGGGAAGAAATATGTGTATAGATTCTGTACAATGGATGTGAAGATATGTTGTTGTTGGTTTTTGCTCTTTTGGGGGGCTCGCCATGCAGCTACCAANTAAATCACACATGGAGGCTTTTTTAAATTATAAATGCCTGGCCTTAGCTTGGCTTGTTTCTTGCCAGCTTTTCTTAACTTTAAATTAGCCCATCTATCTTTGACCTTGGGCTTTTATCTTTCTCTATTCCTGTATACCTTTCCTTTCCTTCTTACTCCGTGTCTGGCTGTGTGGCTGGGTGGCTGCTCCTGAAGTCTTCCTCTCCGTGTTCTCTTGTTCCTTTTCCCCTTTCTCCCAGATTTCTCCTATGTATCTCTCTCTGCCTGCCAGCCCCGCCTGCCTATCCTTTCTCCTGCCTCGCCATTGGCCATTCAGCTCTTTATTAGAACATCAGGTGTTTTAGCAGGCAAAGTAACACAGCTTCATAGAGTTAAACAAATTCAACATAAACAAGAGGAACACACCTTAAAATAATATTCCCTAACAAAGATAACTTGTGTCCCATGTAAATGCTCTTCAAAAGGTGACCTCAGCAGGGAAAGAATTGAGTAATCAAGTAGATAGGATGACCCATCCTGTGTACAGTGAGCCTCTTTCCTTGCCTTTCCTGTTATTGCCCAATGGTCCCATGAACAAAGTGGCCCATCCTGGAATTATTTTCTCATAAAGTTTGCCCATAAGAGAAATGATCCCCTTTAAAAGAAAATCATTGCTACTGCCTTCAGTAAAACCAGTCTTTTCTTTGTATGTTTTAGTAGCTTTACAATATAAGATATTGGAATGTTTCTCAGGTAGTAATATATGGTTATACCTCTATAGAGTACAATTGTCAGAGAGTACACTTAGGTGGAGCAGCTGGAGCTACAGTATTTTGATTATTGTTCTTTGAGCAAGACAGTTAACCTTTAATGGAGCTCTGTCTAGACTCCTATCTAGGTTAAAAGTAGACTAGATGAAGTCAGATATGAGTCTAGACAATTACTTGGTAGCAGTAGTTGNAGATATTTAGTTAGAATGCATGTAGTCCACATTTGGGGTCTGCAAACTACAGCCTGAGGGCCAAACTACCACCTGGTTCTGAAGATACAGGCCTGTTGGTACATACAGTCACTCATTTTTGTTTGTGTCTCTGGCCTCAATAGGAGGGCAGAGTTGATTATATGGACTATAGAACCTGAAATATTTACTAGGTGCCTTACAGGAAATTTTCCTGATCTAGACTAGTGATGATTTCTGTTCCCCAAGGGGACATTAAGCAGTGCTTGGAGATGTGCTGCTGGCATTTAAGGTATAGAGGCCCAAGATATTGTTAAATGTCTGTAAAGCATGTGATATTCACCCACAATGAGTCTTAAATGTTGATAGTGCTAAAAACTGATCTAAATCAATGGATCTTAAACTTTAGTGTATACCAGAGTAACTTAGAGGGTTTGCTAAACCACAGGTTATTCAATGAATCTGGGGTTGGATCTGCAAACTTCATTTGTATTAGAACTTAAGAATCATTTGATCAAGGAAGACTTTTGAAATTCCATCCATGCTCTTCATTCTTTGATTTTATGATCCATTTGTATGACAGGAAAAAGGTGTATTTCTGTGGAGACTTGGTGTTGGACTCTTATTTCCTTTGGGAACATTTCTATTTATTCTTTAAGAACCCATGCCCTACCTTTTGTATGTAACATTCACAACCTATACACCTACTGAGACTTAGTATTTATTCTGTATCTTGCTTATGTTTCTCTCTCTTAGTCTTTTTAAATGGTTAATGATGAGTTTACATATTTTACCACCTACTGTCAGTTCTTGTGGAGATTAACTGCTTAGTTCTTAATCATCTGTTACTACAGAAACTAATAAGAGATATTTAGTGAATATTTATTAGAATAAGACTGCTATGAAAAAATAGTGTAGAACTTAACTTTTGTGGATTTTTTGTCTGTCTGTATGTATGTATGTATGTATGTGTGTGTGCTGTTACACATGTGTAGGTGTGTGGGCATGTGTGCCTTTGGAAACTGCAGGGCAGCCTCAAATGTTGTCCCTCTGGTGCTGTCCACCCTTTTATTTATTTACTTTTGGGGATAAGTTTTTTGACTGGCTTGGAATTGGTCAAGTAGTTGGGCTGGTTGGCCAGTGAGCCCCAAGAACTTGCCTGGCTTCTCTCCAATGTGTGTGGCATCATG
>LZPO01107545.1:1204201-1230227 GCA_001675575.1 Neotoma lepida
TCCTGTCTCCACCTCACATCTTGCCATAGGAGTGCTGGGATCAGGTATGCACACCACCACATCAGGCTTTTTCACTTGGGCTCAGGGGATTGAACTTGGGTCTCAGCCATCTCCTTGGCCTTCCTCAAACTTTTTAAAGGTAAAAACATTTTCTTTCTCCTTTTTTTTTGTTCTTTTTTTGGCTATATGTTATATATACATGTGAGTGCATACATATGCATATTTATTGTGAATGCTGAAGCATACATGCTATGGCTCATGTGTGGAGGCTAGGGGGGCAGCAGTGTTCTTGCCACCTTGTTGGAGGCACAGTCACTTGTTCTGCAGCGTCATACACCCGGCCAACTGGCCCTTGAGCTTCTGCCTCCACTTGCCATGGATGTGCTGGGCTTGCAGGTATATGCTGTGGTGTCTATCTGTATGTGGGTTCTGGGATTCCGAACTCAGATCCTCAAACTTGCATGGCAAGCATTTTAACTACTGAATCATTTTCCCCAGCTCTAAGTTAGAAATTTTGATTTTTAAATCAGAATTGTTCATCATGTTAAATATTTAAGTCATTGACATTAAAGTGAGATTGGCAGATAATTTCAAAAGGTAGTCTGGCTGAATTAACAGAATAATTGCACCTGCCTTCATATTTATTTGCAGTTATAGAGGAATTATTGAGCTAGAAAGAATGAGTGTAAATTGTGGTAAAGGAAGAAGGAAGAGTTTTAGGTTATATGCATCCGAATGGCTTTAGAGTTAGGTTTCAGTCATTTTTAACTCTGTCTTTACTATTCTCTGAATTATTTAATAGTTGAATTGTCATTCAGAAGTGTTAGTGAGAGAAAAGTTTAAAATTTTTTTCCTTTTGTTTTTGAGATTATAATTACATTACTTTCTTTCCCTTCTCCAAGCCATCTCATATACCCATCCTTGCTCATTTTCAAATTCATGGCCTCTTTTTTCATTAATTGCTATTTTATGCATATATATTTATACATCTATATTTCTAAATAAAACCTGTACAGTCTGTATAATGTTACCAGTATTTATGTTTTCAGGGGTGACCATTTGGTATTGGGTAACCAATTGGTGTGCTCTTTCCTGGAGAAGACTTTCACCCACTCTCAGTATTCTTAGTTGCCTATAGTTTTTTGTGTAGGGTTGAGGTCTCGTGGGCTTTCCTCTGTTTACTTGGACATGTCTATTGATGTTATCCTTGTTCAACATGGTTAGGCAGTCATGTTGATGAGACTTTATTTGTGTAGCTTCTGACATTAATAATGAGACACAATCTCATAGCAAACTCTCTGATCCTCTGGCTCTTAAAATATTTCAGGCCCCCCCCCCCCAGTGTTCCCTGAGCCTTAGGTATGAGAGTGTTTTATAGATGTATCCATTGAGACTGGGCTCTACATCTCTGCATTTTGATTGGTTGTTGTTTTCTGTAATGGACCCCATCTGTTACACAGAAAAGTTTCCTTGGAGGGGTGAGGACTGTACTTATTAATGGTGGGTATAAAAGGGCAAATGTTTAAGTTGTTGTTATGGGTTGTGCTGGTTTAATAAAGTGGTGTTTGTAGGTTCTCCTCCAAGATCCATGAATTCACTGACACTGATTAGTTGGCCATGTTTCCAGTACCAGGCATAGTTTCCCTCTTGTTGAGCTGGTTGTAAATCCTATTAGAGAGTTGTTGGTTACGGCCAAGGTATGGTAGTTGAAAGAAAATGGCCCCCAAAGGGAGTGGCACTATTAGGAGGTATGGCCTTGTTGGAAGAAGTGTATTACTGTGGAGGTGGGCTTTGAGGGCTCATATATGCTCAAGATACCACCCAGTGTCTCAGTTCACTTCCTTTTGCCTGCAAGATGTAGGATTCCAGCATCATGTCTGCTTGCATGCTGCCTTGCTTCCCATCATGATAATGGACTAAACTTCTGTACTGTAAGTGAGCCACCACAATTAAATGTTTTCCTTTATAGGAGTTGCCGTGGTTATGGTGTCTCTTCACAGCAGCAGAGCAACCCTAACCAAGACAGCATGCGTGCCACTACTGCAACCTTAGCATTATTGTGCTATGCTGGTCATTGTTATGGTCTATAAGCATCATAGCTGGGTAGGACTGTTGCTTGCTTCCTTCTTTTAGAAAATTGCATTGTGCCTTATGATACCATGAAAGCTAGCCCTCAGGGAGGAGGCATTCAAGTGAGTTCTTGCTCAGGGGACTCTGGGCCCTGTTTCTGAAGGGCACAGTGTCTTCAGCATTAGGGACTTACTAGGGGGCAAACAAGGGCAAAAGCAATGGCCAGTGTGTTTTAAGAGTCCCTGGATAGCCCTAACCAAACAACTCAAAAGAGAGCTTCTCATGTCTGGTATTGGTGTTTTTGTTAAGTGGTCTTTGATTCTTAGAGGGAGCATTGTCAGCCATATGAGAAAAATTCATTTAACAATATATTTATACANAGAATTAGGTATATTATAGTTTTTTAAAAAAATAGTTAATAGTNTGATTCCTTATGACTTTTTTCAAACATCCTTATTGCTGTTTTACCCTCCTTCCTCCTGTACTTACCTCTCTTCTCCTTTCTAAAGAGCCCCACCCTTACCATTACCCAGTCAGATCACTTGTACCCTGCTATTATTCTCTGTATAGCTCCCAACCCTTCTACCCTGCCAGTGGTTCCTTTTAAGAGAGGAANGTTTTATTCCTGATCCAGTTTTTCCCCATTGAAAAGCAATGATTGAATTTGATTTTATTTCTTTGTGTGTGTGTACATGTATGCATGTGAAAGTCCATGTATGCTCATGCACACATATGGGCAGACCAGAAAAAGACTTCAGGTGTCCTCTTCTGTCTTCATCTTGTGCCTTAAAACAGAATCTCTTATTGAATCTAGAACTTACTGTTTCAGCTAGGATGGCAGTCAGCAAGCCCCAGCACTCCTCCTGTCTCCATTCTCCTTACTTCTCCAGCACCATGGTTCAAGTGCATTTGGCTATGCCCTGCCACACTCCCCTCTCTCTATATGTGTACACACACACACACACACACACACACACACACACACACACACACAGATTCTGAGGTTTTGAACTCAGACCTCATGATTATACATCAAGTATTCTTACATTAAAACATACCCCAGCCTCTTGAAATTGGTTTTTAAAGTCAGTTTTTGGTGTAGTCTTGGACTTTTAAAGTGAAGTGAAGATAAAATTAAACAATCTTTTAAGTTATTAGTGAAGATTTATAACATTACCTTCTAGCTTTAGATTGCTTTGAACGTACCTGATACTATGCGAGGCTCTTAATATGTGATCTTTATAACAAACTCTCACTGGGGTTCAGTGGTGCAGTTCTCATGTTGTCTCAGCAGAGGCATTGATTGCCCTTGTTCCTCTTATCAAAGATCTTGACATANTGAAAAGTCTTGGAAGACTGAAATAATGGCTCCCATTGGAGTGAAGCCCACATGTGTATTTTCTACTGTAAAATACGTGGGTTCTCTTGGTTCTGAGTTCTTTTCTGTAATGTAGTTTACTGNATATATAGATGGTCTACTTTATGTGGAAGTGGTATACAAGAAAATGCTGATTCCCTGACCACTGATGTTGCTGTGGTTTATTGTTTTTGGTGTAGGAGTCAATATTTTCTGCCAGTATCCATGAAATTGGGTGCTAAGGTTGTTACCTTGCAAGTAAGATAAGTCTTAGACCTTACANTTCTTAAAGTTGTGGCACCAAAAATGGAATTTTGACAGACAGATGACTTTCTGAAAGAAGAAAGATGAGGACATTGTAGGAGAGATAGAGTGTGTTTGGTTAACAGAATTTGGGGAAGCCCATGGGAGTTAGTAGAAACATGTTTGACCAAAGTATTAGGTGATTATGTAATTTATTGCCTTTTAATGAAGATTTGTAGAGTTCTAGGAAGTAGATTCAAAAGCAGCTAGCTTAGCTGCCTAAACATTCGTTTGGTTGTTGCTAACTCTTTTTGGTGGGTGAAAAACAAAGGTTTTGTTTTTAAAATGAGGTTTATTCTAGANTAACAGCTAGTATAAAGTTGTGTTTTGACCAGGCAAAGTATTCTGTGCCTTTTCACACTGTAGTTCTANATTTGTGTGTACTTACACTTGAGTGTGAAAGGAAACAGATTTACAACTTTTGTGGCAGAAAACAAATTTGGTAGAATCTTGGTTTGCCTGAGAGATGGAGTATAAAATGTTTTTTGTTTCAGTCCTTCCTTTGGAGGAAATCTTTAACACTGTGACATGACATTGTGATCTGTAAATGTGCTGGGCCATATTCATAGCTGTTCTGGGACACATGTGTCCTGTGGGCTGCAGGTTGTACTTGTCTGGCTTAAAGCAAAGCTGGTTCAGTGGGGTCTTCAGTTCACAACAGTCTTACTTTAAACCTGGGCCTGGTTCACTGATGTAAATTTAGGAGGGCTGGAAATTGACAGTACCTGTTTAGCTTCTGGATCTATGAGTTTGCATCAGCCATGTAGACTGGTAATAGATGTAGTTGCTCCTTGATTAGGTAGAACTCAAGACTGTGTTATATTTATTTGCCTTGAAAAACTTGTTTTGTATCTGCTGACCCTTGCCTACTGCTAATAGTCTAACTACCCATTGGCTACTTTGAAAGCTATAGACTGTCAAATTAAAGGAGGTGCAGCCAGGAAGATCAGAAGTTTAAGCCTAGCCTCAGCTATAGAGTGACTTAGAAGCCATCCAGGGCTATGAGACTTTGTACAAAACAAAACATAGTAGAGCAAAGCAAAGTTAAGTAAAACAAACCATTCATAAAGCTGTGTTAGGGTTATATTAAGTATGCCACCACACCTCCCTTTCCTTTCTGTTTTTTNCCCTGAGATGGAGTCTTAATATTTTGTTCATGCTAACCTCATATTCTTAGGTTCAAATGGTCCTCCTGCCTTAGCCTGTCAGCAGTGTGTCTGAATTGATGATGGCTTTTTTACTAGACAGAATCCCAAGATGATGAATGATATTACCGGACAGGTAACAATACTTGTATTGTATTGTGTTTTTGTGTATTTCTTATCTTTCTCTTACAAGGCCATGAGGACTTTATACCATCTAAATACTACAGCATGATTAACTTTATACTGTCTTAATTCCTCATGATGGAGATTAAACTCCAGTATGAATTTTGGAGAGAACAAACAATATTCAAACAATTGCAGCATACTGCTCATCTTTAATTTAATCATTGGAACTGTTAAAATTCAGTGAAGAACTTTATTTTGTTAACCTTTATCCTTCTACTTAAGTCATCTCTCTAGAAATTTTGTTGTGTGATATTTTGTTGTATTCTGACAAATAAAGCTTGCCTGGAGGTCAGAGGGTGGAGCTAGCCACTAGTTAACCATAGAGGTCTGGAGGTCTGTACAAATAGGAGATAGCAAGTGAGGAGGCTGGGTGGAGGGAGGAAATGATAAGGTGTGGCGGAGACAGGATCTTGGCCCTTTACGGTCTGAGGATTCGGAGAGATGAGAAGTCTCTGGTGGTTGTTGCTCTGCTTCTCTGATCTTTCAGCTTTTACCCCCATATCTGACTTCTGGTTTTTATTGATAAGACTAATTAGGATCACGCTTCATCTGGCATCCAACTTTTGGGGTACAAATTATACAAAAAAGCCGCTTGCCCATGGCTTTGCAGCCACCACATGCTGGAGCTGCACATGGGGGTTCCCATTGGAGTCACTGCCCTGCCGGCTAGGTTTTCCTATCCACCCTCCCACCCCAAGCTCTCTGGGTGAATCTGGGATTTTTCTGTTGCAGCCTCTCTGCAGCAAACTACAGGCACTTGGGCTCCAAATGGCGCTGGAGTTAGCCCCTCACCACTGGCCAGCTCTGCCTTCAGGCAGCTCCCACTACATGTGCTTCTATGCCATGATCCCCTGTGTGCATTTTCTAGACACCAGCTCCCTCTCTTGGTGGGTTGTGGGCTTTCCCTGGAACCCCTCCTTGGGCTGCTGCCACACTAGGTAGTTNCCTTGACACCTGCTTGGGCTTTTACTGTTCTATGCAGCAGCAGTCAGCCTCACACTCCNCTGTCATGGTCAGCAGATTTGGTGAGACAACTGGAAATTCTTAAAGGGGGATTTAGTTAAAAAAAAAGGGAGAGTTATTTTCTATNTTAAAAAATGGGAAACACTATTAAGATGGAGGGAGTTAGGTCTCTGTATGATTACACAATGGNTGGTTTAAAAATAGAACAATTAAATGAAGGGATAATCAACTTAATTGGGATTGACATAATGTTAATTATNATTTTGATAATTCCTGTTTTTATCCCTAAAAAAGTTGGTTGATATGAGTGCCAAGATACAAGTCTTAGAAGAACTTATTAAAACAGATNATAGAGATATTCAGACCAGACAGAGGAATTTAAAGGAGGAATAGCCCAAGGTTATCGAGCAACCAACCATAATTTATCCAGTCACCTTACAGGAACAACTGCCAAATAACAGGTATCTCCAAGGCTATGCAAGAGCTGACTGAACTCTTGTGGAAATGTTAGATTTGAGGCGATTTAAGGAAGCAATAGTCTTCTCATGGTATGCATTCACCTTTTGTGAAGCAGATGTTAAATTCATGGTCAACTGGTAACAGAATTGTCCCACAAGACTGGAGAAACTTGGTTATAGCAGTATTGGAATCTGGTCCTCAATTAGAGTGGAGGACCTGGTGAAAAGATGAGGCTAGGGCCATTGAACAACGAAGTAGGGCTAGAGGTATTGAAATCTCCCAAGACCAACTTCTTGGAGAGGGTGATATGCTGATGTACAAGGACAGTCTCTATATGATGACCATACCCTGGTTCTGTACTGTGCAGCAGCAATGAATGCTTGGGATAGAATTGAAGAAGTCAGAAAAAGAGTTGAGTTATTTACTGAAGTTATATAGGGCCCAAAAGAAACCTTCGCTGATTTTTTTTTTTATGAAGATTGACTTCAGCTGTAAATAGAATGATATCAAATTCAGAAGCTAGACAAATAATAATTGAATTTTTGGCTTTTGAAAATGCTAATTCACAATGCAAAAGGGTAATTAGGCCTTGAAAGGCAAGATCAGCACCCATAGAGGAATGGATCTGAGATATAATCAGTGTTGAATCTCATAACCATGATGATGCTTGGATAGGAGAGATGATTTTCCAAAGGCTTGAAGAAAAATCAAAATGTCAGGTGTTTTAATTGTGGGAATAAGGTCACCTAAAAAGGGATTGTAGACAGGGCATTCCTGGAAACANTGTTTTTTCTAGGAATAATCCAGACAAAAGGTCCCTGCCTTCTGGAGTATACAGAAGGTGTGGCAAAGGCCAACATTGGACCAATGAATGCAGATCAACAAGGGACAGACAGGGTAACCCTTTGCCATTGGTAAATGCCTTGGGGGGACTCTTGCAGGCCCCCATGTCAAATTTGGTTCAGTCCTTCCCTGTCACCATGGGAGAAACTCCTCCCCAGAGCAATTAAAGGACCTAATGTCTGTCGTAAAACAAACAAACAAACAATAAANCACCCCATACTGCTCTGGATGATAAAACAGCTTTAGAAGATAAAACAGAACTTTCAGGAAACCATAAAGCAAATAAATATTTTGGTAGACTTCTATAAATGATCAAAGANCAAAGCTAAAGGTATGAATAAATAACATTGTAATTGAACATCTTGTAGACACAGGGGCAGATGTAACAATAATTGCCCCAGAATCTTGGCATCCAAATTGGCCTCTTAAGGATGTAAATGTTCAGCTTTTAGAGATTGGAACTTTATCTCAGGTAAAACAAAGCACGAGATGGGTCAAATGTATAGGGTCAGATGGACAGAGAGGAAAATTAAAGCCATATGTGACTAATATAGCAATGAATTTATGGGGACATGATTTGTTACAGCAATTAAATACCCAGATTAACATTCCTCCAATCTCAAGAAACAAACCATAAACTAACATGTTTCTGGGAAAAATATTAAAAGGTATTATAAAGAACAGTCACTGGCCATTTAGGTTGTACAAAAACAGGGCACAACAGCTATTGATCTTTCAAAGGTACCAACAGCCCTACCTTATAAAATGGTTGACTGACAAACCTGTCTGGGTGGAACAATGGCCTTTGACATCAGAAAAATTATGGGCTTTAGAACACCTAGTACAGGAGCAGCTAAATGCTCAACATATTGAGTAATCGACCAGGCCTTGGAATTCTCCTGTAATTGTTATTAAAAAGAAATCTGGAAAATGGAGATTGGTAACAGATCTAAGAGCTGTTATAATAAGGTGATTCAGCCAATGGACTCTTTACAGTCTGGAATTCCCTTGCCTTCTCTGTTACCGAAAGGATGGTCTATTATAGTTACTGATTTGAAAGACTGTTTCTTCACTGTAACCTTACAAGAAAAGGATAGAAAAAATTTGCCTTCATGGTGCCTACTTATAATAATTCTCAGCCTGTTAAGAGTTATCAATGAAAGGGTCTCCCATAAGTGATGTTAAACAGCCCCACCCTGTGCCAGTATTTTGTAAGACAGCCATTGGAAATGATTCATGTACCGTTACCTCAGTCTATAATTTATAGGCAAGATTAATGGGCAATATCTTACTGGCTGATTCAAATGTGGATGCTTTAGAAAAAATGTTTGAAGAAGTAAAGAAAATTTTGCCTTGGGGATTACCAATTGCTCTTGAAAAAATACAAAGAGGAGATTCTATTAATTATTTAGGATATAAAATAGGTTTACAAAAAATTCAACCCCAAAAGGTACAAATCAGGAGAGATCAATTGCAAACTATTAATGANTTTGAAAAATTGCTTGGAGACATTACCTATCTACGGCCCACTTTTAGAGTAACAACTCAAGAACTGATTAATTTGTTTCAAACCTTAAAAGGTGACAAGGACTTAAATAGTCCAAGAGAATTATCAGCTGAAGCTGAGAGAGAATTGACTTTGGTGGAAAAGAAATTACAGGATGTACATGTGGATTGTTTGGACCCAGAACTTGATTGCATGCTGGTTATTTTACCCTCTATGAATTCCCTTTCAGGGATTTTAGTGCAGAAGGAAGATATTATCTTAGAATGAATATTTTAGCTACACAGACAGTAAAAAATTAAAGACATATGTGGAAAAGGTTTCTGAGTTGATTCTACAAGGAAAATTGAGACTTTGTCAGTTAGCAGGAATAGACCCAGCAGAAATTGTAGTGCATTTTACTGATGCTGAAATTTCCTCTTTATGGGCAGAAAATGAACACTGGCAAAGAGCATGCATGAATTTTTTTGGAACAATTAACAACAGATATCCCCAAAGCAAGAGAATTCAGTTTATAAAGAGAACTGACCGGATCCTTCCTCACATTGTATGGGGAGCACTAATATCTGGAGCCCCTACATTCTATACTGTTGCAAATAAATCAGGAAAGGCAGGTTATAAATCAGGAAATTTGAATANAGTGGCTCAAAGTCTTATGATTCTGTTTAAAAGTCAGAATTACATGCTATTCTCATGGTGTTACTAGATTTTTCCAGAATGTTTTAGTATAGTTACTGACTCTCAGTATGCAAAAAGAGTTGTTTTAAGTATTGAAACTGCTGAATTTATTCCAGATGATACAGAATTGACTTTGTTGTTTATTCTATTATAAGAAATAATCAGAAATAGAAATCATCCCATATATATCACATATTAGATCCCATACGGGNCTACCAGGCCTTCCAGCACAAGGTAATGATAAAATTGATCAACTATTGATAGCAAATGTGCTAGAAGCCTCAGAATTTCATAAAAAACACCATGTCAATAGCAAAGGTTTGAAAAAGGATTTTTTTCATCACTTGGCAACAAGCCAAGGAAATTATAAGAAAATGTCCTACTTGTTTCTTGTATAACCGAACTCCACTACCTGCAGGAAGTAACCCAAAGGGTACTCAAAGAAATGAAATTTGGCCAATGGACGTGTTTCATTTTGCAGAGTTTGGAAAATTGAAATTTGTACACCATACCATAGGTACATATTCAGGATTTCAATGGGCAACTCCTATGATTTCTAAAAAGGCTGATTCTGTAATTACACATTTATTAGAAGTTATAGCCATCATGGGGATACCTATACAAATTAAGACTGACAATGCTCCAGTATAATCTCTGGTAAAATGAAACAGTTTTTTTGCGTATTACAACATAAAGCATNTTACAGGTATACCATACAATCCTACAGGGCAAGCAGTTATAGAAATATCTAATTGAGCTCTAAAGGATCTGCTTAATAAACAGAAAGTAGTAATAAAGACCTCCAGAGATAGATTGCATAATGCTTTATTTACTTTAAATTTTCTAAATGCTAATGAGAAAGGAATGACAGCTGTGGACAGACATTGGATAATAGAAAAAAAAGTTGAATTAAATGAGCCTGTATACTTTAAAGATATGTTGACCTCAGAATATAAACCACGGTATGTGTTATGTGGGAAAGAGGTTTTGCTTTTGTGTCCACAGGAGAAGAAAATCTATGGATACTATCAAAATTGATAAAGATTGGATTTGGACAAGAGAGACCTCTTGATTAGGAGAGGTGATAGTTCATCAAACAGCGTGACCATTCAATCTAAACTAACTTATAAGACTAACAAATGCTTTTCATTTGATCAGATATAACTTGCCAAAAGGGAAACTCACTGAAGTTAGGGTTGGGGCAGGGTTTTCTTTTTGTCTTTCCAGGAGAATGAAGGCAACCAACTAAGGAATCTGAAGACCACTGGACAAATGAGACATCTGAAGAAAAATGATGAATCATCCAGAGAAAATGTCCTAAGAAAAAGAATAAATTGATCTATTGGCATATCACATTTCCAACAGGATAAAATTTCACAAATCTTCACAAATGTTTGTTTCTGCTGTTCTCTACAGACATATAATGCAAATGGTCTTTTTGTAGTCCCAGTCCAATTTAAAAATTAAAGCTGGCTTTGGAGTTGGAGTGTGGCTCTCTCCTTCTCTGAACCTAAGCATGCCTGTTAAAAGGAAAACCCAAAATCTCTGTCTTATGTCAGAAGAGCCACTTGATATGGGACAGAAGAAAAACCAAAATTAAGGAACTGTTCTATTGCTATTAATCTCATGATCCTTTGGTTTTATTTTTACTCTTTAAAACTTTTCTTGAAGTATACATATCTCAAAATTTATAATATATATATATATATATATATTTTAAACCTTTTGTTATGATATTGGTGATATAGAGTACTGACTAATTCTAGAAAAAGATTTCATCTAGCTTCCTGTACATGATTTTGGGTTTGAATCTCTATCAGGTAACTAGAAATTAAGTTTTTGTACTCTGGATGTATATAAAAAATTATAGTCCTTTAACCTCTTCGAGATCTGTTGCATATGACATTTAAAATGTTTAAGTTTTCTGCAGTGAATCATGACCATGCCTAACAGCGACCTTTGAAGTCTCCAAAAGGAGGATGGGGCCCCACAATGACGATTCCACCTGGACTATGGTAATTCCACTAAGCTGACAAACACTATCTAAGGATTGGCTTTGGACTACAAACTTCTCGGGACAGTTCAAGGTGGCTGGCTGAGATGATCCAGCCTCACAGACTACTTTAGCCAGGACTTGAGACAAGCCCTGCACTTTCCCAATTATCTCAGTTATTTTTCAGGGTCCCCTAAAGATGCTGTTGCCCCTAGACAGCAGGAAGTAATTTTAAGAACACANTGCTCAAATTCCCAAGAGGTGGGGAGGGTGGTTTTTGGTTGTTCAGTGGTTTATGGATATTTGTCATTGTTAAGGGGGGTTGGTTATAAGTTNTTATTGGTAATGGTCAGGAAAAAGGTTGAACAAAGATTGGATTCAGGGATCTCGTTCTAAAAGAAAAAGGGGGGGATATAGAAATAGGATAGAAGGGTAAATTATCGAATCTACTTTTAAAAAGCAACCACTAATTTTAAATATTTTGCATTGGCTTAGATTTTTGTATATTGATTCAAATTTGAAGTTATTTTTGTTATACTGTATATATGTTATAGAAATGATAGGATAAAAATGCAGATTAAAGAATCTATTTCTAAACCAAAAAACAACTACTAGTTTTAAATATTTTACATTGGTATGGATATTTGTTTATTGATACAAATTTAAGGTTATTTTGGTTAGAACATACTGTATATATGTTTCTATTCTTGTTTAAGGTATTACCTATACAGCTCATCTAACAATGTAATGTAAATTTCTGGTACTTGAAAGTTATTATTACAATTTTTTTAGGATAATANAGAAATGCAGGTTTTTAGTCACCTATTACAATCAAACTTGTAGTCATGTTAGATATGTTTTCAAGGTCAAACATGTATTTTAGATACACAGGTGGTCTTCAGATACTTTAGAAATCTACAGAATACGGCATTTAAGATGTTTTAATAACATAAGACTTTTTATGACAATGAGACATGTCTGCTCCTGGCAGCACCAATCTTCTTCAGAGAAGATGATGGGCATCGAAGAAACTCCTTATGGAGTTTACTTTCTTTGTGGCAAAAGTTAGCCACTGGGCAAGAAACTGCCCTTGCCTTAACTGCTGGCAGTATGCTGTCCAAATTGAACAAGCTGGACAGAAAAGAAAGCGACTGCAGAACTTTGTCAAGACAAAGTGGGACAGTCCTTCAAAAATCCTGCTTCACAGATAAGTCTGTCAGAATTTCTAGNTCTGTAGGCTGAAGATGGATGTCCCGGCGTTTCGGAGGAACCTTGGGTGACTGTCTAGGAAGCCAACTGTTTCTGTCATGTCTTATTGGAAATTGTTTGTTCTATACTTCCTGTTTACTCAGGTAATATTATATCCTTCTCAGGTCTCTGATGGAGTTGAAGACTAGATAGTTATAGTTTTCCTTGTTACCAGACTCAGAAAAGACACTTACAAAATAGGTGTAAAGTGTATAGGGTTGGGAGACATAAAAGGATAATTTGAGTTGGAAATGAGAGTTAGGATAGAAAGTGAATTAGGTACAACACTTTGGACTCACAAAGATAGGATAGATAGATAATGGAGTATTTTCTCTGAACTTATCAAATGCTGATGAACTAGACATTGTTAATGTAACTATTGCCTGTATAAATTTGTATATAGTTATTGTACTTACTGTATATAGTTTTCTATGTTAGTTAAAACCTTCGGTTTTTATTTAGACAAAAGGGGGAAATGTTGTGTGATATTTTGTTTGTGTTCTGACAAATAAAGCTTGCCTGGAGGTCAGAGGGTGGAGCTAGCCACTAGTTAACCATAGAGGTCTGGAGGTCTGTACAAATAGGAGATAGCAAGTGATAAGGCTGGGCAGAGAGAGGAAGTGATAAGGTGTGGCGGAGAAAGGATCCTGGCCCTTTTTGGTCTGAGGATTCGGAGTGGTAAGAAGTCTCTGGTGGTTGTTGCTCTGCTTCTCTGATCTTTCAGCTTTTGCCCTGATAGTTGCCTTCTGGTTTTTATTGATAAGACTAATTAGGATCATGCTTCAAATGTGCTCCATCAGTTTTTTTGCTCTCTATTTTTTTTTTTTTTGATTTCTGCATGTTTCTTTTCCACTGACTCCATTTTCTGAGCTTCTTTTCCAGTTTATCAACTGCAGTCTTCTCTAGTCTAAAATATTGTCCATTAATCATGTGTTCTGTTTTAGATGATTCCACATTTTTTTCCCTTTCTCTCATGAAAGTACTAAGTACTTTAAGTATTTGTCTTGCCCATTTCCCCTTCACCCCATCCATTTCATATGGTTTTTAGGTAATCCTCTTTTCCTTGCTTTTTAATTTTTAAATTTTGGTTTTTTGAGACAAGGTTTCTCTGTGTATTTCTGGCTGTCCTGGAACTCCCTCTGTATACCAGGCTGATCCCGAACTCAGAAATCCTCCTGTCTCTGCCTCCCGTGTGCTGGGATTAAAGGCATGTGCCACCACCACCCTACTTTCTTTGGTTTTAATTAGTCAGTTTATGTATGTTTCTGGTTATATATGTATGAGGAGGAAAGCCTCATTTTTCACCTCTTACCTCTTTGTTTTTTTTATTTTTAAGATGGTATCCAAGCCCAGATGAAGGCCTAGGTTGGTGTGGAACTCTGTATAACTCAGACCATCCTCAAACTCATAATCTTTTTCTAGATTGCACTATCCCATCCAGCTCCTGTCTTGTCTTTTAACCTCATATACAATTGCCTATATAAAATGAAAGCCATATTTATTTGTTCTGCAAATGGCAGTTCTTTTGTAATTTGGCCTTGTATAGCCTATACATTCCCTGTAGTGTATACTGTACTTTAGTAATACTTTGATGCTTGCAATTTTCTTGAACTTACATCATTTCAAAACTTGTAGATAGATTTTTCTGTCTCTTCTGTCAGCTCCCAAATCACGACATTATTATTATTAATTATGGAGACTTATTAATTATGAAAGTTTGGCCAATAGCTTAGNCTTGTTTCTAACTAGCTCTTATAACTTAAATTAACCCATTTCTATTAATTTACTTTCTGCCTCATGGCTTTATTGCCTTTACTCTGTACTTCCCATGCTGCTTCCTCTGAGTCCTAGTGTCTCCTCATGACTCCACCTTTCTTCCTGTCTCTTATACACATCTAGATGTGTATAAGAGACAGCTGATCCGCCTGCCTCTGCCTCCCAAGTGCTGGGATTAAAGGCATGCACCACCACCGCCCGGCTTCTAACTAAATCTTATACCTTAAATTAACCCATTTCTTTAATTTCCTTCCTTCCTTGTGGATTTATTACCTTTACTTTGTATTGCCCTTGTTGCTTTTCTGCTTCCTTTCTGTCTCGCTGGCNACTCTCCTTGTCTCTGTCCTTCTTCCCAGTGTCTCTCTGCCCTGAAATTGCTGCCCAGCTAATGGCCATTCAGCTTTTTATTAAATTAGTCCAGTGACAAATATTCACAGTGTACAAAAAGATTATTCCACAACAAAAACTTTTGTACTTGTCAGGCTTCCATTGTCTGCTTGTCAGTCTTCACAGATTTCTGCGTAGGTATTGTCTCCTGCAAAGTCTTCTCTCATGTATGCTTGCTTCCTCCTCTGTGTTTCTTATTTGTATACACACAACCTTTATTGTAGCTATCACATTACCTCTAAATACTGCTTTGTCTTTCTTAGTAATCTTTGAGTTACATACAGTGCAGAACTAGTTCCAAATTCATTTTGGCATGTTCCTGCTGCCTAACAGACTTTTTTTTTTTTTTTAACACAGGGTATATTCTTACTGAATATTCATTTGAATTCTAGTTAAGTGAGCTTGAATTAAAAACCAGTTAATTTCTTGAAAGAAATGTGAGGTTTTTTTTGATCCTGATTTTGTCATAAGTGTGTAGCAATGGGCTTGGCGACTTGTGCCTACAGTCCTGACATTCGGAGGCTGAAGCAGGAGGATTGTGAGTTAAAAGGTCAGCCTTGGCTACATAGCAAGTTTGAAGCGAGTTTGTGTTATGTCTGACTCTTACCTCAATAAAAGCAAAAAGGCAAGGCTAGGGATATAGTTTTGTTGGTAGAGTACTTGACTAGGTTGTGCCAAGACCCAGTTCAGTCCCAGCACTGCAGAACACCAGATTGTGTGGTAGCACATGCCTGTAGACCCAGCACTTGGAGGTGGAAGTAGGAGAATCATTAGTTCAAGGTCATTCTCAGCTGCATAGCTAGTAGCCTGGGCTTCTTGAGATTATGTTCCAAGAAAACAAAATATAGATTGTGATGGTTAATATTGATTGTCAACTTGATATGATTTAGAATTAACTAGGAGACAAGCCTCCTAGCACATCTAGGAAAAATTATCTAAATTTAGTTAGCCTCTGGGCATGCCTGGGAGATGTTATCTCAGTTAAGTTAGTTGAGGTGGAAGACTCAGGTTAATTATGGGTGGTACTATTCCATAACCAGGAGCCCNGGGATTCATAAAAATGAGAAACTAAGCAGAACCCCAGCATTCATTGCACTGTGCTTCCTGTGATCCTGCATGCCATGTGACCAGCTCCCTCCTCAAGATCCTGTAGTCATGATAGACTGTATCCTGGAACTGTGAACTAAAATAAGCCCTTCCTAAATTTGATTTTTGTAGGTATTTTGTCATAGTAACGAGAAAGTAATTAACACAAACACAAAAGGCAAAAAAACATAAATAAAACTAAACCAACAGACTAGCCAACCAAATAAATACTCCCCCCCACCCAAAAGAGCTAGTAATGGTGGTACATACTTATAATCCTAGCACTGAGAAGGTAGAGGCCTGACAATTGCTACAAGGTCACAGCAAGTCTGGTCTGCATAAAAGTAAGTTTCAGAACAGCCAGGATACATAGTGAGGCCATCTCAAACAACAAAAAAAAAGTACAAAAACATAAACACCCAAGAAACAAAAGATGTAGCCGTTTTAGCTTTGTGTCATTTGTATATAGAAATGAACATCAATTTGTTAGTTATTATTGAGTGCTCTGAGACTTGGAGCTGTGTCATGTTCATCTCTCTGTTGCTAGAACCTAATCTCTTGCTTCAAAAATACTAAGTTGAAATGAGGTGAAAATCATCTATAGGCAAGAGCATAGTGAAGAAGAAAATCTGAGGAATACCTCAGAGGGGAACATTTCATGAAGGGAACAATGTCAAGAATGATAACTAACTTCTCATTATAAACAGTGGAATCCAGAAAACAATGGAGTATCTGTCAAATATTGAAAGAAAACATATTAACTAACTAGAATTTTACATGCACAACTTTCTTCAGAAAGTGGCAATGAAGTAGAGATATATTAAGAAAATAAAATTTGAGCCAGGCANTGGTAGCGCATGCCTTTAAAACCAGCACTCGGGAGGCAGAGACTGCAGATCTCTGTGAGTTTGAGGCCAGCCTGGTCTACAGAGCAACTTCCAGGACAACCAGGGCAACACAGAGAAACCCTGTTTTGAAAAACCAAAACCAAAACAAACAAAAGGGGAAAAAATATAAGTAAATGAAATAAAATTTGAGAAATTGTTGCTAACCGATCTGGGTATCATAAAAATGTGAAATGACATTCTTTAAATGACAAAGAAATGATGCTAGATGGAAATAGGATCTACAGAAGAAATAAAGAACACTAGAAATACCATGAGAATGGATGTGTTGTACAATCTACGACAACAGTAGCAAAGTTTTAGATAATAAAGGTGTGGTACTATTAATTCAAAGTAGGCTGCGAAGTTACGAGTAAATATTGTATTCACTTCAACAACTGCTTATAAGTAGCTATATAGTTAAAAACTGGTAAAAGTGATAAGCTGGAAAACTGAAAATACACTCAAGCCTGAAGGATGCAGATGAGAAATAGTTAAAAATAACTGGTTCAGTTGGAAAACAGAAATTTAAGATAGTAGAATTAANCTCAGCTATTTCATAATTGCATTAAATGTAAATAGAAAGATGAAAATGAAAGACATATCTTTACTATTCATAAGAATTTGGAATATAAAAATCTATTTTGGTTAGAAATAAAAAGATGGTAAAAGATATACCCTATAGTCGCTATTGTTAACTGAGTTGGTGTGATTAATATCAGTCAAGGTAGCTTCAGGATAAGGAAGATTACTAGATCTAAAGTTCTTGCTTACTGTTGTTCTTCTTTCTACCCCTTGGCTATGTCATTCGATTGCTCATCGAAAAGCTCACCCTAGCATAGTCAGTGACTCACGGAAACTGCATCCCTGGGGCTCCTTGCATGACTTATAGGCGGCTTGACCTGGCAGAGTCTGTACTCTCCAACAGTTGTTAAGGGCTTATATAGTCTTCAGGAAGGGCTTTGTGAATCTTTTATGTTTCAGTAATTTCCTGAAACTTGTGAGTTACTTTCTGAACCCCTAAGTTTCCATTGTTTTCTAACTCCTGAAAGCAGAATATGTTGTTATGCCACAGCTGGCCTCAAACTGGGTACCCTGCCTGTACCTGCAGAGTACTATACAGGTTTTGGTTTGTTTTAAAAAAACTATACCTTAGCTGGGCTGTACCTTAGATGGGTGGTGGTAGTGCAAACCTTTATTTCTAGCACTTAGGAGGCAAGAGATAGGTAAATCTCTGAGGCTAGCATGTTCTACAGTGTAAGTTCCAGGACAGCCAGGGTTATATAGAGAAACTCCATGTTGACAAAACAGCAAACCAAACCAAAACAAAGCTATACTTTGTTTTTCTGAGAATATTCCTTGCATTATATTGTATTCTGTGCATTGCTTCTATATAAACATACCTTTTTGGCGACACCTACCTNTTTCCTTATTCCCTTTTGGAGCTCCCTCTCCCCCTTTTCTTCTTGTGTTTCTCTCCCCTTTTCCCTCCCTCTCTGGCAAGGTCTTGTTTTGTTACATAGATTGGCCTTGGACTTTTGGATCCTCCTGCCTTTGACCCTTGAGTTCTTGGATTATAGGCATATGTCACTCCGACTGGTTAGGATCCATTCTTTCTATGCAAAAAACCAAAGAGCTGTCTGTATTCATATCATTAATGGACATAATTTTAATTTTCAGTATTAGCATTTTAGATTTTATTACTTGTTAGTACATTTTGAAGAGGTCCCTTTCCTAAATGCAGGAAATGCTGTTAATAACTATAGTTGCAGGTTTCCAGGGGTAAATGTTAATTTGCTAACATTGTGTTTAAGGTAAATTAAAAAAAAAAACAGGTGGCTTAGATTGTTGGGACTTAACTTTGAATAAAGAAGGTAATGGGGCTGGAGAGATGGCTCAGCGGTTAAGAGCACTGACTGCTCTTCCTGAGGTCCTGAGTTCAATTCCCAGCAGCCATATGGTGGCTCTCAACCACCTGTAATGATGCCCTCTTCTGGCTTGCAGGAACACATGCAAGCAGAACACTGTATACATATAAATAAATAAAAAAAATAAAGAATTGGTGGCAAGGAAATATTAAAAAAAAAAGGAGATAATGGTATCCACATCCTGCTGCAGTTCTTGATATGATAAGTTGCTTAGCACATTAGCACAGTTTTTTGGGGGTATTTTGTGAGTACAGGGTCTCACTATAGTTTAGGATGAGTTTGAACTTGCTGTGTTGCCACTGCTGACTTTAAACCTCTTGTTTTAGCCTCCCAAGTGCTAGTACACATGTATGCTACCACATCCACTACCTGTAAAGTTTTAGTTTATCAATTAGATTATGACAATTTATTTAGTCTTTATGTTATGTTTTAAGTTTCTGTNTATACTGAATACTTAAAAATTGTAATATACAGTGGAGTTATAAAAAGATGAGGTATGTTGGTATTCATTTAAGGAGTCAGTAAATTAGAAGTCGGATGAAACCTGAAGACAGTAGCTTTCATTTTACTCACCATAATTTTAGACCCTGTCAATGTGCCTGGCCATGGTAGACTTTCTTACCTTTTGGTAGTTTTATTATTTCTATTTTTTTGAAAGTCTTATGTAAAAACAAGTGTATAATGAAATTTCCAAGATCTGTTAAATACTTGCTCCCTCTTGTGGATAGAAATGAGAATGTAAGCTTATTAGAATCCATTCTCTGTTACTAAAAGATGCACAATCAGCAGTTTGTAAAACTTACCAGAACATTCCTGTCTTGAGTATTATTAGTACAGTTTTATCAACCTAATAATTTTTTAGTTCGCATAAACTTGTTATTGCTTAAGTATTTTTTCTTTTGAAGAAAGGAAAGAATTTATAGCTTTTCAGGATAAAGTTTGTATAATAGTGTAGTCACGAACCACATAATGGTGTTTTAGTCAAGAACTAACTGCATATACAATAATGGTCCCATGAGATTAGAATGGAGCTGAAAAATGTGAAGCCAGGTTTGCACTGTTGGCATGAACCTATCAAGGGGTTGGTCCCAGGGCTTTATGTATGCTAGCTAGGCAAGCACTCTACCAACTGAGCTACATCCCAGCTCCTGAGGAGACTTTGGAGAGCAATAATGTTACCTATTTCTTTACTGNCTTCCAAATTATGTACAAGGGGGCTGGAGATGGCTCAGGGGTTAAGAGCGCTGCCTGCTCTTCCAGAGGTCCTGAGTTTNATTCTCAGCCACCACATGGTAGTTTACAGCCATCCATAATGAAATCTGGTGCCCTCTTCTGGCATGTAGGCATATGTGCATGCAGAACACTGTATATGTTATAATATAATGTGATAAATAAATCTTAAAAAAAATTTCTAGTGGCCTTTTCTAACCTGAAAATGCTCAGGAAAGGAGTTTTTAAAAAATGTCCTCTTGTGGCTGGAGAGATGGTTTAGCAGTTAAGAGCACTTATTGCTCTTCCCGAGAATTGGGGTTTGATTCCTAGCACCCACATGGTGGTTCACAACCCTCTGTAACTCCAGTTCCAGGGGATCCAATAACCTCTTCTGACCTCTGTGGGCACCAGGTATACAAATGATACACATACATGTATGCAGGCAAAACACCTATACATAAAACAGTGAATAAGTCTAATGAAAAATAAAAAATGAAATGTACTCTCAGCTAAGTTGGTACAGTATAAGACAAGATCTCATTTTCCTTATACACCCCCATCATTGGTTAAGCTGTACCTTAGTTGCTTATTTTATCACCTGTAGCAGAGGCCATGAAACTGCCACTGTAACTTGCTTAGTCTTATTCCATAAGGGCTACTGTCAGGGACTACAATGCATCTACTAGTCCTTCAGCCACACCATGGACTTTTTACAAGGAAGTAGTAGACACAGTACTACATAGAAGATGGCTGCCCAGGGAGCCACATCTTACCTCCATATGTCTCAGCCTTAGCTGAATGTTTTCTTATCCATAGCAAGGTCAGTCCAGCTGCTGCCATGGCAAGATGGCACACACACATACCACATAGGGAAGAATGGCTATATTGGGGTTGTCCTTATTGCTCCACTCTTAGATGCCTTAGTTGCATGTCTTAGAACATATCACAGCTGATATGCTAAACTCATCTTTGATTCTAATCTGTCCTAATTTGGGGACATTTGTGTTGCACAACTTTTCCTAGGGAGCTGTGAAAAAATTAAGTATAGATAGGGAACTGACAACAGACCAAGGAAATGATTCTGCTTAAGTCTAGCTTGGTGAACCAGTGAGTTTGTTAGGGTTACTTACAGGAGCATGGGTGACTCTTCAGTAGAGGTGTCTACATTTTACATAGATGATGCAACTTACCAGTGTTGTCATTCACTGATGCAGCTTCCCTAAGACATAGAGGATGAAGCTTTTGGGTGATGCCACTGCCTTAGAGTCACCCATGCTGCTATAAGTAGCTCCAATCAACTATTGGTTCATCAACTGAGACTTGGGTGGGTGTTGTTGGTACCCTATTGGCATAAATGTTTGTTATGACCACCTAGGAGCAAGGTCGTGCAATAAGGGAAATATAAGTATAATTTCCACCTCTCTCTTTTAACTCATTTGGGAGGGATCAGGACTGGACAAATAAAAAGCTAGGTAACTTTATGAAGCAAATAATAAGGTAAGATATAGTGAAGTAGAAAGTCATTACAGGCAACCACACCAGAGAAAAGAGGGAAGGACCTGTTGTCAGGAGTTTCATACATGTGTTTGTGTCACTTACCTGTGATTCTTGAAACAAGTTCGCGTGTTTGTAGTTAGAGTTTGGAGTATTTGAATAGATTTTCCTGGTTGAGTGTCCCTAACCCAAACATCGACAATCTGATGTTCCACAATGTAAACTGTTTTGAGTGTCTGATGCTGAAGAAATTTCAGCTTTAGGACATACTGGATTCTCAGAACAGGGATATTCAATGAATGAAGGTCTTCAAATCTTAAAATCTGAATCCTTTTCTCTTCCTCCTCCCNCTCCTCTTCTTGTCACTTGTTGAAATGAAGATGGTTAAATGTGGCTTAAATGTAGTAAGTCTTTCAGACTTTTTTGTTTTGATGCNCAAAGTCCAGTAATTGTGGAAAAACAGTTTGACAGTGGGCTGGACATGAAGACATTAAGACTTATGAGGGACATTTGAAGGAAAGGGAGACATTGATTTCAATCATATATTTTTGTTTAGAGGAGAAGGTAGCATATATGAAAAAATGCATTTGACTGGTCTGTATAATTTTGTGTACTTATTTATATGCATGTAGTATCATAAGCAGAATTCCCTCTTTGATGTATTTGAAAATAAATAGAAAATTGTAACTTTAAGATACTGCTAGCATTTAATCATAATTGTTAATATTTGGTTTTGATATTTCTGTGATATGTGCTTTAAGTAATGAGAAAGGTTTGTGTCCTCATGAGAAATTCATAATCTGATCCTTTGCTCTGTAGACTTAAGTTATTTTGTTTTTTATTTGTTATTGTTCAGTGATAATGTTCTGGGAAATTGGCTCAGAATAACAGCTTCATAGGAGACTGATTTTCAAAAAAAGATTTATTTTTATTTTATGTATACGTGTGTTTTGCCTGCACAAATGTATCTGTACCACGTGTGTGCATGGTACCNATGGAGGCCAGAAGAAGGTATCAGATGCGTGGGAACTGGAGTTACAGATAGTTATCAGTCACCATTGTCGGTGCTAAGAACTGAACTACTCTTAGTTGCTCAGCCATCTCTCCAACCCTGAGATGGATTTATTAACCAGAATTGTGTGTGTGGGAGGTGAGGTGGGGTGTATGTGTGATTGTACAGTGTCTCATGTAGCCCAGGCTGTACTTGAACTACCTATGTACTGGTCTTGAATTCTTGATCCTTTGGTCTTGTACTACTGACCTTGAACTCCTGATCCTCCTGCATCTACCTCCCTAGTGCTGTGATTACTTATTAACCAGAATATTAATTTACAGAGGAGTCAATACTTTTAATTGAGCATGGTATTTGTAATCATTATTTATGGTGCCTTCTTCCTGTTATTAGCATACCAGAAAAACCAGTTTGGTCATCAGTATGTGAATTGGGTAAGCACTGAAGCAGAGTAAATTATCTGAATTGGTTTGGCAGATGGTTTACTCAATTTGTGATAAGTTTAGAAAAATTCCTGCTCCATTTCTAGTTTTTGAATATTCATGCCATTATTTGTTTGGTACTCTTTAAGGTGGTTTTGTGTGTGGGGGGGTGGGGAGAGAGGGAGTCTCATTATAAGCCATACATACAGCATCTAGCCTGGAACTCTGTGTAGACTAGGTTCACCTTGAACTCACAGAGATCCACCTGTCTCTGCCTCCTGAGTACTGGGANCAAAGGCGTGTGCCCCATCATACCCTGCTCTATTAGCATCTCTAAGATACCTTCATAGTGATTATTTTGGAAAGTAATAGACAAATTCTAATTTTATGATACCCTTCTCCCTTCCCCTCCCTTTCTCTCCTCTCAGGTCCTGCCTCTAGCTTTTTATAAAGCAGAGGATTACTTCTGATCCTTCTGCCTTTACCTTTCTAGTACTGAGATTATAGGCATGTCGCACCACATCTGGTTTATGTGGTGCTGGAGTTTGAACTTAGTTCTTTGTGCATAGAAGGTAAATATTCTACCAACTGACCTATATCCCTGGTCTCTGAAATTCTATAAACTTCTCACATTGTTTCCCATCCCTGCCTCTGCTGGAGACCCAAACCAGGGCCAGGCAAGTGCTCTGTACTGAGCTAAGTAACTTCCCACACCTATTTCTTTCTTATTGTTGTAGCATGTTTTCACTATTAATTCATTCTGGCGGGGAACTTCCTATATAACTCAAATGGGCATTGAACTTGTGCCATTCTGCCTACCTTATCCCCCTGAGTGCTGGATTACAGATGTGAGCCCCCACATCAAGCTTGACTCTTCATTTTTGTAGAGACTACTTTTTAAAAAGAAACTTAACTGAGGTATATAGGATTATGTTTATTTTGAATGATACATATCTCTTGGTACTGACAGTCTGCTGTTTTCCCACCCCCACCCCCATTTGCTTAGGATGGCCTTAAATTCCTGATCCTCTTGCCTCAGTCAGTCTCCCAAATGCTGGGATTAAAGGTACTACCATATTTACTATCTCTCTCTCTTTTTTTTTGTATATGTGTTTAAAAGAAAACTTTTTTTTTTCCCAAACAGAGTTTCTCTGTGTAGTCGTGGCTGTCCTGGAACTAGCTCCGTACACCAGGCTGGCCTCAAACTCACAGAGATCTGCCTGCCTCAGTCTCCTGAGTGCTGGGATACAAAGGTCAATGTAAGAAGCACATGGTATGTCTAATAAAGTGTAGATTTTAGAACTCTACTTGCTAGAGGATATGTCATACAGTTGTCCGAGATAAAGGATAAAACCTGTAGTATGTGAAAAGCAGCTCAGGTAAATCTACTGTTGGAAAGGTGAGGATCCCACAGTAAATTACACTGTGGTGCACCACGCTGCCTGCTGTTTGTGCTCCCAGGACAGTGACTCAGTTAGTACAGCCCNAGCCCTTCTGTCTACCTCTTTCTGAAGTCNTGTCACCCTCTGTGATAGAAGCACTGACAGTCATATTCTTTTTGTACTGCATATACTCTTAACTTCTCAGCATTAGGTATCCCTTGCATATGTCTGAGTTTTTCTGTAATGTGGAAATTGCTAGCCTATTTCNCTTTCTTTTTCTTAATTTTTTTCAACTTTAATTTTTTGTCAATATACTCTTTCTTTTTTGAAATAGGGTCTCTATATGTAGCCCTTGCTGGCCTAGAACTCTCTTATGTTGGCCAGGGTAGCCTTGAACTCACAGAGATCCTTGTGCTTCTGATTCCCAAGTGCTGGGATTAAAGGCATGCCCCACTATGCCTGGCCCTCACATACATTTATGCTTTAACAAAACTGAATAATTTTTAGTTTCCTGAACTGAATGCTTGTTGTTCTTTTTTTTTCCTCCTCTTTCTTTTACCTATCTTTCCTTGAGCCACTTTTTCCCTCCTGTCTTTCTTGCTTTTAGAGTTCAGAATTGGTATTTGTCATTATCATCATCATCATAATGATCATTATCATTATTATTTATGAGAAGAATGTTTCACCTGCATGCATGTCTGTGCATGTCTGTTTCTTAGAGGCCAGACAAGGGCACCGAACTTGCTGGGACTGGAGTTAAAAATGATTGTAAGCTAACATATAGGGGGTGGGAATTGAACCTCAGTCCTCTGGAAGATTAACAAGTGTTATTAACCAATGAGCTATTTCTCCAGACCAGTTTTTATTATTTTTAATTATGAGTATATGTGTGTCTGTGTGTGGGTGTGTACAAGTGAGGTCAAGTATCCTCAGAGGCAAGAAGCATTGATTTCCTATAGCAGGAGTTACAAGTGGTTTGTGAGCCACCTGATGTGGATATTGGAACTGAAGGTGTATCTTCTGGAAGAGCAGTAAGTGTTCTTAACCATTGAGCCATCTCTCCAGAACTCATATTTATTTTTTAATCATAAAATTATGAGCTTTTAAAGCCTATCTAGAAATATAATAAATAGAAAATATAATGAATATATAATTACTAAGTCCTGTATTTTCTTTATATATTATTAGTCAAATGTAATTACTATTGCTGTTATCCTATTCATGAAAAGAATGAAAATTAGGTACTTTGGACTTTCATTAACAAAAAAAAAAACTACCTAGAAATGTTATGGTTTCTAAAAGTTCTTACAGATCTTTTAACACTAAAAGATCTTCTAACACTTAAAACTATGTCGTTGTTAACTGAGAGTAACAACTAATTTTAAAGAGGTACACTGTGTTTTGGGAAGCTCTGCATTCTTTGTAATAAAATAGCTTATAGTCAAGATAACCAGATGGGCTTGGTGGCTCACACCAGTAACCCCACCACTCAGGAGGCAAGAGGGTTGCTGCAAGTTCCGAGTCTGCCTGGCCTAAAAGCAAATTGATGTTTTAGTCTGTGTTCATTCTCTGTTCCCTTCAGTGGCCTTGGCACATTTTTTTCCCTCCTTTGATGGTTTCTGTTGCCTTTTCCTGAGAACAGTACATTTCATTGCATTTTTTCATTTAAAAATTTATTCTTCCCTTCTTTTCCT
>LZPO01107545.1:1230249-1245595 GCA_001675575.1 Neotoma lepida
TCTTAGTCACCCATGTACAACTGCCTATATGCAAGCATATGTAAGCTGTTAAGAGCATCAGGAAAGGAAAGAGTCAGCATTATTCAGGAAGGAAAGAGAGAGAGAGAGAGAGGGAGACAGGGAGGGAGAGAGAGGGAGAGAGAGAATACATGGCACAGTGCATGTGTGATGGTCAGAACACCTTACAGGAGTGGGTTCTCTTTCCATCAAGTGAGTCCTCAAATCAAACTCAGATTATCAGTCTTGTTGCCAAGCTGAAACATTTTTACCGCCCTGATAACATATATTTTAGGTTACAGATGAAATTATAATCATCTCAAGCAGGATTTCTCTTTTCAGGAAGCGCTAAGTAGTTAGATTGCAATATAGGTTCAGATTATTTTTATAATGATGCTGTTAACAAAAGCAAAAGGAGACACACTACATGCTAATACTCTAGATCAGTGGTTCTCAATCTGTCGGTCACGACCCCAGACAATCAGGAAACACATATTTACATTATGATGCATGACAGTAGCAAAATTATAGTTATAAAGTAGCAACTAAAATGATTTTATGGTTGGGAGTCACCACAACATGAGGAATTGTATTAAAGGGTCACAGCATTAGGAATGTTTAGAATCACTGCTCTAAATACTTCCGTATTTTTCTGGCCACTTGTTTTCATTGTTTTAGTTTGCTATGTTATAGCATGTTACGGAATTTCTTTTTATGTCACTGGTCTGTTATTTAATTGAAAAGAGGCGGAGTTTCCATTCAGCTGGCTGAAATGGATCAGTGAGCCTTGGAGGGCCCAGGAGGGGAGAGAGAGTGTGACCAGGAGGGAAGAGGCAGAAGGTTGTGCGGGCCCTTTTGAGCTGGGAAGCCAGCTGTGGCAGGTGCTTTTGCTGTTACTTGTGATTTGCCTCAGGTTTTTGTTCTTTAATATTTGTGCATGGGTTTTGGTTTTTAATAATTGTAAAAGAAATCCATTTCAATAGCAAGATCAGATCTTTATTTAATTTTTCTCTTCTGGTTGCAGAGATCAAATCCAAAGCCTTACACGTAGTAGGCAAGCACTTCATTACTAAACTACATCCCCAGCCTCAAACTACAATAGTACAATACAATAGTACAATAGATAAATTATTTTAGTTTTATTAGAATACATACATATAGTTGTAAACATATTCATAGTCTTTGACTTACAACAAATTTACCTAATATATTTTCAACTTTTCCATTGGGTGAATTCAGTAGAAACTTTAGTTTGAAGTTTGAATTTTGATCTTTTCTCCTCCTATCTTTACATGGTTAGATATTCTTTCATGTTGCTGGCAGCAAGCTGAAACTCCTGGTCAGCTGTGTGGTTGAGTTCATATAACTGATACTCTACAGAGCACTATGTTGCTAAGCTCTAATATGTTGTAGATTGTAGATGCATTTTGACAGTATTTACAATGGGTATACAGGAGTAGAAATCCCACTGTACACCTAGGAGCGTCTGTGCATACACATGCACAAATTAGTCCTAGTTAAAGATATATCATACTAGTATATAATACTTATAAAAATAGATAAATTATATTAAAGAAAAATGAGGAAAGTGCTTGTCTTAGTTTGGATTATTAGTGCTGTGGTGAAACACCATGTCCAAAGCAACGTGGGGAGGAAGGGGTTTATTTAGCTTATGCTTCCACATCCCTAGTTCATTACCAAAGGACGTCATGGTAGGAATTCAAACAGGGCAGGAACATGGAGGCAGGAGCTGATGTAGAGGCCATGGAGGGGTGCTGCTTACTGGCTTGCTCCGCCTGCTTTCTTATATAACCCAGGACCACCAGTCCAGGGGTAGTACTGCCCACAGTGAGCTGGGCCCTCCCATATCAATCATCAATCAAGAAAATGTACCACAGGCTTGCTCACAGCCGATTCTGGTGGTGCCATTTTGTCAATTGAGGTTTCTTCTTCCAGAGTAACCCTAGCTTGTGTCAAATTGATATAAAACTAGCCAGCATAGTACTTATATGGAAGACATTGTTTTTCACACTGTAGGTAATACTCAAAGAGATAGAATAATTTGCTTTAGATTGTCTGTTAAACATTTTAAACCTATATTTTTTCTACTATGATAAAATAAAAATATCTTCTATTTACCTGCCACACATCCATCTATCATAACCATTTAACACAGAGAATTACAAAGAAGAAAAGAAACAAACCCCTTTAATTCCACACCTTAATGTAAAGATGACATTAACTTAGAAAACAAAATTGGAAGTAGCCAAAGTGAAAAAGAAACTGGTAGTTCTCAAGATTATGAGATGCAGTTTCTTTTTTAAATATGAAATGAAGTCTTTAGTTTTCACTAAGTTAGTTTAGAGCCTTTTGGGTTGAAAAAGTTGGAAGACTTTTTTTTTTAAAGTATTCCTTTAGAGTCTTTATTATGTTGAAATTCGTTATAACTTTCCCAGAAATGGATCATTTGCCACGAAATTTGTTTTTCCATGCATTTCTCAGATCTTTCATAGTAAGTGGAACATCTTAAATATATCTTATATATTTAATATATATTTTTATATATATAGTGAGGTATTTCAGAGTACTCAGAAGGCTACTGAAGGATATTGCCAAACAGAACTTTAAAGGAAACTTTAAAAGCAATCAGTTATTTCCAGGTGCTCCAGAACAAGACAAGAATATTTAGAGATATCCAGCATCCAAAATATAAAAAAGTCATAATATTTGAACATAATCACAAGTTATCAAGCATATACAGAATCAGGAATGTATTAACCCATAATCACAAGAAAATCCCAAGCAATATAAATAGGCCTATAACTATAAATAGACCTATAAATGATAGACTTAATAGAAATGGTCATTGAGTGGTACTGTATATCTTACATGCTCAAAAAGGAAGAAAAACATGGACCAGGGATATAAGTCTGGTAGAACATGCACAATGTTTTGCGTTTGATTCTAGAGGCAGACAGGAGGAGATATGTATCATGAGAGATCATGTTGTATGAACAAACTTACGTGGCATAACATTCTGTACATCTAGGCAGTATGGTATAGCACTATCATGTAGATGGCCTGTCATTGGCCAAAACAGTTATGTAGTTAGTGAATCTATGTATGTGTGTATGTATATGTGTCTGTGTATGTGTATGAACCCATGTGTGTGTGTGTACTCATATGTATTTATGTGTGTATGTGTGTATGATCAGGCCATTTCTTAGGTAACTACATTGTACTATAGTATTTTTATTTTATTTATTTAAAATTTTTAATTGNTATATATTCAGTGTTCATAGTACTATACTTCATAGACAGCTTTTTTAGTGAAAATAATTTTTAAAAAATATACTATATACTTAGACTATATTTGCCCCGTGTCATTCCCTACCCTTAATCCTCCTTTCCTTTATCCCCCTAGCTAATCTCCTCTCTTCCCCTTGTTTGCTTCTACTTTCATATCATATATATAATATATAGATATTTATATAAAGATATTTATTTATATGGCTTTATATATCTATAAAGAATTCTTGGACTAGCAAATGAGATAAAAAGTATGACACTTGTCTTTCTGTGTCTAATTTAATTCACTTACTGTTACGATCTCTAGTTAGATCCATCCTCCATCAAATAACATAATTTTCATTACTTATGGCTGACTCAAACGCTATTATATATACACATACTATCATTATGTATCTATACCACAGTTTGTATAACCATTTATCAGTTGCCTTATAGTCCTTCAGCTGTGTACCCAGAAGTGGTGTAGGTGGGTTATATGGTAGTTTTAGTTTTAGTTTTTGAAAACAATCTTCTCATTGATTTCCATTTTCACTTAAATTCCTACTGACATTATATGAGTTGTCTCAGACAGAATATTTCATTCAAAACTAATGTTATTTCTGTGTGGCAACTCCATAACTCAGTCGCTAGAAACCACAGGAATTCTACTTGAGGCACTTCCCATGGTTGGTTGATCCTGTTTATTTGAGTGTCTTTGTTTAGAAGTTGCACATGTAGCTGGGCTTGATTCTTCAGTATTTGGGCTCAGATGTGATTCTTGTGTATTTACTTTGATATCTTCTTATAGGATCTTAGAGACCCACCTCCCCAAAAATACCCCTTAGGATAATGATTTATAGTGTAAGTAGAAACTCATGACACTTTTGAAGACACGTGGTCATAGTTACCGTACCATCACACTCTTATTATAGTTTTCATAGGAAAAGGATCAAGTCATATATTCAAGCTCAGTGTCAATGGAAGGTAATCCTTAGTGGGAGGAACTATAGAGTTCTGTGGTCCTTATCTTAAAAAATTGGGTTTGGTATCACATCTCTTTTGTCTTGCATTCACTAGCTTCAGCCATTTGAGCATGGTGTGGGCTTGTAAATTATGTCCTCTTCTGGAGCAAGAAACAGTAAGCCTCTATTCAAAATGGATGTTGAGGCAACATAAAATTCTAAGAATTCACCACATATTCATGTTAAATATTTCAATGTGTAACAACTTCCTGTATACACAATAAATTCAAAATCAAGCATGTTAATAGTANTCCATGTCTTCTAAAATCCTGGCAACAATGCAGTTTCCCCAATTATAGCAAATTTTATTTTTCTTATTAGCATTTCCTTTTAAACAGTATATAATTGTAGTTTTGTATTGCATTTATGACTGTCTCTCTAGTCTCTTAATGTGGAGAAGTACTAACACTTCTTGGGAAAGAAGTAACTTTTAGGACAGTTTTGTAAAATGTTGTATATTCTAGATTTATTTATATATTTATGATATCACTTGACTTGTTCCTCTTGTTCCTTTAAATCTAGATCTTTGGTTAGAATAGTTGAACATTTTTGGCATCTGTTCTTCATGGTTGATACTGTGACTATTATCTTATATCAGGAAGCTTTTTATCTGACATTATCTCACTACTTTGATGCTTTATTTGATCATTTGGCCAAGATGATGCCTTATTGGTAAATGAGCAAGTAATTTGCTAATCTTAGGTGATACTTTAGAATTTTCCAGATAAAAATTCATTTAAGGCTAGGCATAGCGAATCCCAAGCACTTGGGAGGCAGAGGCAAGCTATTCTCTGAGTTTGAGGCTAGCCTGGTTTACACAGTGAGTTCCAGGACAGCCAGAGTTATATAATAGAGAGACCCTTAACAACAAAAATCATTTTAAAAGCCAGGCAGTGGCGGTGCACACCTTTAATCCAACTTTCGGGAGGCAGAGGTGGGCAGATCTCTGTGAGTTTGAGGCCAATTTGGCCTGCAGAACTAGTTCCAGGACAGTCACAAAGAAACTCTGCCATGAAAACAACAACAATAACAAAATCATTTAAAAAAAAAAAGAATCAACATGGATTGCACAGATATTTATTAATCCAATATTTTATTCAACCATTTTAATTTTTACTTTTTATGTGTAGAGAAAATTTTACATTTTAAAATATGTCATGTATCATATTCAAGAATGTTAAAGGACATTTTAATATAAATATATTGTATGTTGATATCCTTCCCTTACGCCCCCTCATTCTCCTTTCTCTCTTCTCACTTTCTGTTCTCTTTGTTCCCCTAGACAGTTTCACTTCTACTCTGTATACAGACAGCATCTTATGTATCCTATAAAAATCCAGAAATGAAGTATGAGAGAAAACATGATATTTGTCTGAAACTGATTTCATTCGTTTAATATGGTTACCTCCATTTGCATTCATTTTCTTGCAAATGATACAGCCTAGCTCTTCTTTATGGCTGAAAAATTTTCCAGTGTGAAAATAATGAACTCTTTATGCACTTCTCTGTTATTGAACACCTACACTGGTTCCATTTCTTAGCTGTTGTGAATGGGCTGCAGTAAATATTGATGTGTAAGTTTCTCTGTGATGTGTTGACTTGTAATCCTTCTTTTTTTGGAAAATTTACCTATTCATTTTATGTGCATTAGTGTGAAGGTTTCAGATCCCCTGGAACTGGAATTACAGACAGTTGTGAGCTGCCATGTGGGTGCTGGGAATCCAACCCAGGTCTTCTGGAAGAGCAAGCAGCCAGTGCTCTTTACCACTAAGCCATCTCTCCGGCCCTTAATCCTTCTTATAAATACTCGAGGGTGGTGTATTTGAGTCATGACAGATTTTTTTTTTTTTGAGAAACCTTCATACTAATTTCCTTATTGACTAGACTAGTTTATATTTTCCCCAGCATTGTATTAATTAAGGATTCCTTTTTGTCCATACTCTTGCCAGCATTTGTTACTTATTTTCTTAAAGAGTACCATTTTGAATGGGTTGGAATTTCAGTGTGTTTTTAACTTGCATTATCTGATGGTTAGTAAAATTGAACATTTTCCATGTGTTTATTGGCTGTTTTGTTTTCATCTTTTGAGAGTTGTCAGTTTATTTCATTAGGCTATTTATTGATTGGGCTGTTTAATTTCTTGTTTTGATNTTTGAGTTCTTTGTATATTTTAGATATTAGTCTTTAGGCATACACCTAGCAGAGATGTTCTTCAACTTAGCAGGCTATGTATTCACTCAGTTAACTGTGTGCTTTGCTGTGAAGAAGCTTTTTAATTTCATGAGGTCCTGTTTGTCCGTTGTTGGCCTTTTTTTCTGAAGAACTAGAGTCTGTCCAGAAAACCCTTGGTTGTGCCTGTGTCCTAGTGTCTTTTTCCTCTAACGGTTTCAGAATTTCATGTCTTACATTAAGGTCTTTGATCTATTTGGGGTTGATATTTTTGTACAGGATGAGAGATAGGGTCTTATTTCATTCTACATCTGGATGTCAAGTTTTTCTAGCATCACTTTTTGTAGAGGTTGTCTTTTCTCCAATGAATATTTTTGACCTTTGTTAAAAAAGAAAAAAAGCTAGGTGATTGTAACTATGAGGGTTTCTATCTGAGGCTTCTAGTCTATTCCGTTGATTTATNTATCTTGTTTTGTGCTGGTATCATGCTGTTTTTATAACTATGAATCTGTAGTATAACTTGGAATTGAGTCTAGTGATACCTACTACAGCAGGTTTTTTTTTTTTTTTTTTTTTTGTTTTTGTTCAGGATCGATTTGGATATCAGGAGGGTATTCTATTTTCATATGAATTTTGAAAGTGTTTTTTTCTGTTTTTGTGAAAAATAGTATTGAGATTTTGATAAGGACTGAATTGAATCTGGATTGCTTTTGGTAGTACAGCCATTTCCAGAATATTAACTCTTCTAATCCATGAGATCTTTCCCATCTTGTATTTTCTTCAGTTTTTTTTCTTCAGTGTTTTATAGTTTTTATTTGTGAATGGGATTTTGCCCCTGATTTTTTTCTGAGAGTTATATATATAAAATATATACACACACATGTATATGCATACTGGGTGTGCGTGCGCGAGTGCCTGCATGTGCGCACACACACAGATGCAGTCATTTCATTCTAGTTAATACTCCAAACACAAGGAATAGGTTGTGAGTTTATTTATGAGTCATCTTTGATCACAGAATAGTTACCAAGCTTCATTTGATTTTTAATGAATTTAGGTAACCAATAATAGATTATTGTCTCCAATTGATTTATATTTTCATCAGTGACTAAGAGGCAGTGCTGTGGGATGAAAAGTGTTCTGGCTTTGGAACATTCTATTTATTTCCTAGTCCTATGATCCTGAGTAAATTGCTTAACTTATTTGATGGTCTTTTTAAATTGTGAATTTGACACAATCTAGAGTCACCTGGGAAGGCATTGATTAGACCAGGTTGGTCTCTGGGGCATTGTCTTAATTGATGTTGGAAGATCCAGCCTGAAAATATTCATGTTTTTGGGCCCTGACTGTATAAGGGTAAAGGAAACTAGCTGAGTACTAAGCTTGCATGCGTTCATTCTCCCTGCCCTTGACTGTGAATGCGATGTGAGCAGCTGTCTTGTCACAGTTACTTTTTTTTTTTTTTTTTTTTTTTTTTTGGGGTTTTTCGAGACAGGGTTTCTCTGTGTAGCTTTGCGCCTTTCCTGGAACTCACTTGGTAGCCCGGGCTGGCCTTGAACTCACAGAGATCCACCTGCCTCTGCCTCCCAAGTGCTGGGATTAAAGGCGTGCGCCACCATCGCCCGGCCCCAGTTACTTTTTTGTCAGCTTGTCACAAGTTTTAGAGTCCAACGGGAAAAGGAACCTCAACTAAGAAAATGTCTCCATCAGACCTCCTCAGACAAGTCTGTGGGGGCATTTTCTTGTGATAGTTGATAGAGGAGGGAGGACCCAGCCTACTGTTGGTAGTGCCACCCCTAGACAGTCCTGGTTTGTATAAGAAAGGCTGAGCAAACCATGGGGAGCAAACCAGTAAGCAGCGTTCCTCCATGGCCTCTGCTTTATTTAGTTCCTGCCTCCAGGGTCCTTCCCTGCTTGAGTTCCTGACGTCCCTTCATACAAGGTAAAATAAACCATTTCCTCCTCTAAGCTGCTTTTGGTCATGATGTCTTTATCTCAGCAATAGAAACAAACTATGGCATGTCTTAAGCATCTTCTCTTGTGACTTTTCCTGAAGTGATGGACTGTAACTTAGAGTTGTGGTTTAAAATACACTCTTTCCCCCCAAGTTGCTTTTGTCCCAGTATTTTATCATACCAACAGAAATGAAACCAGGACAATGTCTTTGAAATAATTGATTTTATTAAAATGGNCATAAGAGCTACTTCATAAGGTTGGTANGAGGATTGAATGAAACATAAGTTACTTGGCTCATATTGATTTGTTGTCTTTTTATGCGTAAGAATTTTAAAGGGCATATGCTTAGTTTCTGATTATTGAGAGGATCAAAGGATGATGATGTAAATTGCTTGGCTCATAATAAATAATGTGCTAGTTAGTTCCTAATGTGTAACTTTTATGCTGATGGTAAGAGATTGGTTTTGTTTGTTCTTTATGGCTTCATTTTCATTATTTGAGAATTGTGTTACTTGAGTGTTCAGTACTGTGTTTGGATAATTAAATTCTGTTATTTTGTTTCTGGGTCTTAGGGGAAAATGAAAAGGAACCACCTCCAGCAGGTGTTTCTGTGTCTGCTTCAGAGTGCTATTCTTTGCTTTCCGCAAGTTTATTGTTTTGTTATGTTTGTTTGGTGGTTGGGGAGGGAGACAAGGTCTCACTGGGTAGCCTTGAATGGCTTGGAACTCATTATTCAGGCTAGGTTGCCCTAGAACTCAACAGAGATCTGCCTGCCTCTGCCTTCCAAGTGCTGGGATTAAAGTTGTGCACCACCATTCCTGGTCAGAAACTGCATTCATTTGTTCATTCATTCATTCATTCATTCATTCATTCATTCGTGTGTGTGTGTGTGTGTGTGTGTGTGTTTGTGTGTGTGTGTGTGTGTGTTTTCTCATGCTGTGGCATACGTATGGAGCCAGAGGACAACTTACAGGAGTTGAATACCTCTTTCCATAATGTGGGTCCCAGGGATTGAGCTCAGGGTGCCAGGGTAGGCACCTTTACCCACTGGGTCATGTCTCTCCGTCCCTGACTGGCTTATTGTAATTGTTAAATTTTGAAAGCAAGAATTTTCAAACTTTTATGTACAAACTATTCAGAAGTATGAGCCACTTAATATCTTGACTTCATTTAGATTGTATGCAGCTTAAATTATGTTTTATACCAATTACATTTTAAGTCTGACCTCATTTCTAAAATCCTAAACATGCATATTTACTTGGTTTTCAGGCGTGTACTGGCATTGAAAACATCGATGAAGCTATTACATTGCTTGAACAAAACAACTGGGACTTGGTGGTAAGTACTTCATTCTTTGACCTGTGTTCTAACTTTATGAATTCTTGAATGACCTTAACGTTTATGTATATTTAATGTATATTTATTGCAAGTTGTTTTCATAATTATGTCACTAAACTTTTATGTTGAAAGTAGGATTCTTTTATATTAATATTTTTATAATCTATATTCACTTACTGTTACATTAACATTTTTCTCTCTTACTAAGTATGGCTGCTTGTGTTTTAAATGTTTGCATAATGTATCATGTTGTTATAATAGTATAATAGTTTTACCATTGTTCTGGTGGGCATTTAAGATTATTGCAGTAGTTTACAATACTGTGAACATTACGGTAGAGAACATTCTTACATATGTGTATTGTATATTTAACCTTGTATTTTTTCCTAGAAAAAACTGAATACATTCAATTTATAACTGAATTTCTGGGTCATATTGAATGAATATTTTTAGGGGTTTGGATACTTAAAGCCTAATGAACTTCTGGTTTTATTCATTTATGTTTTGCCAACTATGGGGGAATGGCTTTTTTCTCTTAAATCAGTGCTGCTGCTGCCCCCTCCCTTTCGTCTCTGTCTCTCTGTCTCTCTGTCTTTATTCCTTGGTCTCGTCCTCTCTCTCTCTCTGTTTTGTATTTTGGTACAGGAAAATTGAGAAATATTTCTGCTGCCTGACCTGAATTCATGCTTTCTACTTCCTGTTTTATATCCTAAGAAGGCATGGTGTAGATGACAGTGCCATGATGGGGGATAGGGATGAGAGGCAGCAGCATGTTTAGAGCGATGCTTCTGGACTACTTGTCTTGAAACCGTTTGCAATAATAAATATATTGTTTTATTTAATTTACATGTTTTTGAAGTAGTCTTTTGGTCAAGCTTGTAAAAATCACTGGGGAGATTACAAAGCTCACTAGCCACTCTTCAATGGCTTTGCCAAGAGGAATAAAGAAGAAAGAAAAGGAAGACCAAAACTAATGGGTTATACTAGTCTTTGATGTTGGAATTTACAGTTAGGAATGTGTAGGGACCTACGTTCTTTGTTCATCCCCTTTTCTATTGGCCTACATTTATTAGTTTTAAAGTTTAAGATGTTTATTGGCTGTGTGAATATTGTGAATATTGTGTGTGAATATTATCTTGACCCAGCCTTTCTAAAATATTGCACAAGATTTCCCCAGATAATGTTGAGTACATGAGTGGTGAATTGCTTTCCATGTATTTCTGACTAGCTTGATTTTGGAAAATATTGTCAAATACCCTCTCTTCTTCCTTCTCCCTCCTTCCTTCTCTCTTCCTCCTTTTCCTTCCTCCTCCCCTTTCTTCTCTCTGTTCTTTATTTTCTCTCAGGTTTTTGGGGTGTTGAAACTGGGTCTTACACATAGTAGGCAAGTTTCTTACCACTAACTTATGCCTCTAATCCTTTATAGTGTCTTTTACAACTTAAACTTTTTCATTTGAAATCATCTTTTAGCTGGCAATACATCTTCCACTTTTATTTTCATTGAAAGTTCCTGTACTTTTTTCCTTCTGCTTGGTATATTTTCTCATTTCTTCTGTTTTCATACAGCATTCACTTATTTATTGTGTGTGTATGTTAAATGAAACTTAAGTATATGAAATAGCACATGACTAGCTCAAACTTTCATGGAACTTTTAATATGCTGTATTCCTTTTCCTGTGCTCTTTTTGTGTCTGAATTATGACTGGCGTTGGTCTACATTTCATGAGTCTTATTAGAACATTTTGCATAATTTAAGTTTTTAACTTAGGAGGTCAATGTTTTAAATTTCATCTATCTATCTATCATACCTTTTCTTCATTTCTGTGCATATTTACTAGAGAACTATAAAGAAACATGCATTTGGCACTGTAATCAGGAATTGTATGAAATGGAAAACTATTATAATGAATAACTTATTCATTGAGTGACCATAAAAAAAATGTAACAAGCTGGGTGTGGTGGCATATATCCTTAATCCCATCCCTTAGGAGGCAGAGGCAGGCAGATTTCTGTGAGTTTAAAGACAACCTGCTCTATGTAGTGAATTCAGGGCCAGCCAGGACAACATAGTGAGACCCCATCTAAAAAAAAAAAAGGAAAAGAAAAATGTAACACTATGAACTCTAATAGATTTATTTTGTTTTCTGTTACTGTATCAAAATATCCAAGACTGGTTATCTTATGAAGAATAGAAGTTGCATTAGTCAGCTTTGCAGTACTGTATCAAACCTGAGATAGTCAATTTAACAAGAAGAAAGACTTATTTGGCTTACAATTTTGGAGGTTTTAGTCCATGGTTGGTTCACCCTGTTGATTTTAGGTATATGATAAGGCAATATACCATGGCAGGAGCACATTGCAAAAGAAGTGTTGTTTTTAACAAAAATCTTAATTGCTCAATTTTTTCAAGAAAGACTTGGGAGCCAGATGCTGGAATGAAAGCCTGCCAGCTTATAGAGGCAGAGCAAGCACCCAGCTGAACTTCCTCCTCAGCTGACATCTAAAAAGCCTCATTCTCCCACACTGTCTCAAACAAAAAACTCTGCCAAATCAGTGTCTCTCCCTTCTACTTCCTGTGTGTCTCTCTATTTGTCCTCACTCCTTATTCTCTGTGGTTTTTTCTTAATAATCCTATGTTCATTTCCTGTCAACTGGTTGCTTGCTTNGTCTCTTGACCTATGATTGACATAATTCTGTTTATGATATTGAAGCAGAAAGCTCTTGGATTAAAGGTGTGTGCTAGGGCTGAGCCACACCACACAATCTTGGTGTTCACAGTGTGTTCAAACATCCTGCAAAAAAAAGAAGTGACTGCCTTCTGTCATCCANGGAATAAGGGGGTTGTGCTAGGTTCTCAGTATCTCCTTCAAAGGCACATCTTCAACCATGTAACTTCCTTCTATTATGCTCCATTTTGTATAGGTTTCATGATATCCCACTAACATCTTGGATGGGGGGCCGGCAAACTTTGAACATATGTGAGGCATTCAAGATCCAAGCTATAGCAGATATCTATTTGATCAGGATTAGAGGCTAGGAAGTCCAAGGACATGGTTGTTGAAGGCTTCTTGTTGTATCATAAGATGGTGAGACAGAACAAGGCAAATAAGAGAAAGCTTTTATTTACTTTTTATTTTTTTTTATATAGGAAAGAGTTTATTTGGACTTGGGGTTCCAAAGGATGAGACTACATGATGAAGAAGTGGAGACAGTAGGTGTCAGGCATGGCTGCTGGAGTAGAAGCAGAGGGCTCACTTAACTTAAAGCATGAAGCAGAGAGAACAAACTCAAAATGGTGTCTTTTGAATCTCAAAACTCTCCCCCAGTTTTTCTTCAAAAAGGTCACACCCTTAAGCTTTCCCAAACAGTGCCACCAAATGGAGACCAAGTATTCAAATGACAGAGTCTGTGGGAAACATTTAAACCACCACATTTTACTTCCTGGCCATCATAGGCTCCTGGCCATATCATAGTGCAAAATGCACTTTGTACAACTTTAAAAGTCTCCATAGTCTTTTAGTCTCAACACTTTTTAAAAGTTCAAAGTCTTTTCTGAGGCTCAGGGCAATCTCTTAACTGTAACCCCCTGTAAAATCAAAGAACAAATTACATTCTTCCAACATACCATCCAATACACATTACCTGTGGTAATTTGAATGTAATTAGCCCCCATAAGCTTATAGGGAATGGCACTATTAGAAGGTGTGACTTTGGTGTAGTAGGTATTGCCTTNTTAGACTAAGTGTGTCATTGTGGGGGTGGGCTTTGAGGTCTCATATATGCTCAAGCCATGCCAATGGTTGTGCCTTAGACCATTTCCTGTTGCCTTCTGATCAAGGTGTAGCCAGCTCTATGTCTGTCTGCACACCATCATGCTACCTGCCGTGATGTTTGAGAGTTGCTGCTATGAACATAGTGTTTGAGGATTCTTATGCTCAGGATACCGCTCAGTGTCTCAGTTGACTTCCTGTTGTCTGCAGGATGTAGCACTCTCAGTTCCAGCACCATGCTCCCAGTCATAATAATGGACTGAACCTCTGAAACTGTAAACTAGCCACCCCAATTAAATATTTTCTTTATAAGAGTTGCCATGTTCATGGTATCTCTTCACAACAATGAAAATCCTAGGACAGGGAGGATGTAAGTGGGTTGTGTGTAGAAAGTATGCTATGTTATTTATATAAAGGACTTGGGCTAGGGATGGGTGTCTTCCTGGAACCAAATCCCCACAGATCTAAAGGGAGAGTTATATTTACTGTTTTTATTCTATGTTATTTTATTTGTTTTTAGCACTACTTATTTAAGTTATACTTTAGAACACAGTTAAACTACTTAAATGAAGTAGTAGTGATTCAGTTCAGTGCTAGGGAACTAAAGGCATTATGTTAATTCTTAAAGAACCAGTATTAGTATTTATTGCTTTGTGACCTAAGTATCTAAAAGAAAATAAAAGTTTGAATTGTTTATAAAATTGTTCATATCCATCAAATACTATGTGTGTGTAATACTTTTTAAAGCCTGTCAACCTACAAGTTAGCTTGATTTTAAAAGTAGTCTTACTTTTTCAGATTGCCCTATGATATTAATTTATTTCTGTTACTGGAAGTGATTTAAATAAAATACCAGTGCAGCAAAGTTAGTGGTTCAGCAGCACCTGTCAGTGTGATGACTTGACAGTTCTTTCTGCTAGTTCCAAAGGTCAGCTGATATACATCCATTGTGTGCTTGGAAAAGAAAATAATATGTGGCAATTAAAATTCTTGTGTAATTTTTTGTATTTATTGCCACCAATTTTTAAACATACAGTGCTCCTAAATAGTAATAGAATTTTAAATAAAGTTTTGGCTTATAGTTCTATATCTTTAAGTAAGATGTTGTTAATATATAAATTCAATACATTGATATTTCTTAATATCTTCTTAGGTTCTGCTGTGTTTGTCTTTCAACAAGTTATTTTTGTAGTTTGTTTTTAATTTGATGTTTTAGCAGTTTTTATATTTCAGATATGTTTATTTATAAATTTCATCTATTATGCAGGAATTCAACTTCTCTTAGATATATACTTGCTCTGTTTCTTTTTTAAAAAAAGTAATGACTAAAATCGCTCCACATGCTTAAACAATGGCAACATAGTTCTTTAGATACTCTTACTGTGGAATTAACTACCAATGTACTTGTAAAAGTAACTATTTTTGTCTGTATACACTTCAGTTACAGGAAACTCAATAGTGGTATATTCTCATATTCTCTCCCCCTCCCCTCATCTGCTTGTTTAAATGTGTGTGGGTGCATTGTGGGAGTACATTTGAAGCCAAAGTTTGATGTTGGCCGTCTTTCTCAATCACTGTTTATTTTATATACTGAAGAGGATCTTTAACTTGAACCAAGAGCTCACCTATTCAGCCAGTGTATTTCACCAGTGTGCTCTGGGGGCGTGGGGGAGGTCCTTTGTTTCTGCCTTTTAAGCACTGGGATTGCAGGTTGCTACCATGCCATCCTGGTTATTTACATGAGTACCTGGAGACCTGAACTCTGATCCATATGCTTTTGTGGCAAGTGCCTTTACCCGTTGA
>LZPO01107545.1:1254243-1265966 GCA_001675575.1 Neotoma lepida
TGTGTGTGTGTGTGTGTGTGTGTGTGACTGACTTATTTCACCTACTGTAATATTTTCACAGTCTGTGTGTATTGTAACAGGACAGACTTTTCTTCTTTTTTAAAGGCAAATAGTATTTTACTTGCTGTATTAGCATGCTACATCACATTTGTCCATTCATCCACTGATGAGCATTTTGGTTACTTTGCCTTTTCCTGCTGTGAATAGTGGGACTGAACATGGGAGTGAATATCTCTTTGAGATTACTTTCAGTTCCTTTGGCTATCTATCTAAAGTAGGATTGCTATTTATCCCCCAAATACTTTAAAGTGGATGACTTACAGCTATGGCAAAGTATTATGACACTTTTGAGAAGGGACAGGGTTTCTGTTGCCAAAGCTGCAACCACACTCACTTTCATGTGGCAGTTAGCCACTGGTTTCCCTTGACTTGACATTTGTGCTGGCTTCTGTGTGGAGAGATCAGGTGTGTGAGCCAAGGCTGGGAGCTGGAGCTCAATTTGGAAACTGTGGAAATGCAATTCCAGAGGGACTGTTATGGTGGTTTGGACCAGAATGAGTAGAGGGTTAGTCAGAGTCTAAATTTTGGAGATGAAGAATTCTTTATAGATTCAGCATAGATTTTAAAATATGCAGTACGTGAGAAAGAAGGAAGTTGAGAAGGCTTGTCTTTTTTTTTTTTTTTTTGACTTCAGAAACAGAATTATTAGAACTGCTTAGCATTTGCCATGATTGAGAGGTCTGGACCAGAAATATCTCCCCAGCTACCCAAGGCAGAAGCCTGAATCCATCTTTGTTCTCTTCAACTTCTGTCTCATAATACTGACCAAATACATATTCTTAAAGGGAAGGTGTAAGTTTGAAGAATTGTTTTCTCATTATGTTCAGACTAAATGAAAATTTGTTGTTTTATTATTTTGAGATAGAGACTTACTCTGTAGCATAGGCTTTGCCTCACACTTGGCAATCTTACTGTCTCAGCCTCTTGAATGCTGGGGTTACAGGCATGAGCCTCATACTCAGGTTATGCAAGCTCTTAATGCCTTTATGTCTTATAATCTAATTCCTATATATATTTACCATCTTTCACTGCTACCTGACCCAAGCCTTTGCTAAAGTCATACAAAACTTGTTTCCTGAATAGTCTAAAAACAATGTTTATACTTTTGCACTTGAAAAAAATTCCAGGTGTGGTGGCACACACTTTTAATACCAACACTTGGGAGGCAGAGGTAGATAGGCAGAGAGGCAGAGAGAGAGAGGCAGAGAGTCAGAGAGGCACAGAGACAGAGAGCAGAGAGGGAGACAGAGGGGCAGAGAGGGAGACAGAAAGGCAGAGGCAGAGGCAGAGAATCAGAGAACCAGAAAGGCAGAGGCCAGAGGTAGGGAGACAGGGAGCCAGAGAGGCAGAGGCAGAATCCCTGGGAGTTCAAGGCCAGTCTGGTCTACAGAGTGAGTTCCAGGATAGCCAAGGCAATAGAGACCTGTCTTGAAAATCCAAAAACAACAAAAATCAACCAAAACCAAACCAAACTACTACAAGAAAACCAATCCAAATAAAAACAGAATCCCCTCCTGATGCTCTTACCCTTGCCTCTTCCCACAGAAGCCCTGCTTTTAGAGGTGTGTTGGGTACCATCCTTCTTCCCAGTGACATTGAGATTTTTTATATTGTTTTGTCTTACTACATCCTTTATGTTCCTCTACCAAGACCTCAATAAAGGGAAGAAAAATCATCAGTTTTGAAGTAATACAGAAGAATACTTGAAGAAAGTATTTTTAAAATATTTTAAAAGTAAGGGCTGGAGAGATGGCTCAGCAGTTTATAGTGTGCATGCTTTTAAGAGGACCCAAGTTCAGTTCCCAGCACCCACATTGGGTAGCTCATAACTGCCTGTAACCCCAGCACCAAGGAATCTGGCACCTTTGGCCTCCATAGGTACCTACAATCATATTCATATACCTAACCACTCATGCACACATGTATATACACAATTAAAAATAATAAAAGATCTTTAAAATGTACTTGAAAAATAGTAGTTTCGAAGAAAAGCTTATAAGAATGAACTTAAATATAATTGGTTGTTAGCAATAACCTGTTATAGTTATGAAAATTTAAAAATACTCAAGAAAAATGATTTTCTTTTCATTAAAATGTTATTAGGAGTCTTTTTGAGGACACACTTTTAAATGTTATTTAAAAATTATTTAATTTTACTTATGTGTGTGTGTGTGCTCGCTTGTAGGTATGTGGACCACATGTGTTCAGGTCCTTCTGAGGCCAGGTGAAGCTATTTGATCTCCTGGAACTGGAGTTACAAGGTGTGAGCCACCCAGTGTAGGTGTTGGAAACTAAACCTGGGTCCTTTACAAGACTATCAAGGACTCTTATTAACCACTGAGCTATCTTCTCAGCTCCCACATTAGTGTATAATTATAATCTCATATTCTGTTTTAGACCTCTCTATTTTAGTGTGGACATTTATATCTACTCTTATTTCTTCAACTTGCCAGTATGTAAGTAGGGAAACTTTCATCTCAATTTCTTTCTTATAGCTCACTAGACTAACAGTATAAATGAGGTAGAAGCTAGAAATTGCCTACTTTATAGCTATTGAAAGATAGACTTCTTTAGAAGCTCTCATTGATATAAATGATAATGCTATTATGGGGATAAGATTGTAATAAGAATACCTTTTTACTTAGGGCATAATCCATGAGAATAATAGGATTCTGCCTTGTTCACAACTCTTGTGTTAGTGCCCAGACAGTTCTAGGTTACTAACTAAAAATATTGTTGGCTAGGTTCATGGTAGATTGCGTATAAGGGGTCAGTATAAATGAAAGAGAGAGTATCTTTGTTGTGTTGGAAGAACTGACATGATGCAAGATGGGAATTGTAACGGCAAGATGGGAATTGTGAATGCTAAAATACTAGTATCCTGTGGCTTAGGTAATTTGAAATTATTTGAATTCTTACATATTGCATGGAAACAACTTGAACAAAAATGCATTGATTTCTGTACTTCCAGGATTTTCCAGAAATGGAAAAAAGTGGATAGTTCATGAAACAAAGCTAATATTGCAATAATTATTACTTTCTTTCATAAGCTTCCCAAACATGGAATTTGCGAGATTTAGTTATACTATTTTATTTGATCTGCTAATAATGTATATTATTACATAGAAATGCATTTATCATTTTTATTTTCAATAGATGTTTGGATTTCTTTTCTGTGTACTAATTGCATATTTGAAATATATTAGTTTTAGCATTTAGTTTCGTTTATATGCAATCAAATAGAGACTCACCTTTTAAAATCTCAGATTATACTTGAATCATTTGAATATAAAGTAGAATGTGTGGGAATGGGGAGGTAGCAAGCAGAAATTATCAGAAGTGTGAAGAGAAGAAGCTCACAGATTTGAAAGAACTTTTGAACAACCAGGCTATTATAGGGAAGCCAGTAGACAGTCCAACATTTGACTGAGGAAAAATTACCTCTTGAATAGTTTTGTTAGAAGAACATAGTATCTATTGGTCAATTTCAATTCACTCACGGTCCATACTTCTTGGAGAGTCTGATTGGTCTATGCAGGGCCATCATTATTGACATAGTTCTAACAGCATATGGAATGGGACATGAATAATTCTCCAAAGGAAAAACAAGAGTCTTAATGAAAAGCTTTCAAATACTACATTTTATTATGGTAATGAAGGAGCACTTAACAGATGATGCTTTTTATTGTTAAGGGAACACTCAGTATTTTGTTTAAATAAATATTTCAAGGTGTATTTACTTCCTTTTATGGCATTCTTCATTTTGCTAGCTCAGTTACCTGTTTTGTTAAATTCCGCTCCCCCTTTTTTTCCTTTGCAGGCAGCTATCAATGGTGTAATACCCCAGGAAAATGGCATTCTACAAAGGTATGTTACAAAACACTTAATGGTTTGATGACAGTTTATCAGAATGAAGAAGAAAAATTTACCAGTTTTGGGAGTTCACTCTTTAAAAAAAGATTTATGTTTATTTTATGTGTATGAATGCTTTTGCTTGCATATATGTAAGTGCAACATTTGCATGCAGTGCCTGCAGAAGCAGGCCAGAAGACAGCTTTGGGTACCATGGAACAGGCACTGAAATTTCAGGTGGTTGTAAGTTGTCATGTGAGTACTGGGAACCAAACACGGTCTTCTGAAAGAGCAGCTGTCTCTTCACTGCTGAGCCAACTCCATATTGCTAGCTCCTGGGTTCACCTTTTAGTGGCACTTTAGATTTTNGACCAGTAAGTTCATTAAAACAGGCATTGTTCTTTTATATCATTTGTTAATTAGTTCCCTGAAGATAGTTAATTCACTAAAATTTTCAACCAATCCCCTCCCCCTTTTCTTTTTTGGAACAAGGTCTCATGTATACCTATCTTGTCTTGAGTTCCTTATGTAGCTCTATCTGGTCTTAAATCACTCTTTCTCCTGCTTCTGTCTCTAAAGTGCTGGTAGAACAGGCATGGGAAGTCTTATTTTTACTAGAAAATCTATATTTTTTGCCAGTTGGAGATTATAAACTTTTAGAGTGATTTGGTGATTTTTAATTTTTCAAAAATCATCCTTTTAGTCATAAGATGGAAGGAACTGAAAAGACATGGCACACACAATAGCTGCAGAGTATGGTTGTCACCTGACAATTCAGGCTTTCTCTCCAAGCTGACTACAAAGTTTTCCCCCCTTCCCCAGTTGCTTTATCTCAGGACAACTTGTAATCAGTAACTCTTTAATAATGACACTTCCCAGAGCATAGAACTATTACTGTATCTGAACTGTTAACATGTAGATTATTTTTATTGGCTTTGTGTCTTTGTTACAGGTAAAATTAGAAGATGATCATAAGAGAGAAGTATAATATTTAAAACATACTTAAAAAGAAGTGGTTGATTTTCCTGTTTTCCTTTTGAAAATGGGATATTTATAAATTAAAATAACTCAGTTTTAAAGTCAGAGGAGATAAAACAACTTTCCCTTCCAAGCATAGTTTAATTTTTTTGATTTTTGCCCCTTCTGTTCTTTTAGTTTAGACTCTTGGCATGAGTTTTGGTGGCTGGGACTTCTAAGTCATGGAAGCATGATCTACTAAGTACAGATGAGACAAGCAGAAATGGTGGATTAGGAATAAAGTTGTGGAGAGGAAGAAAAGTGCTGTTGTAACAGCATAAAAANTTCAACCTAATTTGTAAAATTGTGCTATATTTGGTAGGAAACTGTGTATTTAGGATGGAAGCAAAAATCTGTTTGATGCCTATACCACTTTTAATGATTTAATGGAAAGCTGTTTTCCAGTTCTCTCTTGAAATTTGTCACATGTTTGATCCAGAGTAAATATGGCTGATATCCAGAGTCTGTAGCACAGCTTTTTTGGTTTTGGTTGAAAGGGTGATTTAAATCATTCAATTAGCTCTATTGAAGCTCTTGTCCAGAAAAGCAAACCAGGTAATTATAGGAACTTCCTTCATGTTCACTTTTATAAACTTGGTTCAGAAAGTTTTAGACTATTAAATAGCACTCCAGTTTCCTCTTGACTAAGTGTTGTTGCCACATTTTGTGCCATTGTTTCCTCTGGGGCTTTTAGTCAATGGGTGCTGAAGACATANTGGACTTCATAGCATTTGCTGTGGTAACTGTAGACATTCTTTTTCCCTGGAAATCTTCCATCTCTCTTGTTACAGATGATGTTTTTTGCTGATTTTTCTGATGAGAAGTTTAGTATCCTCTAGTAAATACTGTAGTATTTAGGCTCTAAATTTGATCAGAGTGGGGGTTTATTAGCTTTCTTTGCTTCTTTCTGAGGAATGAATCATGCCTATGTAAGAAAAGAAATAAATTTCTCAACTGTTTCCTTCCTGTGTTCTTTAGTTTTAAAATCACTGTGAATTTACATAACTGAAAACAGCTCTTGTGTATCTGCTGACAAAGGAAAAGAAAAGAGCCTTTCTTGAATTCTTCCATAGTTAGCACTAAAATAGAAGACAGTTGTACATGTGTATGCAGTTGCTTAAAAGGGTAATTGTTTTTGTGTCTTTGATTTAAGTTTATATAGAACTGACTCTTGGTTTATACTTTAACAGAAGAGAGAATCAAATAGTTTAGAAATATGTATTTCTGTGCATCTCAGGTTTGTTTCTCTTGCTGAGATAAAATATCCCAACCAAAACAACTCATGGGAGAAAGAGCTTATTAGCTCAAGTCTATCCTAGCAGGAAGTGAAGGCAGCTGGAACTTTAAACAGCTGGTTACATCACATCTACAGTCAAAAGCAGAGAGGGATGAATGTATTCATGTTTACTATTGAGCTTATTTTATCTACTCTTATACAGTCTTGTCCCAAGCCCACGAAATGGTGCTGCCTGGATCCTCTCACATCAGTTAACATAATCGAGATAGTCCCTCACAGCGATGCCCACAGGCCGACCTGATCTAGACAGTTTCTTAATGAGCATCTTTTGCCAGGTGATTCTAAATCGTGTCAAGTTGATGATTAAAGATAACAATCACATTACCTATCCTATTTATATATATTGAAATTTGTATATCATAAGATACTATCTTGAGATACAGAAGTTTTGATTGTAAATAGTTGCTGGACACTGGTAGATGTAATTCTTTTGGCCAGAGTTTATAAAACTTTTTGGAGTTTGATTCTTGGAACCTTCATAGTGGAAAGAGAGGACCAGCTCCCACAGTTTGTCCACTGACCTCCACTTGATCATGTTTGATATACTTTAGTGTGTACACATATGTACATACATATACACACACACAATCAACCAACCAATCAATAAATAACACTTAAAAATTAGAAAGGGAAATTTAAAAAATGTTATGCCCTTTATTGTTCTTTTTTCTGGAAGATCAGTAAGTATGATCTGTCATAACTTGTGTTTTAAGATATTTTCCTTTGGGTAAGAAAGTTGAAATTCAGCACATGTATATAATATCTTTGTCTCCCAAATTTATTTCTACAGTCATTTTAGTTACATATTTTAGTTAGACATTAATAAAGACAGACATTTTTATCCCCGATTTTATAGTTAAGGCTAATAAGGCATGAAATGACTTGACCCAGATGGTACAGTGTGATGTTGCTGGAGTAGGGAGTATCTTCTGGTTCAGCACGTCCTCTGACCTTTCTTCTTGGACTGTTTCAATAGGTAACATACAGATACCACAATATGTTTTTAGTGACTGTGATTTATGCAATCATTCATTCACTTGTAAGCAAACATCAAGTGTGTACATGGATATGGGTATTCTTAATAGTTTATTGAGAATGTTGTGCNGCACCTCATATATTTTCAGAGATAATTTTTTTTTAGAAGGACGTATTATTTAATTACTTACACTAGGGGAGAGCAGATGTTGTGTTTAAAAATGAGCTTTATAAATTAATAGTGTAACTCTACTTATTCACTAAGTAGGCGTTATTTATCAATTACTTATATCATGATCCAGAAAAGTATATAGTATACTCATTTGTTTATTGCTTAGCATAATCACACTTAGGAAAGACAGGTTTATTTTCAAATCTTGAATGTTATACTTTTAGAATATATAATGTTAAACCTTCAGAATGTATAAGTGCCCAGGCATTTTGGTTTAATAAAATGTCCATTAAAACAATCTGAACTGATTTATAAATTTGTTTTGAAAACAAATGTGGTTTTATTTGAGAGGTGTACCCAGAGACTTTGCCATGGAATGAACTTCTTAAAAGTTGGAATAATAAGCAAATGCAGAGTTCTTGTTAACTTAACCTTTTCCTTACTACCTCCTGGAGCCTGAGTGCTTTGTAGAGAGAACTGAGCACTCTGCTGGCTGAGATTTAGACCTGAAATAGATTTCTGTATAGATGTCCCCCCACCATCAATGTCTCTTAAAAATGATCTTTATTTTAACCATATTTTATTTTATGTATAACTATATTTTACATATTCAGTAATACTATAACATATTGATATAGTTGTAGGCAGTAGAATAAGGGGGTAATTTTCAAGTTACAAAACCTCTCCCCCAAGAACACATTAAAAAGAAAACCTTTCTCTAAATGGATCAATGTGAATAACATATTCAGTGACTGGTCATGTTTAATTCCTGTTGTGCTATCGATCAATGGAGTTAAAACAGAAAGCCCAACTTTCACAATTCCTGCCTCAAAAACATATATTCAGTTCTTCAGGGAGGCAAAGATGATTCTTGCTTCTTAAATACACAGAAAGCTGAATTTGCCTATCAACCAATAAAAACACAAAACTATGATGGAGTGAAAACTAGAAAAAATATTAGCTTTTTATCCTTCCATGATTCATGGATCCTTTTGCCTATTTTCCTCCCTTCCTCATTACATAATACTGTCTTTTCTTTTTCTCCTTTCTAAATNCTTAGGTTTTACCCACACTTCCACCTTTTTCCAGTGCCTTTATTTTTTTAAAAAAATAATTTTTGATTAGAAGAGTACAGTGGTCTCAAAAGAACAACCAACCAACCAACTAGCCAACCAACCCGCCCCCCCCAAAACCAAAAGAACCCAAAAGGGAAAAGTATAGTGGGAGGAGTCAAGTGATACGTTGGTTGTTTTAAAAATGAAAAAAAATATATTTTTGAGACATGTTTTTAAGGATCAATAACCAAAAATACTGGATGGGGGATTTCAATCGTGTAAAAGTGAAGGTGTTTCATGTAGGGAATCAATCATAGAGATGAGGAGGAGGTTGAAAGAGCGAACAGGTAATAGTGATGAATTCTGGTTAATACCTCTCCATTGCTGGTGGTTCAGTACCAGCTGACATTCTGAATTTCTGATTCAGTAGAAGTGTTGTGAAAACATTATATACCTCTGAGATCTATAATCACCATAGTCTAAATTGCAGAAAGCAAAAATGTGATGTTACTGGACATAGTCAAAGGAACTACAACCACCGCTTAGTTCCTTTAACACGTTTTCTGGTAGTTTGGTAAATATGGTGTTTTTGTCACTAATGTAAAGAATATGCCATATTCTTTAAGAGGGAGCCTCCAGTTTGGAGGTCATATCTTGTATCCTCTATCAATTGAGTGTTTAGAAAGTCACTGTTCTTTTAAGCTAACTAAGAGAAGACAATCACATTCATACGTGAGCCCATTGCTTTTTTTCCTCTGCTGTGGAAATGAGTTCCTTAGATACACTGTGTGTGTGAAACCATAGATAAAGTGTTTGCTAAACTTATGAATGGTGATACCGGAAGTATCATTGATGTCAAAGAAGATAATTTATATTCCAAAGAGTCTTTTTCATTGAAGACAGATATTACCCATTACTAATCAGTTATAAGATTCTTGTGTATTATGGCCTCGATATTAGTCTCTTCTATCCAGGTTCAGCTTTAGCTGTGCTCACACATTACAACCTTCTTGGCATGACCTCATTATATGAGTAACCCCAGACAGAAAGTGGAAAAGAGGTATTTAACCAGTATCTTGTCATTGTATTAAGAGCCTTTTCTTCAACGAGTAGGATGTGGAGAACATTCACCTCAGAATCAAATATTTTTGTGTTCTTGACAAAACATCAACCTCATATTGCTCACGATTCAATGAAGATTTGTATATTAGGCTATCTCTGAGTGGCTAGCCTGTGAGCAGCCTCAACTTTTGTACAACGGGACCCTTTCTGTCACTGCTGCTTTTCACATGTATCTTTTATTCAGAGTGTAGTGTTATAGCAGTCTGGTTTTGTTTTGCTCCAGCATATTTTAGATATCTAGTTTTTCTCCTTCCAATATAAGTGATTTCTTTCCCTGTTAATTAGTTCTGGATGGGAAATCCAAAGCATAACAGTAGGCCTTTGGCTGGCTTTTTACTATTGGACTCTAGAAACATCACCACGTTGGAAGGACTGTGCTTTTTTTTCTCTCCCCTCAAATACTGGGGATTGAACCAGGACCTCTTACATGAGACATGTGCTTTACCACTGAGCTGTATATGTAGCTGGAAGTTTTTCTTTGTCCTGCGTGAGCCCTGCGGTCGGGATGAGTTTCTCTCACCTGCTGCGTCCTGCAACCACTTGGTCCCAGATAAACACACAAAGGCTTATATTATTTGCAAACTTATGGCCTAATGGCTCAGGCTTCTCATTTGCTAGCTTTTACATCTTAAATTAACCCATTTCTATAAATCTATATTTGCCATGTGGCTTTTGGCCTTCCAGTACCTTTACATCTTGATACTTCTGGCAGCAGCTAGCAGCATCTCCTCTGCTCCAGTCTTTCTCCTTCCTCTCTCTCTATTTAGAATGTCCCACCTAACCTTATTCTGCCTCACCATTGGCCAGACAGCTTTATTTATCAACCAATCAGAGCAACAACACATATTCACAGCATACAGAATGACATCACCATCATGTATATACTTGCTCTTGCTCACTTCCTTCATTTTTGTAATGCATGTATATGTTGATCTACAACACTTGTGTGTCGAATCAAAATTTTTGAGTTACCTGCAGTTCTGTTCTTTAGGTCATTACGCACTGTTACCAGTACAATACAGAACTGAGTTCTGTATAATGTTTAGGTTATTAGGAGCTCTTCAGACCAGACGTAAATTTTAAGAAAATGAAGTACAGGTACTGTGTACTCACTTGTCATGGTGCTTTGCAAATTAATCATAGAGAATAAAAATACGTTCACAATTATTTGTTAATATCCCTAGAGTGTCTACAAGTTACACACACACACACACACACACACACACACACATTTTTTTTTTAATCTTGAGCACTTATTAGACTTGTAAGAGAAAAGCAATAGTATAGGTAATCAAGCTGCCCAGAGGAAGCTTGCCTCAGGTGCTGAGGAGAGGAACAGAGACAGCTATGTCTTTTGTGATAGAGGTTATCAGCTGGTACACCTACCCTTTCTTTTACTTGGTGGAAGCGGGAGGGGGACTTCAGAGAAAAAGTAAGAAAGCCAGAGCTATCTCTACCCAGTTATGTGTATCCATCCATTGTAGCACACTTGTTTCTTTCATTATTTGAGCTTTTTCTATAATATTCTAGGCAGATTTGGACATCACACCCTTACTATGTGCATACATTTTTGAGAATAGTATTTTTTTCCAGTCTGTGAGCAGACTGTTAGAGGTACTTACAGCTGCTCAAGCTAAATTGTAGTTTTTCTTATGCAAATTATTTAAGATAAATATACTTAATACTTAAAATAATACTTAATATTTATTTCTATCCCCAGGATTTAGCTGATATAATTTTCACAGTTACAGTTGCTTGGATATAAAGAATCTCTCAGTTAAAATCCTTTACTTGTTCCTTTAGAGCATGTGTAGATATGATTTTAGAGGCAACAAGGGACCATAAGAGTTTTTGTTGAAAATAGGATTTCCTTTTCAAGATAACTACCCCAAGGAAGAGACTTATAAGAAATTCCAAGCAGTTAGAAATTATTTGGTGCACTGTGTTGTGGCTGGATGTCCAGAAGAGACTTAGTGGGGGCCCAGCATTGAGCATGTAGTGGATACCAGGGGCCTCGAACCAGACCAGTGACTCTGCAATGAACACTTGCAAGTAGAGATGTATGGACTAAGGAATATATGGCGTGGCTTGTTGGGTCTCACTGCAGTTTCCATGATGAGATTTTTAATTCCTCCCTCCTTTTTAATTTTTCTCATTTTATTTTCTTTGTTTG
>LZPO01107546.1:26123-38364 GCA_001675575.1 Neotoma lepida
AAGAGGAAGCATGAGGGAGAGAAGAAGGGAGGGAGAGAGGGAGGAGAGGGAAGTGGGAGGAGTGAATGGGTCTTATTCTCTCATTCACTACCACCCTTCTAGCCAGTCTCCAGGATCTATCAGCCCCCACCTGGCCTCTGGACTCTTCTCCTTTACCTGAGCTGTCACTGTCCCCTGCCTCTTTAACCCCCCCTCCTCCAGCTCTCCCATCCAACCCACTCTGTCACCAACATGGTGTCCTCTTTTTCTCAAGGTCTCCAGGTTTTTCCACCTCCTCCGAGTCACACTGAAACTCCGTTATCGGCACACATAACTCCTTCACAATCTGGTCGTCAGTCATTCCTACCTCCTTTTCCAGCTGCCTTCACCCCCCCCCCACCCCGGTCCCTTGAGGTCATTCACCTATTTGTATTTACACAAAGCCTTACCACCAGCTGGAATGACCCCTCCTCTTTTTTCCAATAAACTCCCGTTCATCTGACTGGATCCTAGCTCCGAATTCACCACTTTAAACATTCTCCTTCTTAGAAGATGCATGAAATGCTTACGAGTGAATTTGATTTGATGTGTGTGAATGTGTGCNTGCAGCTGCGTGCTTGCTGTGGTACATGTGTGGAGGTCAGAGGACAACCTGTGGCTTCTCTATCCCCACCTTGTTGGAGGCAGTGTCTTTCTTGTTTGTCACTGTGTCCACCAGGCTAGCTACCCCTAGGAAGTTGTAGGGGTTCTCCCGTCTCAGCCTCCAATCCCTTTGTAGGAACAATGGGATTACANATGTGTACTCCCACCCCTGGCTTTTTGACATGACATCTGAGGATTCAAACCTCAGGTCTTCTTCGGCTTGTACAAGAAGTGCTTTATCTAAAGCTGAGCTATCTCCCAAGCCAGGNGTGAATTTTATACTTCTTTTCAAAAGCTTCAGCTATATGTCTACATAGATGCATACATTGGTGTAAGTCCATATCTGCCTTTCTATATTCCGAGAGGGAAAAAAAAGGCCAATATGGGGGGGGGGCATTGTGGAGTCTGAGTGATAGACATTAGAACTATCTTCAACCCTTCTGTACGCTTAAAATATTCTCTAGTAAAAAGATGGTGGGAAGGCCTCTTTATTGCCCCCTGGCAATGCAATTTACCTTTCTCTCTTTCCCTAACAGTGTGTATTTGCCAATAATTATGTGCTTAGAAACCTTCAACAGATTATTTCCTCTCATGAGCTTGTGTTTGAGGAGGAGCCTGAGACTCCACCAGGTTGTCACCATACATCAGCCCTTCCTTGCTTCATTCATGGACAAGATAAAACATCGCTCTTTGGTGAGTGGGTTGTGAATGAAGTAACACGATATAAAACACAGGAAATCTACACTCTGTGACGGCTCTACGATTAACTGGCTGTGTGGCCATGAGCAATCACTAACCTCGCTGGGCCTGGGTTTTCTCATTAGCAAACAGGAACTAATAATAGCCGTTTCCGCCAACAAATGGGGGGGTGGTGGTTGAAAGTACTGTGAGAAATAAACTTGTGTGTTAACTTTATTTTTGTTNTTAAAATAAGGAAGACTTTGTCCTGACCAATGAAAGATTCTGAGTCAGTGTGAGTGTATGGAGGATATGGGGGAGGGCGCTACTTTCTTCCCTGAAAGATGGGAATTTCCACTCAGCTGGAAGTAGTACACTCCGGCAGCCTGGACCTCATTGTCTCTCACCCCCTGCCTCCACCCCGCCTTTCCTTTTCTCTAACCAAGAGACAACTGCCGGGAAACGGGGCTGGGAACCTTAAAATATAGAGCAACAGATATCTTCAGCTCACAGCCTAGGGCCCGGTCGCCCTGTGCTCTTGGGCAGGACTCAACAGTTGGCTCACGTGGCCCTGTGCTCCGGAAGAGCCAGCCCATGGAAAAAGTATCCACATGCCTTCCAGAAAAGGGCCATCATCCAGGATGCTGTGTTTGGCTTGGCTGCCAGTCCGAGGCCCTGCTGACCGAGATGCTCTGGCCCTGATAGTCTTGTGCCTCGGGGGACCAGGCTCTCAGAAGCACCAACTCTTCCTGGAAGCAGTAGCAGTCCCACTGGAAGAATGGCGATACAAGAGGCCCCGGGTCAGGGTAGGGATGAGGGGTCCAAAACTCAGTTCTTTAGAAGATGCTTGACTTCAGGCTGAGGATCAGATATGAGCTGCTTATGTAATTAAACACAGATGAACACAATGTGGGCAAATGGAGAGCCACCTGGAAGAATGGACCCAACGGATCCAAAGTTCCCGACTGACAAACTTTCACCTTAATTACTAGGGAAAAGGTCGCTACCTAAGCGTGTGTGTTTTGTGGGATGAGTACCCCCCCCAAAAAAAAACTATTCTCTCACCTGAGTATCAACTAATCCAATCAAGCATGAGTATGGTGCCAAGCCTTCTTGGNTACATTGACGCCTTTGATTCTCACAACTGCAGTGTATGGGAAATACTCTTNCCTCACTTTACTAATAGGAGAGCTGACACACACGGAGTCCCACCATCTTCCCATGACCGAGCCAGGATCCAAAGCCGGCCACTAGCTACAGCTCCTCCACAGCTCCACAGCTCCTCCACACACAGCCCTGGCCAGAATATACCGGTCGACTGACCCACACTCTCACAGTGAAGTTGGGACGGAGGAAGACTGAGGATATCTCAAATATCACTAATAGTGAATAATGCTATAAAGAAAATAGAGCTTGAAGGCAGAACGGCTGAGNGAGGTGCTCTGAGGAGGCCTCTGACAGAGTTTCTGTGGGNAAAGAAAGAAAAGGCCTCTCTCTAACTCAAAGAGAAATACATATGAGTTTGGGGTACCCCACAAAATTTTCAGGGTGTTTCAGAAAACAGACAAGAACAAAGAGAGGCAGTTGAAAACCCCTCAACAAAACCGCTTTGATGAGGCACAGCAGGTGCCAGGGCTTTGGGCTAGACACCTAAGCCTCTGCCACAGCCACACAGAACTCCCCGAGCGGCCCCGCCGACTCTGCTGCCTCTAGAAACCGGATGTGGTAGCCACCGCTGTCCACAAACTGGATCCTCCACCATCCCTGATTAAACGGCCCCCGGGGGAGGGGGGCGCCTCATTGCCGCCCATGCTGTTGATGCAAAGTTGAAAATCTGTGCTGGGTAGACACACAGCTGCAGGAATTCCCAGTTCTACTGAGTATGCAGACCAGGGCCAGGGGATAGATGATACTGAAAACCATCCACTCACTCACTCACTCACTCACTCACTCACTCACTTACTCGCTCATTCATTCATTCATTCATTCATTCATTCATTCATTCATGGTGTGTGTGTTTTGAGTGTGCTTGTGGAAGTCAGAGGACAATCTTGGATGTTAGTCCTTACCTTCTACCTTGTTTGAGGCAGGGCCCCTCTTTTCATCACTGCATATACCAGGCGAGCTTCCAGAGAGTCTCCTGCCTCTGCCTCACCACTTGCTATGTAGGAGCACTGAGATTTAGACATGAGCAATATTGATTTCGGTGGGTTCTGGGATTCGAACTCAGATCCTCATGTTTGCACAGAAAGCACTTTACCCACTAAGCCATCTGCTTATTTTCCGAGGTGGAGTCTTCCTAAATATCTCAGACTGACCTCAAACTCCTGATCCTTCAGCTTCAGCCTTCCAAATACTGAGATTATGGCCATGGGCCAACACCCCCAGCTCGTCCACTCTGTGCTGGACTAGACCCATCCTCAACATACTTACGGTCACAACCTATTTTGTCTAATGCAGCTCTTTCCCTTCCCTGGGTGGAATTACAGCTTCTCATCCAATAAAAATAGCAGCTGCTGATTTTGAGCACTTATTAGGTGCAAAGCCTTCAAGATACCATGCTGCCTCGTGCTCTCCACTTTCTGATGCAGAATCTAAGGGCTTTGGGAGACAAAGGAAATTTCCCAGGCTCTTTGAACTAACAGGCAGAGCTTAAATACTAACTGTGCCTGATAGTTTTACGTCACCTTAACACAAGCTGAAATCATCTGAGAGGAGGGAACCTCAATTAAGAAAATGCCTTCATAAGAGGGAGCTGTAGGCAACCCTGTAGGGCATTGTCTTCATTAGTGATTCATGTGGGAAGCCCAGCCCATTGTGGGTGGTGCCACCTCTGGGCTGGTGGTCCTGGGGTCTGTAAGAAAGCAGGCTGAGCAAGCCATGGTGAGCAAGCCAGTAAGCAGCTCGCCTCCATGGCCTCTGCATCAGCTTTTGCCTCCAGGTTCCTGCCCTGTTTGAGTTCCTGTCCTGACTTCTTTCCATGATAAACAGTGATCTGGAAGTGTAAGCCAAATAAACCCTTTCCTCCCCAACTTGCTTTTGGTCATGGTGTTTCATCANAGCAATAGAAACCCTAACTAGGACACCAATCCATGTTTGTAATGCTCTCAGCATATGTCCCCTCCCCACACACAAGGTGCTGACAGGAAAAGCAGGCAAAGCATCAACACAGAAGTATCCCCACCTCCTCCTCCAGAAGTCCAACCATAGCACACAGAAAGCAGGAACAACAGTCCACTCCTCTGGATTTAGGGCCACAGACTCTTCCAGCCAGTCAACTCCAACATCAACTTCTGCAGCTGTCCAGCCTCCCAGACAGCTGGACTCCAAGTGTCCAGCAGACTTCCCCACCCTCTGAGCCTGCACACTTGAANCCNCCACAAAGGCCCTCTGGGGTACACCACTGGACAGGGCTCAGTTGTGCACAGAGAGAATATGACTCCCAGCTGCTCGAGGGTTGCGTGACTGAACCGTTCCATGCTCACCGGTTTTCACTGCCATCGTGACCTGACCTGCAGCTCCTTTTCAGCTCTCACTGACCCTGGGCACTCCAGCTCAATGCCGCCTCCTCCATNCCTTCCCTTCTTAGCAAGCAAAGATGTACAAGCCACTAGTTAAGTGGACCATAGAAGTGCAGTATTAATGGATTCCCAGGGGAAATCACTTTATAAAGTGGAAAAAAATTCTGTTTGATATGAAAAGATTATTCTCCAAAATATTTCTATCATGGATTGGATTTTTTTCTTTTTGATTTTTATTAATAATGTTGCATGCATAGTGGGCCATCTAGTAATAATCAGTACTTTAAAATGAGTAATTTGGTCAGACACAATGGAGAGAAGAGAATAGTGAGAATGGATACTGATTTCTGGATCTTTCCATGACTGGCTGAATCATGGGCTAATCAGCCCACTTCTTAGGACTCAGTTTCTCTCTTTGCANTATAACGTAGAGTCATTTGCATACTTCATGAGGCAGTGGTGAGATTTAAATTAAGCTGTCTGTTTAAGGCCCTGTGGGATCAGNACAAGGTCTTATTAGAATGCAACCTGCAGGCATCTGTGAAGAGAGCTGACTCTGCCTGGGTATTATGCAGAGGTTGGCCATCATCACCTGCCAAGTGCCCTCCCCAGGGCTAGGTGTCTATCTTCCCAGAAGTGCCCGGGCTGAGTTACTCTTAGCAAGGAGGCCTGGCACAGCATCATTCACACTTTCTCTAAGGCCAGAGCAAAAAAACAAGCAGATGGCTAACAAAACAAGGCTCACTCACAAGGCTGTCCCTGGCTGCTGCTGGAAGTCAACAGAGAAGTGTTTCCCCTGGCAGCAGACAGCTGCTGTGGTAGGTGTGAATCAAATGTGGAAACCTCTGGAGATTTGTCTTTTGCTTCTCAGAGACACAATTTAGCAGAGTTACTGAAAATATGGTGACACATTGCCTCAGCATGGAGGCTCTCAGGGAGACGGAGGAGGGGAGAGTGGGCTGCTTCCCAGCAGGACTCAAAGTGTCCATCCTGTTAATGTCCTCCCNAGTGCCTACTTGTCTCCACTTGTCTCTTTTACACCCAGACACTTAGCTAAGACTCCGACTAAATACCCAGAGATGCTGAGACTCTGCCTAGAGACCTCCAGGCAGACTGGAAGTGAATATAGTTCTCACATCTCTCAAGATTTCTTTCTCAGCAGGCAGAGGCAGGCAGATCTCTGTGAGTTTGAGGCCTGCCTGGTCTCATGAAATAAAGTTCCAGGCCAGCCAGGGCTACCCAGTGAGACTCTGTCAGGGTTGGAGGTGGGGAGGACAACTCCAAAAGAACCATACCTGAGGTGTGTATGTGTACACACACACACACACACACACACACACACACACACTACTTCTTGAGTTAGGAAGCTGGTCCATGTGCACATGGGTACCCCCACATATGATTCCTAACTGGAACCACTGAAATCCTCTCCAGAAAGGATTGTCTGCAGTTTCTGTACCACTTGTCTTCCTTTTGGTTGTAGGACTGATGTGTGACTTCAGTGAGTGGAAAGATTATACAGAATCCTCCAGTGATNGTCACAGGCTAGANCAAGTAGANGCAGTGGGCAGCTCAGGAGCTTACTGTAGCCTATCAGAGCCCCCTCCCCCATCTTCAGGCCTGGGAATTTCTTTTATGCCATTGCTATTTGATACACTTGGTGTTAGTTTNTATGTAAATGTGTGTATATACCAGTTGTAAGTCTCAGCATGTGAATAGTTTTCTCTCCCTGAGCTCATCTTAATTGCTCAGTCAGAGCACTCATTCTACAGACTGCTAGTTCAAAACTTACCTTCTTCCCATGATACTTCTCCATGAATGGCACCTGCTGTGGGATGATGTCTTTCTGTACGCTGTGAATATGTGTTGCTCTGATTGGTTGNTAAATAAAGCTGCATTGGCCTATAGCGTGGCAAGATGGAGACAGGTGGGAAAATCCAAGAGAGATAGTGAAAGAANAAAGGAGAGTAAAGNGNGACGCCAAACNGCCGTCCAAAGAGCAACATGTAATGGGACTCAGGTAAAGCCANGGAACACGTGGCAATACATAGATTAATAGTTATGGGTTGAGTTAAGTTGTAAGAGCTAGCTAGCAANAAGCTTGAGCCAATAGGCCATACAATTTGCAATTAATATTAANCCTCTGAGTGATTATTTTATAGGCGGCTGTGGGACCTCAGGGCCNGGCGGAACCAGAGAAACTTCTGGCTACAGGCACCGAGGTCACAATGCCAAGACATCCAATTGCAGATCGGAGTGACCCTCTGGTCTCTGATCATTCATTCTCTCCGTTTTCCACTGACAGTCAGTCCGTAAGTGCTTTGGGTCTAGCGGTTCTCTGCTGCTTCATTACTTCGGTGGTTCTCTCGGTCACAGGAGCCTTGGAAGTCTCCTGCCCTCTCAATCATTCCTCCCTAGGATGTTGTTGATCCCCTGGGGACACTCCCCAGAAGCCAGCCCTACTTGTTCCTGCTCTGGTAGCTGTTTATTCCTTCCTGTCCCTGCCCCAAGACAATCTCTTTCCAAAGAGGCAAACCACTGCAGAGAGGACCCTCAGAGGGGCTGAAGTTTAGGGTTCCCAGTGGGAAAATCGTCAACTGTCTGAAAGTTCCACTCTTTGCAGAATTCCCAGTCATATCCACGGTGTCTCGCTCTTAAAGATCCCAGAACAACCAAGGTCCAGACCTTAGAGCAAGAGCCTCAGATTTAAAGAAAGAGGCTAAAGAAAACCAAGGTTAGGGCTAGAGCTGGGGGAGAGGGAGGAGAGCATGGGAGCTGGGGGACAATGGGGGAGGGGGTGGGGAAGAGACAAAGAAATAATGCAAGGACCAGAATAAAAAACAAACAAATGAAAAGAAAGCAAAGCTCCCCTTTACTACCCAGAAAAACCAGGAGAAAGTATTCATGAAAGAAAACAAACAAGCAAACAAAAACAGTATTTTGTTTTCTAAAGAGGCAAGAGAAAAAAATACAAGTTTTATCTTGGTAGAGTTCAGTTTATTAATAACCTACAGTCATCTTAAGGTACATTTTATAGAAAGAGTAAGTTGCCTACAGATATTTAGTAAATAAGCCATCGAGGGATGATGTAGACACACAGAGTGGTACCAGCTGCAGGAAAGGGGTTTCCCTGATGCCGAGGGGAAGCCTATGGTTTATTTTCCTGTTGGTTCTGAGTCACGTACGTGATCCTTTCCTAATGTTGACTTGTTATTTATAGTTGCTTCATTCACTAAAATCATTGCTTGGATGTGTTCTTTACTTGGGGCAGAACCATCTTTTGTATTCTGGTTCAGGGATGGCAGCCCATACTGGGCTTTTTCAAATGTGAAGTCTATTTTCCCATCATCTTTTAGCTGCATCCAGAAAGGCCTTGCGCCACTATTTTTTCTTCTGTCTCTCAGGGGAGTTCATAAATATAAAATTTTTCAAAATTAAGTTTATCAAAAAATATATTTTGAAACTACTCTGATTGGANGATATAGATGGAATCCAATTGTAGTCTATGAAATCTGTAGTCCTCAAACAGAATACATATATCACTACACCACTCTAAACCCAATATTCTTTGATACTTGGGTTTTCAAATAAAATCACTAGAAGACATTTTTGAAAAGGATTANCACCAGTCCAATCAAAATACAGGCACATGCTTCTTCACCGAGGACTATATTGAAAGTAGTATCAGGATTGCTGACAATGTCTTTTTGAAAATAATGACCAATTCCATGTCTTGGTCCACAAATGCATGAAACAGTCTCATCCCAGGAGAGGCAAATGTGCAGCCTCCAAACGCTAGGCAACCATACTGTGATCATGTGATAGTACAGCTGCAGCAGCAGCAGCAGCAGCAGCAGCAGCAGCAGCAGCAGCAGCAGCAGCAACCCTCACCAGAACCCCATTGATTACATCAAACCCAGCCAGGTGCCCCAAGGGCTCAGTGCACCAAATTATAAATTCTTAAAAATAAAAAAACAAACAAACAAACCAAAAATATCTCTCACCAACACCCACACTCAAAATCAACGGAAGTATTCAAAGGTAATGGGGAAATTCTGCAGAAGTTGAAANACGATGAAGACAGATCACAGAGGATGCCACGNTAGGGGGGTTAGCCACATCCTTCTGTCACCNCTCTCTACCACAGACAGGCTCCTCACTGTGACCTTTAGAAGGCAGATACCTCCTGGTTGGAAAGGACACCGGATGCNATTCCTGCCTGCTACCCACACCCCAGCCAGCCAGTCCTGTGACCTTGTACCCCACGNAGGACCCTCCCTAAGCTCCTAGGATAGAGAAGCCCCACAGCACATTCACCTCAGAACAGGGTCTTACCAGAGACCCTTCTCTGTTCAAAGTATATGAAGTAAGGAATCTCCTCTGTGAGTTACTGACTCGCCTCTCTCANCTCTTCCCTGTGCAGGGCCCAGAGTGACTAAAGGATATTTCACCTGAAATCTATCCCCATACTTCTCNATAGAACCTGGAAAGAACCCGACAAGAAGAAAATAGATGATAAAACTTAAGAAGTCTTATTTCTAGNACCAGCAAGATGGCTCTGAGGATAAAGGTGCTTGCCACTCGAACCTGACAACTTGAGTTGGAACCTATGGGAGTTTGAAAGAAAATGGCCCCCAAAGGGAGTGGCATTATTAGGAGGTGTGGCCTTATTGAAGGAAGTGTGTCACTGTGGGGGTGGGCTTTGAGGTCTCTTTTTCTCAAGCTTTCCTCAGTGTGACAGTCAGTCAACTTCCTTTTGNCTGCAAGATGTAGCACTCTCAGCTCCAGCACCACATCTGCCTGCATGCCGCCATGCTCCCCTTCATGATGATAATGGACTGAACCTCAGATACTGTAAGTGAGCCATCCTCAACTCAATGTTTTCTTTATAAGAGTTGCCATGGTCATGATGTCTCTTCACAGCAATAGTAAACCCTAAGATAGAACCCATCGTTAAAAGAGAGGACCAACTCCCCAAAAGTGTTGTGTGACCCCACACACACATGCCATAGCACATGCCCACACTCATAAAGGTATCATGCACACACAATAATACTTATAAATGAACATTTTTTTAAAAGAAGATGTCTCATTTCTAATAGGAATTCTGGGAATGGGGTGAAAGAAAACAAAGCAGAGGACATTAACAGATAGATAGATAGATAGATAGATAGATAGATAGATAGATAGATAGATATAGATAGACAGACGGATAGATAGATGGATAGACAGACAGATAATTAAGCAAAACATGACCCCCAAAGTGTCAAACACCAGACTGACAAGGCCTATCAGATGCACTTACAAATGTAGACATCCTACGTCATTGCACATTTAGAAGCCTAGGATACAGAGGAGATCCTGAAGGGTTAGAAGCCAGGAGCAAAGTGGAGGGAGGGAAAACAGACCACAAACAAGGCTGGGAGTCAGCATGACACCAAGAATAATGACATCAAGAAGACAAGGCAGAGTAACAATCCAAACCTCCAGCGAAGATCCTAAACCAACCTAGCCAAGTATAAGCAGAGAATGAAGTGGGTTTTTGTTTGTTGTTTTTGTCAGCAAAGTCTTCAGAAGCTGAGGATGTAGCTCTACTGATAGTGTTTGCCTAGCATGCATGAAGTCCTGGGTTAGATCACCTACACCACATCAACCTGGCATAAGGGTGCATGCCTCTCTCAGCATGGAGAGATGGAGGCAGAAGGACCAGAAACTCAAAAGTCACCCTTGGCTACTCAGTGAGTTGGAGCTCAGCCCCACACTACATGAGATTTTGTCTCCAAAAAACCTCTCAAAGCAATTATCTCTCATGCGTCCCTTCTCAGAAACTGCACCGGAAATCACGGTCTGTTGAAATAAGGCAACAGAAGAAGAAAGAGAGTGAGATGGAATCAGAGATGAGAGAGATAGAATTCTCAGGAACTCAGTAAAGGAACGAGCAGGAAGCTTGACAGCTGACCAAGAAACCAACCAACACCGAATATGGGGTCAGAAGGCCCAAGATGGGTGTCTGATTCAGAAAATATGCAACAGATGGACTGGCAGCTATGGGGGGGAGGGGGGAGGGGGCAGGAGAAGCTCTGAGATTCTGGGGACATGGGAAAGAGCTTAGGTGTTAATAGACAAACTACTGCACAAAAAGAGGCAATCATTAGCTCCAGGAAAAGACAAGAAAAAAAATCTATTAAGTGTAAGGATTAATGCATAACTAGAATGTATCACTTGGCTTAATAGTAAACAATATTTATGCAGTCATTGTTTTAGAAAATTATAGCATAAGAAAACAGGCCACCAGAGGCAGACAGCATCAGGAAATCAGACAGAGGCAAGCAAGTCTAGGATTGCGTTGTATGTAGTGCAATTTATTAGTTACTTGAGGACTGAAGTGTGTTTTGAGCAGCAACAAAACAAGAAGATCCCCACATCCCAAGGCAGGAGGAAGGGGGTTCTCCAATAAGCAAGGCAGAGTGGACCAGAACCAACTAGAATATACTTGGACTTCTCAGACATGTTGCCAGGTATTAGTTAAGAAATAGTTGGGGTAACCAGGCATGGGGTGCATACCTCTAATCCCAGTTCTTGAGAGGCCAAGGCAGAAGGTCATGAGTTTAGAGCTAGCCTGGGCCACATAGCAAGTTCCAGCTCAGTCTCAGCTATAGAGGAAGATCTTGTCTTCATAAAAAGAAAAAGAGATACCAAATGTGGCAGTGTACACCTTTAGTCCTGGTACTCAGGAGGCAGAGACAGACAGGCAGACAGACAGACAGACAGAAGAAAAGAAGAGGTAGAGGAAGAAGAGTTGGGGTCTGGGTCATCTGTGGCCAGCACAAAATGACNAACTCTCAGTGACTGCCCTACAGCGTTTGGAGTGTGTACCAAAACCAGCTGGTGGGCAAGAAGGTGGTCACAGCCNAGATGGCAGTAGCTAAATCAAACTGGATCCCTATCAATCATTAAAATTAAAGCTTCATTATCTGAACATAGGAGGGGCAGGGGCCTAGAAAAGAAAAATGGAATGTATGTGAGTGTAAACTTCTCTTTTCTTTCCCAGAAGAGGGATTCAGTAACTGATGCTGAAAGCTGGTGGGTCACCAGAGCCACCCATTCTGTGAAATGGATACAGTGGAGGGCAGAGGAGATGGTTCAATCGGCCAAGTGCTTGCTATTCAAACATAAGACCTGAATTCGAAACCCCAACCCCCACAGAAGAAGCCAAGCATGATGGTTGGTGCCTGTAAATCAGTTCTGAGGGACAGAAATAGGACAGAGAATCCTGGGAGCTCAAAGGAAAAATGTAACACAAACAGCAAGCTCCAGATTCAATGACAGATACTTCAGGTGGACAGAAACGTCAGGTGGAGACAGTGGAGGAAAATAACACTGTTGCCAACACAGACACCCCCCACACCCACACACACACA
>LZPO01107546.1:39273-52742 GCA_001675575.1 Neotoma lepida
TCACAAGGTCTATCTTGAGTCCCAGCTGCGTCACTCACCAGACGACTCTGGGAAGTCATGAACTTACTTCGGTCTCCTCAGATGTTCCCACCTTTCGGGTAATTTGTAAGATTGAATGAGTTGATGTGTAAAGGGCTCAGAATAATCCTTGGTATGGGTAAGTAAGTGTTCTATTCTCTCAGCAGACACTAGATGATCTATTGACCCCAGGCATTGGATAAGCACTGGGATTAAAAATGTCTAAGCAGGTCCTGTCCTTCGGCTGCTTAAGGGTCTAGAGAAAGAAATAGAAGATGCATCCATTAATAAGCATATGTTTATTAGATTCATTGTACTGTCCCAGCAGTAATGTACAGGTGGATGAATGCAAAATAGAGAGGGCCCACTTATTTTTCTTTCTTTCTTTCTTTCTTTCTTTCTTTCTTTCTTTCTTTCTTTCTTTCTTTCTTTCTTTCTTCCTTTCTTTCTTTCTTTTCAGGGACAGGTGTTCAAGAAAGGGATTCTCTGTGTAGCCCTAGCTGGCCTTGAACTCACAGAGCTCCACCTGCCTCTACCTCCTAAGTGCTAGGATTAAAGGAGTGTGCCACCAACACCCACTCAGAGGGGCCATTTCTTAGAAGAGGTGTCTGTGGATCTGTAAACCCTGAGAAGGTCTGGGAACTTGGAAACATGAGAAGGCCAACCTTGGTTTGGCATAGTGGCACCACACTGGAGAGGCTAAGGCTAGACGTTCATGAGTTTCCAGTCATGGTAAGTCACAGGTTAGTTTGGGTTGTGTCTCTAGGAATGTCCTCATTCCCCCCCTGCACCCACATGGTTGCAGCAGAAGGGGACATCTCTGATGGTGTGTCCCCATCTCCTTGACTGAGTGAGCACTTCCAAACGAAGCTGTGTCAATCAGTTGAGCAATCTCAGTCACCTGAGGCTGAGAGAATGGTTTTCTTCTCAATTTCTTTTTGTTAAGACTGATATGTAACATGGATGCTATTGGCTAATTTTCATCACATGAATGAAAATAGAAACAGGCCATGTGAATGGTACAGTGTGCAGAGAGAACCTTGGTGAGGAGAAGCAGGGCTCTGGGTTTACTAGGGCTCTCCTCAGTTCCTAACCCCAGCTGGGCTGCACCTCCGTCCAGTGTCCATGGTGTACTCTAGTATTCTGGCAAAAATTCCCTTCTGTTAATGCTGTTAAGTTGAATTTACATCCATATCAAATTTCCCTAATAATACAAAAGGGCCTCTCCCACTTTTCGACCCCATTAAAGCAGCAGGAGAAAAAAAAATCTGTCCACATCCCCCTGGTCTGCTGAGACATTTGGCAAGCCTGTGCCTGGAAAAACCCAAAGGAGTTCCCAGAGTTGCATCAAAATGTAATCTGGCTCTACACACAGGGGCAGAGCAGTGTCATCTCGCTGGGGACAAGGACTGTGGGAGAAGATGAGAGGATGACAGGAATGGCTGAGGGCCTAGGTTTCAGGTGGGCTGGTGAGAGTATCTGCAGCTGGAGTTCATTCAAGCTTGTAGTGCAGAGTCTGCGCCAAGAAGGCAGGATGGGGAGGCTTGGGAGGACCTAGAGTCATGGCAAAAGGTAGGTCCGTCTTTGCCACTGAGGCAAAGGGGAATTAGACATGAAGGAAGCTAGGCAAGGTACAAGGACAGCCAAACAAGTGGTGGTCTTTGCCACCCGCCGATTTTGTCATTTTCTGCTTATTTTATATTAGGCAGCAACAGGGCCATGATTTCATCTTATCCCTCCTGGTGATAGGTTCAGGGCCTGAGCAAGAGTAGGAATGTGAATGTGTCCAAATGAATGAAAGAGTACAGAAAGCCGTCTTATTAACAAAGAGTTCACCACTGAGTTCCTTTAAATCAGACATTCCTTAATCCATGAATTTAGGGTTCAGTGTATAGAAATTATACTCTACAAAGAACTGTTAAAATGAAGTTGTCTTAGTTTCTTTTCCTATTGCTGTAATATAATACTCTGACAAAATTGACTTCAGGGAGGAAGGGTGTATTTTGGCTCACANTCCATCCTGGTGGGGACCTCAAAATGGCAAGAATTTGCAATGGCTGGTCGCACTGCAGGAAGCAGGGAGCAATGAATGCTCATCTCAGGTAGTTTCCTTCTTTTTATGCCAGTCAGAGCCCAAGCCTAGGGAATGATGCCACCCCCTTAGGGTGAGTCTTTCAACCTCAGTCAGCCTAAAAGCAATAATCCCTCACAGGCTTGGCCAGAGGGTAAATAATCCCTTACAGTGTGTGTGGAAGCTTCTCTCTTAGTGATTTTAGGTCTTACCAAGTTGACCATGTTCAGCAACATAGAAGCCCACTGACATAATTTGTCCTTTGGTAGTGACCTTGACTCTGACCCTAGCATGATGGTTAAGGGGAATACTTCTTTGTGATTCTTCTGTTTTCACATTAAAGGACGCCCTAACATTCTACCTGCAGCCTTTGTCCCCTAATGCAGTCAGGCCCTATGCACACTCATGAAGCCACAAATCCCTATTGTCCTATAAGTTTAGTGGAACTTCAGGGGAAAGCTGCGATTTGAGCATCAAGTTCAACTCAGGAGAATTAGCAGATTCATTTGGCATTATTATTTAGCTCTCAGCCAAGCCTTCCAAAACAGCTTTTATTAGTAATCAGTTGACATTTTCATCACTGTCTGTCTGATTCTGCTGTCAAAGGGTTAGAAGTCAAGCAGTGGGAGTGTTAGTGATCGGCTCCTTCAAACACCAACTATTATTGGCCTGAAACTTTTCTTAGCAGTAAACTAGATATGATAACAGTATCTGTCACACAGNCCACAGAAGATAATGTGTGAGAGTCCCGCCATACGCAGGTCCTCTTGACCTCCTTCTCTGACCTTCTGTTCTTTAAGCACGTTGGCAGGAAGGAAGGCTCTGTGTCATTCTGTGTCTAGACTAATGCATGAGCGTTCCATAAAGGTTAAAAATGCAGACATGATGATTGTAGTAACTCCCAGCAACTTGTTTATGTCTACAATTTTTTTTACACAAAAATACAATAAATTGTACATGGCTAAGGTAGATATTTGATAAATTCTGACTTAAGTAAACACCAGTGAAAAGAAATCAGCATAATCAAATGGTGAATACATACAGTATCCCACAGATATTCTTTCTCCCCTTCACCCCCACCCCCCAGCGCTGCCTCCTCACATTAGTGTTTGAGGAACAGTACCATTATCANTGAAGAGGGGAAAAATACTTATCTTGGGATAGAAGAATCAGGGCCATTGTTCCGATTAGGTAATAACATGTNACCTTGGACAGGCCATGTGACCTTTCTGTGTTTCAATTTTCCTTACAAGTAAAATAGAAAACAGAGTCTAGACCACCTCACACACTCATTTACAGTGAGAAGCTGCAGGAGATACAATGCTAGGATACGTGTGGTGTGCGTATATGTGGAAGTAGCCAAGTGATGTTTAGCAATATTAACCTGTCTTCTCCTTANCTAACATTTCATCTCTCCNTTCTTCCATGGGAGCAAAGAGCTGAGTATGTGCCTTATATGGTCAAGAAAGTGCTAGACAGAAGGAGAAAACAGAAGCACTGTGCAGAACTTCCTGGATTTGGATTTCCCAGACTCTATGACTTCAGAGGGTTCCAGTTTTCAGAATGGCAAACTGAGAATGGGGCTGAGGGGTAAAGGTGAAGGGAAGCCTTCCAAGCAGNTTCTCTAACAATCCTATGTTCACAGTCTTCACCCCTTCACCCTCCTGCCTCTTCCCCTGGGACATGAGCCTTTCAGGGATTCTCCAGGTAGCTGAACTGGCCTTTCATCAGTCAGCTAGCCCCTTTCCTATACCCCTCACTTTCAGGTCTAAGGCTGGCTTGTGTTCTTTCTGGTTAGTCATTTATTATTTCCCTCATCAGCTTTCTGTCTCTGTGTAGCATCGTGGTTACAGATGTTATCTAGTTTCATTGAGTGTCTCAGTTAGGGGTGACTATCACTGTGATGAAATATCATGACTAAAGCAACTTGGGGAGGAAAGGGTTTATTTGGCTTACACTTCCACATCNCTTTCATCATTAAAGAAGTCAGGACAGGAACTTAAACAGGGCAGGAACCTGGAGGCAGGAGCTGATGCAGAGGCCACGGAGGAACACTGATTACTGGCTTGTTCCTCATGGCTTGCTCAGCCTGCTTTCTTACGGAACTCAGGACCGTCAGCCCAGGAATAGCTCCACCCACAATGGACTGAGCAACCCCATCAATCACTAATTAAGAAAATGCCCTACGGGCTTGCCTACAACCTGATCTTGAGGTGGCATTTTCTCAATTGAGGCTTCTTCGTCTGAGGTGACTCTTAACTATGTCAAGTTGACATAAAACTAGCCAGCACATTGAGATTCTCATTTTTATGTTTCTTATTTTATTAGTTATCTGTAGGTTGTTTTAACAGAGAAAAGTGCAAGAAAGGTTTCAGCTCTGCTTTCTTAAAAATGGAAATTAATGGGCTGGCAAGATAGTTTAGTGGGTAGAAGTGTTTGCTACCAAGCTTGATGACCTGAGTTTGATCCCTGAGACCTACAGGTTGCAAAAAAAGGAGAATCAGCTCCCACAAGTTATCTTCTGACTTCCACACATGCACATTGGCATGTGAATACCCACGCACATACACATGTACACACACACACACACACACACACACACACAAATTAAAATTTTTATTAATGGAATCTAGTTCATTCTTTGCCAAACAACTCTTTTAGTAGGTTTTATTTTACTTGGAGCAGTTTTAGATTCACAGTAAAGTTGGGCAGAAAGTATAGAGATTGCCAATGTGTCCTCTGACCACACTGGTGCACACACTGTAAGCAGCAGACCCCTGCAGAGTGGTACACCCGTTTCATCTGATGAACCTACACTGACCCATCATTATCATCTGTAGCCTGTAGTTTACATCTGCTCACTCTTGATGGTGAACACTCTGTGTGTTTACATCATGCATAAGGGTGTGCAACCACCAAAGCAGCACAGTGGATAGTTTCACAGCTCCATCCTATCCCTCCCCCCAACCTCTGCAACCTCTGGAGACGACATCCCCTCCCCCCTTAACCATTTCCATGTTTTGCTGTTCCAGAAAATCACTGCCTAACATTTTTACATTGTGATTATAATTTACATGAGCCAAATGCTCACATCCAACTTGTACCTCCATGTTTATTGCTGCTCTGTTCCCAAGAGCCAGGAAGTGGAACTGGCTTAGCTCTCCATCAACAGACAAATGGATAAAGAAAATGNNGTGNATATATACAGTGGAATTATGCAGCCATGATGAAAAATGAAATCATGACATTTGCAGGAAAACAATGCAACCAAAAAATCATTACATTAAGTGAAATAAGNCAGACTTAGAAGGACAAATGTTTCGTGTTTTCTCTGATATATAGAACCTAGATTTAAAATTATATATGCATATGNGTATACATGTATGTGTGTGTTTACATNTGTGGGAGGGTCATGAAACTAGAANNGGGTCATAAGAAGGAAGGAAAAGCTCATACAAGAGGTGGGAAATAGAGAAAGTAATAAAATATATGTATGTGATGGGAGCGCAGAAGGGGACTAATTGGGCTAGGAAGAAGGACAAGCAACAGGAGGTGGGAGGGGTCCCAGGGGAGGGAAGTTGGGAGATGAATGAAGGAAATCAAAGTACAATGGCATATATATACATAATCTATACATAAACATGGATAATAATTTGTAAAAGCTCAGATCAAGGCATTCTGACAAATGCATTCACCCATGTAATCCATGTCACTATTAATGTATGCAGAATTCCTGTCACTCTGGCTGGCTGGTTCCTTGTGTCCCTTCTCAGTTTCCTGGGGCCAACACCCTCCACTCTGAGTCAGGCACCTACTTTTCTGATTATAACTAAATGTAGAGCAGTTTACCTGACCTAGAATCTGACCTCAGCAGAATCCCACAGAATGCGGTCTTTGGGGCCTAATCCTTCTCTCACTCAGAATGCCTTTTATAGCCATCCACATTGAGTTGAGTCATCTATCAGTACCANGTTCCTGTATATTGCTGAGTGGTATTCCATGCACGAATAGCCTGCAATTTGCTTATCCTTGTCCTGCTTATCGTGTTAACCTGTTTATTGTATTGCCTCAAGTTTTAACTGTGAATAAAGCCGTTGTAAGTATTTGCATATGTATCTTTTTAGCATTATTTTTTAGTGACCTTGTAAAATAACAGGTTTCATTATGACATTGCATACATATAACCCTGTTCATATTTGCCTAACCCCCATACTTGACTTCCTCCCCGCAGACTGTAGTTCCCCTTCGTTTTCATGTCACAAATATATGTTTATACTTATGTCTACTTATATTCTACATGTGAGAGAAAATATGAAATATGAAACATTTTACTTCATCTCCCACATCTCTACATCTCTACTGTCCCCCACCTTTTGAGCCTTTTCCTCTCCTTCTATAATTGCCCTGTACTTTATGTTATGTTATTTAAACCTAGATTCTACATATGANAGAAAAAGTGGTATTTGTCTTTTTGAATCTGTCTTATTTCACTTGACATGGTGAAATATGTCCCATTTCCTGAAAATGACATGAGTCTACTCTCTTGTGTGTGTGTGTAGCTAAATACGACTCCACTGNGTATACACACCACACTTTCTCCATCCATTCCTTTGTTGACGTNCATCCAGGCTGGTTCTCTATCTTGACTTCTGTGANGAGCACAGCAGTAAGCATTGCATACATTTAGCTTTATGTGAAACNCCCGAGCCTCCTTCTCAAATGCTTTGGCCCATTTTGCATTTACACCAAGGATTTTAGGCAGTCCACAACTCTCTCCAGCCCTTTGCGTGATTTAGTAAATTTACAGAGCAGTCTCACTGAAGGACTTGGATGATTTTTCCAAATATCCCCTAGTCCCTGGGAGAGCTTCTTGGAGCTCCAGTGGGGTTGGCTCTCCTTCAGAGTGTCATTAGTACTTCACAAATATGACTGTTTATGGGTAGGAGAGAATCACCATGGTGCCAGACTGATAATAATGAGGGTTTGCAGGCTTACTGGGAGTAGTAGCTGCAGCCCACTGGGAGAGTGNTCCCCGGCAAAGAGAAACACTAACACATCATTTGAAAACTTAGAAAAGAGGTCTGTGAAGCTATACGTGAAAAATTACATAACCATTGACATCTGTGGAAATCTGGCTGTATCCCTGTGGCTTTAGTGCTATAGATAAAAATAATTTGGAGGAAGAAAANGGGTATGAAAAAAAAGAGGGGGTTAACCAAAGAAGGAAAATGTACTCGGGGCTTACTCTATTTTGAATCAATNTCCTCAGAAGGGTATTGTGTCAAAGGCTTGGTCCCTGCATGGTCCTTTTGGAGGCTTGGAGTCACTAATAATGTGTCCCAAATGGACCCTAGCCTCTCAGTCTCTAGTCTTCATTTTCTGGCTTATGATGCAAGTGAGCTTCCTCCCCCCCTACACTCCTGCCATGATGAGCTGTCCTCAACCAAGGCCCAAAGAATGGAACCATCTGGTCTTGAACTGGACCATCTAGTCAAATTAAGCCTTTTCTTTTCATATATTAGTTGTTTTAAGTATTTCATTATAGAAGCAAAAAGCTGACTAATATAGAGACTCTTGGAACTGGCAAGGACACAGACTATTTCAAATTCTGCCATCACTATTTACAAACAAACTGCTGGCAAATATTTGATCTACATCTCCCTGATGATTATGGACCAATTTTAAAATATGGCTTATTGGCCACTTAGACACATGATTTTATGAAGTATCTGTTCAAATCTTTTGACCAAGATTGCAAGTTGCTTTTTGTTTGTTTTTCTGTTGAGTTGTAAGAGTTCTAGATACAAGAGTGGTACCAGATGTGCGTGCTGCAAAAATCACTTCCTGGCCTGGCTTTCCTATCCATTTCAGTGCTATCATGGAGTGAACAGAAGTTTTAAACTTTGATATAGTCTTACACTGACTCTTTCCTCTTGCTTTTGTGTCCTATGACTCTTTGTCTATCCCCAAGCTGTGGAAGTATTCTCCTTCTGTAAGCTGTATGGAAATTATTGCTTTTTAAACTGGGCTCTTTGAATCCTAGAAGGGCCTAGAGGAGGAAAGATGAGGTTGGCCAAACAGGACCCTTGACTTCATCCTCCCTCCTCCCACCTCCTCTCCCTTTTTCTACCTGTGCCTCAGCTGAAGCTGCCCCTTCTGCGTTTGATGCACTGAGGATGTAACTAAAATTTCACTCAACGGGAAAATGTCTATTCCCCTCTTAGCTGCTCCACTGAACTGTCCAGGACTGAGAAGAGAAGCTGCATTCAAGTTATCTGAGGGTTACATAAGATGCCATTCTAAGCATCTGATCTGGGTCAGGCCCCATGAAGGGAGACAGGCTTCCAGGGAGATGAGATCAGAGACCGTCACCTACAGCCGCTCCATGGGCAGCAGGGATAAAACATCACTTCTACTTATATAACCTTCCCTATTTATAATCCACTTTCATATATCTCATCTTTTAAAAACAAAAAAGAGCTTCTACGGGTAAAAAGGCCTTTCCCTACTCACAAATAAGCAAAAATACCCCAAGAACTTCAAATATATAGAGCAATAGGGAAAGGGAGGTGACAGGTCTCAGTTTCAACTAGAATAGAATTTGGCNCCCTCAAGTGATGACGGATGAGGCTCTAAAGCCTCCCCTTAGCCAAATGCCAACTGGTACATAAAAGCTCACANAACTTCATCTCTTCAGGGCNAGGATTTTCTCTCAGGTCAATACTATTCAGACAGTGTCCCGCTGCCCCCAGGACAGCAGNGTGGCAGTTTGGTGATGGCAAAGATAGTACACGTAAGTCTCCGAGTCACTGCCTGGTCAAAATCCACAGACACCACCCCCACCTCTGAGTGAGACAGGCCAGCGTGACCCCAGACAGGATGTGGCACTTCCTGTCTGTGGCAGTCAGCAACTCCCACCTCCATCAGTTACCTCCACCCCCGCTCCTGGATTCTTCACCCACATTTTCACCATTTATCTCTTTAATTGAGCCTGACCCAAGAAGCTGTCACAATTCTGTTTCTTGTCTGGAAAATTGAGTATTTGGAGACATTCAATGACTGAATACTAAGTTTTCTTTAGGTACACAGAAGTTTAGCACCATGCCCAGCACATTATGTGTGGCCAGGGTTGTCTCTAGTTTGAAAATAACTAGTAGTGTTCACTCGGGCTTCCTGTCTGTCTCACAGGCCTAACCTGAATCTTGTTTCTGGGTCAAACTAAGTCATATCTTCAGGAAAAGGGAGGTGATTTCTCAAGCTAAGNACAACTGTTGTTCATTTGTTTCTGGTATTTGAGGCAGGGTCTTATTGTATAAGGCAGGATAGCCTGGAACTGTAACGTAGCAGAGGCTGTCCTTGAATTCAACCTTTTCTCCTATCTCCCAAGTCCTAGGGCTACAGGTGACTACCACTGTGCCTAGACTGAAGCCTAACAATGTACAAACCCCTCCCTCCACTTCCCATCCATTGAGTTCCGGGAGCTGCTTTCCACTGACTGTATACCTTGTCCTGTCTGAATCGTGTGCAGCTCAGGGGGCATGGATGGGAGCTAAGGGACTTCCTCCTGCCACCCAGGACAGAATCTCAACCTTCATTCTTTTCATCCCTTTGTCACTGGCTGAAACCATGGACCACAATAAAATTTTGTCCCCATAAGTTGTTTCTTAAAGTATTTTCGTCACAGTGACAGGAGAAATCACCAATACCCCAGGCTTTACAGTCCCAAGTCCAAAGTGTTTTCCATTAGATCACAGATGCAACCTCAGGTCACCTCTTCTGTCACCCTCCTAGAATATTAGAAGACACAGCAGTGATTCCCTCTTCTGCACAGAGGCAGTACAGCCCCCTACCAGCAGGCTTCCAAAAGGACTCAAGGATCTCTGGACTCAAGAGCCAAGGTTTCTTTCTATCTCCTGGCTGAGTACAGGGCAAATAATTTCAACAGGAGGTATTTGATACCTCAAAGTTTCTCTGTGCTACTGCTACACTCTACATAACTCTGCGGTGTGAGAAAGGAAGCTTGGTCTCAGCAGGCAGAAGTAGGACAAGAGACAAAGGAAATGGATGTGACGGTGACTTGGGAGTCTACTCTCAAGAATCAAAGCACTAAAAATCCAGAGTTACCTAATGATATTAACCAGTATCAGGGTCCCAGGGGCACCTCTGCGGGGTTCTAGGTTCTTGGGCACAGGAACAAGAAATTGAACAGAGATAGGTGGAGAGCAGCAGAAACAGGTACAGTTTATTAGAAAAACATAACATTTCTAAGAATGGAAGCGAGCCAAAGTGGAGACAAAAAGGTTGGTGGCTCAAACAGCCCCTGCTGCGCTAAGGGCACGCTTTTAGATCACATAGCTGAGTCATTTTAATAGCACAAGACTTTCCTGTATGTGATCTGTGACATGTAGTTCTAGGTACAACTTCATGTGTCCTACGGCTCATTAACATCTTAAATCTGCACCCAGGGGTGTGCATTTTCATGTTANAATGAGTCAAGCCACCTTGGAGGGACACCCTGGAGTGCCTCTGTTCCCTTCCTGTGCTGGTGGCTTCTTCCAGTTCTTCAGAGCTTTGGACCCAGGGATTTTTAGGCCTTCCTCTTTGCCACCTATTTTGTTTTGTTTTGTGTAATGATTTGTAAGACTTTGTGCATGGCCCTCTGGACTTTACTTTCTATCCCCCTCTCCTTGGTGGAGACCAAGACAAAGTCCCTACTTAACTGGCAGAGTTATCTCTTGAACTTCTGATGGACCCTAAGAGGATGGGATGCACTTTCTCTTGTGCAATGCAACCCTGAAGTCGCTACAACTGTATTTGTGCACACAGTGCACAAAATCAAATGAACTTCATAACCCTTGGTTCATTTAATACTGTCCTTCAGTAAGGACATGCTTGAGTCTTCATTATTTCTTCTTTCTCTCAACCACCTGTTCTAACAATGTGGTAAGGAGGCTTGAACTTATCCCCAAGAGTTAGAACGTGGAGAGGAATTAGAGAAATGTTCCTGTGCTCCTTGCCTGCCCTCCCCTGCCTCCCACTACCCAGGCCAAACCCATCCCCTGCCATTTTCTTGCTCTCTTTAGGTTTATTGAACATAGATCAAGACCTTAAAATATATTGTTAAATATATTGTTGCTGGATATGGTAGCCTTTAATCTCATCATCCCAGGGGCAGAGGCAGGTGGATCTCTGTGGGCTTGAGGCCAGCATGGTCTACATACTGAGCTCCAGGCTACGTCATGAAACCTGGTCTCAAAGNAAACAAATCAAATATATAAGTATACGTGTACAGTTTCATTGTTTAAATTTTAAGAAAGANTCTTTCGTTTTCATCCATTATCTTCCTAAGTTTCCTCTAGAGGTGTATAGAGNATCACTGGCATCCATTTTTACAGCGACATGATATTCCTGTAAAGGTTTTAGTTGTTCTTAGGAGGGCTCTGTGGTGTTAAATGTCCAGTCTCTTGTTCTTACCANCAGNGCTGCCGATGTTTGGTGGCAAGCATATACTAGAACAGCTCTGAGATGACNAGGTCCACTAAACAAATGAGGANACNGAGTTTCAGAAAGTTTTCAGTAACACACAGCAAGCAAGCAGCCAGAATTGAGATTTCCATTCAGGGTTGCTATTGGAGAAGAGAGGTGAGGAAAAGCAGAGGGCAGGGCTTCNGGGTAGTCGGAATAATGAGGAGACCTTCATATCTCCCGGTCTCATCTTGAAATAAGCATTCCTATATGCTGGCAACGCTGAGCATTTTGCATGTCTGCTTAACGTGCCTTGGTCTCTACGGGGCTTGGAAACCCTGCTTTGGTCCTGATGGAGAGTCACGTAGTCCTTTAATCTGCAGGGCTGAGCCCTTCACTACAAAGCAACCCCTTCTAGGCTTCAGGGTATTGCCTCCTCCCTCAGATCAGATGAGACGCTCTCATACTTCCCTGGCAGGTGCCTCTCCCNCAGGGCATGTTGAGCCAGAGCCAGAGCCTCCCTGGTTGCTCCTGCTTTGCCCATTAAACCCACACCCACCCCATACATAGGCTAACCAGGGTGAGGCCACNCACAGAGCCATTTAACTGCCCATGAGTGAGTGCAAGACCATGCCCTGGGCGCATGCAACAGGAAGAGAAAACAAGACCACAGCTGCACTGTGATGTCAGGGATGGGGCAGATGGGCATTCAAATAAAAATTAGAATTACCAGGCAAATATGCCCTAGGCAGACCAGCTGTTGCTGCTCTGCGGCTGACAGGCTTCCTGNATCTGTGTATAGTCTCTGCAGAGTCTATACAGCCCCTCCCAAGAAAGTCCCTGAGCCTCAGGCAGGAGCCTCACATTTTCCTAAGACCACTGATCACTGCTCACAGGCTGGATCTGCCAGTGGAATTTGCTACATCAGTGGTTCTCAGCCTTCCTAATGCTGCAACCCTTTAATACCGTTCCTNATTGTGGTGGCCCCCAACCACAAGATTATTTTCGTTGCCACTTCATAACTGTAATTTTGTTGCTGTTATGAATCATAATGTAAATATTTTTGGAGACAGAGGTTTGTCAGGGGTCACGTCCCACAGGTTGAGAACTACTGTGTTAGAGGTTTGAGGAGAGTGCAGGGTCAGCTTGGAAAGCCATCTAGTGGTGAAGCCCCACGGGTGGAGAACGAGGGATCTCATCTTTGTGCAGGAAGGGCTGTCCAGGATTACATCTCATCATCATGAGAACTAAGATCGCAATCATGTGACCTACCAGGGTCCTGGGCAACAGGACTGCTAGCCAGAAAGTATCAGNGTTGACTTGGGGCCTCAGAGACTTCAGACTCCAGGTAAAGAGAGTGGCAACAGCTGGAAAGTCTAAGTGCTTAGTCCTCTCACAGAGGAGATGCTGCTCTGGAGAGGCCTGGGCCTTTTCCTCAGGAAGATTCTGCCTGTGTTGGTAGTCAAGGCACCACAGACCATCCCTACATCAGGAACGGAATGTGCCCCTCCCNCTCCCTCATTGACCTCTCCACGGGATTATAGGAAGTGTTAACTTCTGTACTTCTGATCTATGTCTTTCCTTTCTGGATGNGTGGCAGATGTGTATGCAATTTCTTCTACAGCCTTGAAAAATATCTCCTGACTCTTCTAATCACCCCCAACCAATGCTCACAAGCAGGTACCCTGGGGGGTCCTTGGCTTTGCCCAGCTGCCAATAGGATAGGCTGTTGCCCTATAAAGGATCAGGGATGGCAATCTAGTGGTCTGCAATCTCTTCAAAGTGGCCAGGCTTTCCTGGCTTCTGTCCAGCCTGGAATGCTCCATTCTGTCCCTACACACTGAAGAGAATCAGGGCAGGTGCCAGGGAGACAAAAGGCCCTCAGGGATGGACGGCTGTCATAATGCTGAGCGTG
>LZPO01107546.1:87372-105601 GCA_001675575.1 Neotoma lepida
TTTTTTTCCTCATTAGCCTTTTCTCTATAAACTCCTGTCCCAGTAACTCACAGAGTTTCATACAAGTTCATGCACAACCCCTTATCCTACCCCAAAAGTCACCACCAAGAGATTCTACCAAGTCAACAAGAGGGCACGGAGCTAAGGCAGGTCCTACTTGCAAGGCTATAACTTTGCCAGAAGCACAAAGGTGAGAATAGTGCAGTGCACACCAGAGGTCCAGCAGAACTAGTGCAAGAGGACCAACCACCTAGAGCTTAACAGTTGGGCCAGACTCAAACAGCAGGACAGGTGAGAGACCAGAAGATGAAGCAAAGAAGAGAGGGGCAGGGACAAGAAGACAGGTCATCAATCCGTTACCTGCGTGGCATCAGTAAGGCAGCCATACAGGCATCCGCTTATGGTTACCCCTTGGGCTGGTTTGCAGGGACGTCAGGGCAGGAAATAAGACTGCGGGGTTCAAGGATTTACCCTCTCACGTCCTCTCACCTAAAATCAAAGAGTCTGCTGTAAGAGGGTTCACCCTCTCACATCTGTCTGCAAGACACACCATCCCAATGGCTCTCCACCATCGGAGTACTTCCCCCACAGCACCCACAAATGTCAGTGTGTTCTTAGCAAGGAGAGCCAATCAAAGACGGACAGGAACAAATGTCAGGAGGCTTCGAATTACTAACTGTTGGTCAGAAGTCCCTACTTCCCCAACCACTGTCCATCAAAACTGGGACATGCACCCTTAGGGAGGCATGGGCCTGGCAAACCAAAAATTACTGTTCTCTTTATCTTACTAGACTGATGCCCAAGTGACCAGTCCAGAAGGGACCAAGGAGGAGAGGCCAGCACTTGCTCCAAAATAATCTGATTGGATGCTGCTCTGGTTCCCACCTCCCTCCAAGGACACCTGTCCCAGGTGGAAATGAGCCAGGGCTTGAGAAAAGGGGAGCAAGGAGAGGGGCTGAAGGGACTTGGAGGTAAGCCACCAGACACCCTCACCACTGGGCATGCTCCCTGGCAGGGATCCCAAACACAGGCTGCAGAAATGAATGTGCAAGTCACTCTTTCTAGCTCATAAGGAGGTGAGCCTTCCTCAGTCTGGCCAGTGCTTGACCCAACACGGGGAAGACTTGGGGATGGAGGAAGGGGATGTNGAGGCTGAAGGCTGGTTTGTAGCCTCTCCTTCCCATGGGTGTCACTGGCAGTGTTTCAGACCATTGTTCCCACAAAAGAAAGCTGATAGGAAGAGCTGCCTACCTATCCATAAAAGGTTCCCTTGGGGAACACCCTGCCACCAAACGTAGAATCCATTTTAAAAGAAACCTAATTTAGATAGATAAGAACCCTGTGTGACTGCGCCATTTAAATCGTCTTGGTATTACCCTGAACATTTCACAAATACTTTTTTAAATCACTTTCAGAATAATTCTATCATTAACAAAATAGGATGGCTTTATTAACACTGAAAAGAAAACAGAAAACAGAAAAAAAAATCAGGTTTTATGTAAAGGCTCATCCCAGTGGGTCATGTTCCCTGACAACAGGGGACATTGCCTTAATCACTGTCCTAAGTAGGAGTGCACCTGCTTTCCAGAAGTCACCCTTTACAACTCTAAGGGTCTCCAGAAAGCATGTCTGGGCACCTACGCCTCATTTCCTCTTGCTTATAAAAATATGTCCCCAGGGTAGGGGCCTTTATTATTCTGCAGCTGAGCAGACCAGAGATCACTACCCATATACACCACAGGCAAGGTCGTTTAGGGCAGGGGACCACTGGGCTCTGTCCCTGCCTGACACTGTTCCTTCTCCCTCCTGCTGCCAGCCCACACTGACTTGCTGGTGCTACCCAATTGTCTCCTCTCTCCCTCTCTCCCCACATCCAGCACCTCCCTCCAAAATCACCCCTGGAGCGAGGTTAGCTTTGGATTCCCTAAATAAGAACCNGCCGGATACTCTGCCCCAGCTGCCTCATCCACTCCAGGATCCAGAACCCTAGGGGCTCTTAGCCCATTTAGCAATGGACAGACTTATAAGGGACAGATAAGGGGTTACCCAGAGCCTAGAAAGTTCAAAGATGTGACCCGACCCCCCCCCATAGTATCCTTGGAAGTGGGCATCAATTCACAAGTGATTGGAGCAGACAGGATAGAAAAAGATGACATTCAAGGTAGGGGGAGCATAAGAGCAAAAAAGAAAAGATTTATAAAGAAAAGAAGGGAAATTAAGCTCAGCGGGAAGAAAGCAATCAATATGCATGAAGAGGCAGGTTAATTAAATATGTATAATGCAACCAGCTTTCCGACACCCCAGCAAGGAAGGAGAAAGGCAGAGCCAATACTTACTGTCGTTGACCGGTCCTCATGGCCTGCAGGTCTTTGCCAAGTGGATGGTCAGAGAGGCTGCGGGTTAAGGAGCTCTAAGGAAAGAGTAGATCTTTCTTTTAGCAGTGAAATCNTTGGCAGGTGAAAGGCATGTTTGCAGGGACACACAGGCTCACGCACGCATACACACATACACAAGCATGCATGCACAACACACCTCCCACCACTTGAGCCAGGCAGCAAGCGGCCCCAAAAGCTCTTCTCTCTGCTTGTCACATCCAGTAAATACTGAAGCAGCCTACACCCAGCAGGCGGCGGCTCAGCTCCCGGGCACAGTCTGCACGCCCATCCTCATTGGCAGGACGCAGGAGATGCCCCCAAGCACAGCTGACCTGGCACGCATCCGGCACCTTCCTCCTTCAGCCTCACTAACCTGCAGCTCCTTTGGCTGCAGCTCAGGGAGAAGTCTCTCCCCAGCCCACAGCAGCTGCTCTGCCCCCCAGCCAAGAGTAGGTATTAACTCTTCTCAGGCCACCAAGTAGCTGAAAATCCAGGGAAGGGCGCTTTTCTTAATGAGCTCTGCTGCTGGCTGGGAGGCTGGAGGCTGGAGGCTGGAGGCTGCGCTGGGGCGCAGGGAGCATAAAGATCTTGCCCCAGACAGCTGCTGACAGCAGGAGCCAAGCCGAATCAAATCTCCTAATGAGCCAGGAGGAGGGGGCCTGTCTTGCTGGGTGTGATGTGATGGGATAAATGCAGAGGGCGAGAGAGCTACGGGGCAGGTCGCACATCTAAATTCCACCCCCTTTCTCCCATTTCTATCGCACTGCGCTCCCAAGCCAAACCACACAGCCCTGAAATTACCCCTCTCTGCCAAGTCTCAGCTATCCCCTTACTCAACAGAGGAACCTCTCTCCTAGCCCATTTCCACCCCTATCCCCCACCCCACCAGGATCAACCACACCGCTCCCCATTCCTTAATGAGAAATTCCCACCTCCTCTGCCTTCTGGAACGTGCAGATTTCCAGCCCCATGCTCCTGCCTCTCACCTGGCTTTTCCTACAGTAGAAACTCACCTCTCTTTCCTCATCCATCACCTAGCAACTTCCCCCCCGACTTGCATTTGTGATGGAGTGAGACTTTTCTCTTTGTTCTGCCCAATCTGCTCATCATATCATCTCTCTGTTTCTATCTTTTTTCCCCTCAATATTGTTTCCAAACCTCTATACCTACATAGATCTTCACCATGCCTGCTTCTGTTCCAGAAGGAAGATTCTTCCTGTTTGTCCTAGTTCTCTGAAAGTGATACCCAGACTGGCAGTCTGAGCATCACCTGGGAATGTGATGGGCATGCCACTGCTCAGGTCCCATGCAGAGACCTTTGGTGGCAGAAACTAGGAGTGGGACCCAGCATGCCTGGGGATTCTAATACATGCTAAAGTTTGCAATTCCTCTGGGATAAAGCTTGCCTTCTCTCCTTCATTACACTCTCAGTCTCTATGGCTGTTCCCATGTCTGTTCANGAACCAGCTCCAAATACACCTGACCTTGTGGCAAGTTATTTCTCAAGCCAGAAGTTAGAAGATGTTTCTGGGGGCCTGGAGAAGTGGCTCAGAGGTTAGGCACACTGACTGTTCTTCCAGAGGTCCTGAGTTCAATTCCCAGCAACCACATGGTGGCTCAGAACCATCTGTAATGAGATCTGGCGCCCTTTTCTGTATACATAATAAATAAATCTTAAAAAAAAAAAGAAGATGTTTCCGAAGAAAGTAGAGGATTTGTAATAAAGGTAATTGATTCCATTTATTTGACTTGTTGCTGCTCAATGTTGGGGATTGAGCCAAGGGCCTTACATATTCTAGGCAAGTGCTCTACCACTGAGCTATATTCCCAGCCCCTCTTTTGTCAGACAGGATCTCCTTAAGTTGCCTAAGCCNTCTTTAAACTCACTCTGTATCCCAGGCAGGCTTTGAAACTGCTATCCTTCTATCTTAGCCTCCTGAGTAGCTAGCCATCAGGCCCAGCTCATTTAACATCCATTAAATGTTTAAATCAAAACTAGGCTGGTGGTATAGCACCCNCAAGGCTGAGGCTGCAGGACCAGAAGTTCAAGGATAAGCTGAGTTTCCTCCACTTTCACAAACCAAGTATAAAACACTTTCATGTATTGTCATTCAACAATTCCACATAATACAGTCAGAAAGCTTATTATCCCCATGCCACAGATGAGGAAGCCAAGGCTAGATATGATAAAGCTCCTTTTTTCAAATTATATAATACACAATGGCAGCACAAGAACCAAAATCTGTGTCTTATGACTCTGACAGGGGAGCTTTTGCTCCTACGTCATGCTGGGACATGGTCTCTCTGAGCATAGCTATTGGTGCATGACCCATGTTCTGACAGTGAAATTAATGTGCTGTAATCATTCATTGCCTGGTGCTAGGATGAAATAGAAATCCTGATGCTGCCCCCACAGTGACTCACTCTCCCTCTCTATAATAATGTCCATAGTATCCCTCTGTTGGCAAAGGTGCCTTCATGTTACCAAGTGAGATGTCTTGAAACATGATGCTAGCTAGAATTCAGAGTTAAACTGAAAGGGAATTTTTCCCATTCTAGATCCTTTCCTGGTATTTTGTAACATAANAAAAAATTCCATGGATAAATACTTCTCTCACCCAAGATATGTTTATACCCTAAGAGGGGTGNTCCACAGAGCTCATGTTTAAGGATCATTTTGTACGTGCTAGACACTGTCCCCAGCATTGCACTTGAGTTCATTTCATTCTCACAACAAATTTACAAAGCCAACATTTTTATCAGCCCCTTTCTTAGGCAAAAAAACAGAGACAGATCATTTACAAATAGCAGAGCTGGCGTCTGGCCTCTAATTTGGTGCTGCCATGCCCCTCCCTCTTACACAGATGTGATGTCATTAGCAGACTCTTCCCCACCAGGGCTAATATGGGACACAGGTTTTCTCAGAGTTTTGTGTTGTCTGATACACAGGAAGGGAAGGCACTAGGGAATGGGTGTGAGGCTGCAGATGGGCTGGAGTCTGGGGCAGGAGCTGATCAATACTAACCAGACATCAGAGTCTTCAATTAGCCTTAGAAATAATACAGTCTCAAGGAGGCAATAAGCCAAATGTTTTGGGAAAGATGCCATAATTAATAAAGTTTTAAAGGAAAAGGTGAAGATGGACAGAACAGACGGGCATGGAGAACACTGGGAAAAGAAGACAGCCAAACCTAGTCCAAAAGTTTCTACCAAAACATCCTAGGCACTAGTGTGGAACCATAGAATACCAATCTGAAAAGTGCAAACCTGAGACAGTCCTGTCTATAGAAGGACTCCACAGTAAGCTTCCAGAGACAGATGTGGGAAGAACTCCAGAGGGAAATGGGGTGTCATTTCAACACCAGGGAACCTGAGAGAGAAGAACCACATTTGAGGCCAGTCTGGGATACAGAGGAAGACCCTGTCTTAAGATGACAACAACAACAACAAAGTCTCCTAGGTCAAGCATTCTACCATGGGGTTCTTTCCTTGATGAATGAGTCAGGAAAGGACAAGAATTGTATAGTTCTAGGATGCCAGAATTCACCCACTTGGACTCTCTGATTCCCCCGGGCTTAGAGCCATGGCTGGTAACGNCAAGCTTTTGTGACTACTGCTCCTGACTCCCTAGCTGAAAACTGGCCCCAGCTTCTGTTTTTTCCCAGGAAAGCTGTGATGACCGGCCCTGATTTGGCTCGGTAGGTGACCCAGCAACCCCTCTGCTCTTTCCATTTTAAAGCAGTCCCCTTGGAAACCATCTTTCCAGGCACAGACCAGTTTGCACCTCTCTGAAATTAGAGCTGCACCAACAAGAGCTCCGCTGGACAGCTCCATGCACCTCAAGCCCACAGACTCCAGGTAGCCCCAGCAACCTTGCTCTCAGCTCTGCCTTCCATCCCACAGGGCTCCCTCTGTTTGCTCATGACATCACTGCATCCTCATCCCTGGGGTAACAAGTGCAGATATTTCTGGCATCTTCTTCATTCCTCTTGCTAAATTGGTGTTCCAATCTGATCATTGTGTTTCTAAATTATTCCTTACCTTCATTCCTCTCCCATCCATTGGCACAGAGGTTATTCAGCTCCCAGCACAGATCTCCCTGCCCTACTCCTCCCCCCCACCACCACCCACAAACCTCAGTTACCCACTGAACAGACGCCATAAGCAGATCATCTGTACAATAATCTTTGATGGGCTCCATTGCAGTTCCTCTATTTGCCTGACAATGAGCTGGTCCTGCTCCTCTGTCTGGCTTTATTGCTCTCTCAGATGCACACATACACGCCCATGCACCTGCTCCCTCCGTCCAGATAGTCCTACCCTCTTCCTGCCTCTTACCTCCCAGCTCCTTTGCCAATCTCTTNCCCTCTGAGCTAAAGGCTCTCCTTCTGAGCTCTTTCAGAATGACTTCAATTAGAGGAGCCGCTCTATCCAGTCCCACCACCGTGCTGTGTGATTTTGACAGCCTGAATCACAGTCGAGCTGATCCGATTCATTTCTGGTTTCCAATCCTCCCAAATTGATTTCCATTCCAGAAAGACAGCCTCTAAGACTGACTCCCTTTACTTNCAACTCTCATCACTTCGTATGGAGTAGGTGTTTAATACTCTGGCTAACTCTGATTTGTGAGTTCTTTTAAATATTTCAATTTTATTTACTTATTTTGGGGGAAGTGGTATGCACATACCACAGCACACANGTGGAGGTCAGAGGGCAATTTGCAGGAGTTAATTCTTTTCTTCCACCACATGGGTCCTCAGGTCATCAAGGTGGGTGACAAGTGACACCTTGCCAGCCCTTATTTTGAATTCTTGAAGAAAAAAAGAAAGAAAGAAAGAAAGAAAGAAAGAAAGAAAGAAAGAAAGAAAGAAAGAAAGAAAGAAAGAAAAAGAAAAATCACCAAGCCTTCCTTATGGCCGAAATGTGTTAAGACTTCTGCAGTCTCCTGGCCAGGATAGAAGTCCAGAGAATGCTAACAGCTTTAGGGAACTGTAGCACAGGTATAGAGGGCTCTTATAAACTATCCCAACAGCCCGATCTGTACAGGGTAGAATTAATCAGGAACAAAAGGGGCACCTGGCATTGCCACACAGGCCTGAGAATATAATTAAATTGAAGATAAAAGGAATTAAAATCTGCACTATAATATTTTAAAAAGCCATGATAGAAGCAGAGGTTTATTGCCAAATGCCCCCTGTGTATTTATTTAATCAACATACCACCTAGGATAGCACCACGCTCAGAGCTTTTAATAAAAGTCATTTGGATATCAGATTTGAATTCTGGTCAGCAGGCTCGAGCTCTTCCACAAATCTTTTAAAAGCAATTTCCACTGCTCGGCTTCCCGGTAACAGTAGAAACCTGAAACAGCATATGCTGGATTGATTTGGGGTTTCCATGGAGACTGGAAGGACACAGGGAAGGGCAGGACAGAAAGAGGACACCTGACCCCAAATTCTCTCTAAAACAACAACAAAAACACGCTTCTCACGCTCATTCCTCTGAGCGTCAGCAGCCCCCCTTCCTGTCCATCAGTTCGAGCATCCAGATACTTAATTTGTAATAACCTTCCTGGGCTCCCATAAGGGACATCAAGGGGTCAGGGAGAAGGGTCAGCAGCTAACACTAAGAACCCATGAGGTTTGCAGGAAAGCACGGANGTACAGAACAAAGGACCACCGGACATCATTCTTGTTAACTAGCTCTGTAACACTAACAACCTGCACTAGCACTGTGATCGCCAACTAACAAGACCAAGAACCCGTGAACTTTAATTTCCTCTCTGAGCTAGGCNTAGTAGCCCTTTCCCATAAGACCAGCCCTTGGGAAGGGGAGACAAGAGGACCAGGAGTCTCAATACTCCCCACACTCCCCAAAATTCTCATCATAAAACTCAAATGAACACATCTGTCCTGTCCATTTTCCAAGGTGAATATAAAAAATAAGTGAAAAATTCTGGGAGTGCTTTGTGAGCTCCAGTATATGATCTTCTGTTATTATATTTGGGGGCGATTGTGGTTTTCTTTTAAATAGCATTTTGCCAGTGAGCAAGTATATACCAAAAAAAAGTAAGACTATTAATTTAGTGAAGACTGTACAGAACTGAAGGAAAGCCCAGTGGATATGATAGCCTGGAGTTTCAGTCACAGGAGTATTACTTTCTAGACATGACCGTGGGCAAGTGATTCATTCTGGATGTCATCATCATTGTGAGATATAATAAAGACAACAACTGTACCAATGTCACAGGCTTGTTACCAGGGTTAAGTGAGGTGATGGCATAAGGTGTTTTCCACAATGCTTGACAGGTAGCAAGTGGCCCTTAATCGTGAAGCACCCTTGTGTTATTGTTGGCCTTACCAACAACATTTCACCAACTAAAATGGGATTTCCACTACTTCCCTGCTTGACACAGAGGAATTACCTAGATGATGTCTGTTCAGCTATTTAATAAGCTATTTGAGGAAAGGTGCAGTAGAAATAGAATTGTTATTATTTAAAGACTCATTTTTTACCACTCACTCACTAAGGTGATTCNAAATGTGTAAGATAATACATTTGTGAGGCTGTGGGAGCCTCTGGCCTTTGTTGCCTTTACTGTTTCTTTTTGTCCCTCTTGGGCCTCCATTTGTCGCCTCNCTGCTCACCACAGACTTTTCTTCTTTCTGTCCTTTTTATTCTCTTGTCTTTGTACTCCCCTTTCTAACTGTGTCTAGAAAGGAATTTTGAAATTGAACCACGGAGGCTTTGGTACCTAAGTCTGCAAATGCTCCTTGGGGTTCCTAAAACTAGGAGTAGTGAGAAAATGACATAAAACTGGGGGATATGGTTATAATATATATATATATATATATATAACATCAATGTTTATTTTTAAAGCAATACACAGACCTAATATGGGGTCCTGACTCCAGTCAAAAATGATAAAAATTTGATGAGAATTGGGAAGATGTAAGCACTGATTGGATATTTGATGATCTTATGATAGCCCTTCTCCTTGGCTCTTTGGCTGGCTCCTCCAGCCCATCCCATAAATGCCTCCTTCCTAACCTTGACTTTCTGCCCTGTTGCTTTTGCATGCTGCCTGGGTAACCTCATCGTCACTGCCTTTGGGTGCACTGACCATTTCTCCAACTCTGGCCCCTCTCCCAGTCACGCAGATTTCTATAACCTGTGGATTACCAGACAGCATCCTCTGGTAGTCCACAGGCATAACAAATACAAATATACACCTAAAACCCAAGCATATCACATCCCCTTTTCCTGACCTATTTTATCTGCCATCCCCTCCTGCCACCCTCTCCCACCCACATAGCCCTTGACTCCCTCTGGCATTGGAGAGATCGGGTTTTGATACCACCATCTACTGAGTAATTCAAGCCAAAAATAGAGAAGTAATTAGAGGTAACTCCTTTTCTCTCAGCTCTTGTCTTTAACCAATTATCAAATCATGCTGATTAAATTTCTTTCATAGTTTTCAAATCTATCTCCTGCCTTGCATCCCTACTACCAGCCTGACTCATGTCCTCACCGTCCCAGCTGATGTCCTCACAGTATCTACTCTCTGCAACCCAGTCTGTGACCTTACACTCAGCTCTATTTTGTAGCGACAATCATACGTTTAAGTTCCAAACATGATTATGTCCCTTTTCTTCCCAGCTTATTAGCTCCCATAGCTTAAGCATAAAGTTCAAGCTTAACAAAGAACTTAGTACACAAGCTCCCTCAGACCTGGCTCTTGCCTCCCTTGAGAGCTGCCCATCACACTCCCCTGACTTAAGCTTCAAACTCCAACCCCCCACCCCCTCCAGTGCTCACTCTCTTGAGCACAGGGCTCTGTGTCCCTGGACCTTATTTGTTTCAGTCCATCTGTCTAGAATTCTCTCTACTTGCCTAAAGCCAATCCATCCTTCAAACTGAACTTCAGGAAGCCACCCTTGCTCACCCCAGTGTAGCAAGTGTCCTTCATATCCTTGAGGTTCCTGGGAATATTTGTCTACCTCCTTACCTGCAATTCTCTTCTTTTGCGACCCTAAGTTCATCAAGGACACAGAAATGTGTTTATTACTTAGTCCTTCATTCAACTAGCATTTAAGAATCTCCTTTATGGCAAGCAATGTGCCATGCATGGCAAAAGCTATTTCCATCTCTACATCCCCCAAACTTAGCATGGTACCTGACACCAATAACATGCTCCAGTGTCAAACTGGCCTGAGCCTGTGAGTAGTAAGGCGAGTAAGACCATGTCTTGGTCTGGAGCAGGATGCTGGCCAACATGGAGTCATGAACATGCCACCGGCTTTCAGGCATCACCGATAAGGGTCCAAGTTCTAATTCGACCCTATTCATACCAGGCTCACCTTTCTTTAGGATCTTGCTCTTCTTTTTTTTTAATCTCTGAAATTGAAGTTACTAAGGCCAACTTCCTATATCTCTGCACAAGAATTTATAGAAATGTCAAAGCAGACATGGATTGTAAATTACTCATCCTCAAGAAAACATGAAATCCCATAATAAGCATCACTCAGACAAGGCAGAGGCCCAACACCAGATAGGGATAGAGGTGGGGGCTGCAGTAGTGGGAAGGGCAGTGGGGCCAGGGATGAGGAAGTAGGGGACCTGACTTTCAAGGCCTATGGGCAGGAGGCACTGACACAGCTGAAATGTGACTCTGTCCTCCTGTCTATCAGTCCCAGGTTGCCAATTTCTTCCCCTTCTTAGACAGTAACAAAAGTCTCCCCTTTCGCCATTGTGGGAAGAAGTGGCTTCAAGGCTTCAACACACACTCTCGTGCACACACACACACACACACACACACACACACACACACACACAGAGGAATATAAAGTAAACTAAGTAAACTCTTTCTAACCCTCTATGTCACTGGCTTCAGGCAACGGCTCTCCTGCCCTCTCTCCCAGGATCATCCCAGCCAACCACCTGAATTAGCAGAGGAATCTACAACCATCTGAGCCTGGAATGTGGACTGGGGTTTGCCGAAGTCGTAGACACCAGAAATAGTGCTGTGCAGACTGGGACCCTGGAAATGGTTCTCCCTCTGGGTATGGTCCTGAATCCTGAGCCCTCTAGGAAATGAGTGCTCTCCCTGAGATGCCTTGCTTTCAGGTAGTGTTGGCACTGGGGGTGGGAGGAGGGACGGCTGTGTGGGTGCACCTTGAGGAAGAGAGGTGCTAAGCAAATTCTCACTGACACTTTGCCTTGACAGACAAGGCCTTGGCAAGAAATCCTTAAACAACTCAGCTTTTCCAAGACACTCTTCCTCCTAGAACCTTTTATTGAAAAGCCCACAAGACTATTGGAAACTGCAACAGAGAACATGGCCATAGGCCCTGAGGAGATGACTGGTATTTCTAGACAGTGGAAATCTTAACCTTGAGTACCAGATCAGAGCACTAGGGCCTTGTCAGCATCTCCAGGTGTGTAGNTGTTTGGATGAAGAAGGTATGAAACACTATAAAACAGAGAGTCTGTGATAGGGCTCAGGGGGAAAAATATTCTACATCTTCTAGGGATGTAAGCTCCCTCAGGTAGAGTGCTGGACCAGCATGAATGAGGTCCTAGGTTCAATCCCAACAGCAGGAAAAAAGAAAACCAGGAAAAATATTCGCAGCTGCAAAGTGATTACACATGCCAAATCTTTCACTTGTGCAGTACAGTCGAGACTTAGGAAGTGACTTCACTTGTCAGCTGAACTTGAACGTGGTTTTGAACCTCACTGAGCCTCTGCTGATCCCAAGAAGGTGGAGGTTAAACCACATAATGAAGGGAAAGTCCTTAGCAAAGTTTCTCAGTATATCTTCTTCNCATCAGGCTAGTTTATCTTATTCCTTTTAGCTGAATTTTGCAAAAACCTTCAGAAATAAGCAGACATTTGTGATTGTGCCCATTTTCCCGATTACCAAAGTGAAGCCACTCAATGTCTCTGAGAGAAGGACCCCAGGGAATTTAGCCAATGGCTCTAGGAAGTCTACAATCCAGGATCACCAGAGTTTTTTCTACCCTACCAGCACATTCTCTGCATGTGCACCTGATGCCCCATCACTGAGATCTGTGGTTTGGGGAAGAAGATTTTTCATAATGCATGTTCTGCTCAAACAGCCAGCCATATTCTTGAGCATCTGCTCTGAGTACCTGGCATTCCTAAGACAGCTATTGTGGCTAAGGACTCATCTCCAGGTCAGAGTTCACTGACCCATGAGAAAAAGACTTTGTCACCCTTAGCAGGAGGTTTTATAAACAGAATCTGCATACGTTTTCAGGTTCCATTTGTGATGAATAATACTGTGAACTTGACAAGACCTAGAATTGTCTAGGAGATAAACNACTGGGCTTGTCTGGCTTGGGTTAATTGAGGTAGAAAAACTGACTCTAACTGTGGGTGGCATCATTCTATGGGCTGGTGTCCCAGACAGAATAAAAAGGAGGCAGTGAGCTAACCACTCACGTTCATCTCCCTCTGCTATCTACTGCAGACACAGTGTGACCAACTGCTTCATATTCCTGCTGCCGTGTCCTCCGTGATGGACTGTACCCTCAATCTGTACAGACACTTCCTTCTAAACAGACCCTTCCTTCAGGTTGCTTTTGACAGGTGTTTTGTCCCAGCAAGAGGAAAATAGTTAATCCAAGCACTACATTAAAAAAAAAATTAATAGGAATGAAATAAAGCTAAAAGGGTCTGATAGCCAGAAGCACTCACCTTGGCCTGGCGTTGCTGAGATATTGGCCATGATAAAGTCTACTCCCCACTCCACACCTCTACCAAGCCCAACTCTGACACAAACTTCCTCCAAGAAGCCTTCTCTGAGAGTGAGCGGAGAGACAATGGTTAATAAAGATTAGACTACTACGTGGATGGCTCGTGGGCTGTGATTTCCCAAAGCATAATGACAGCCACCATCAACACGATACCACGTTCCTGTTTGTCCAGGTTCAACTTTTCCAAATCACTAATATGACCTCATAAACACTTATAATGCTCCCGCTTTCCAGAAACCCCTGTATCTGCTAAGAAAACCCTAAAGGTTTCCAAATCTATAAGAACAAGTGGCCCCACAGTAAGCCACGTTGTAGGTTAGGTTAAGTGGTCCTGCATTGCTGCAGATGGAGGCCTCCTAAGGTCAGAGCACACCAGGCCCTGAAAGCCTGGTACCATAGACAGTGGATGGATGTCAAGTAGTTCTAACACAGAAAGAAAAATAAACAACCTCCTTCCTCCAACACAACACTCCCCCCTCCCAAAAAAAATCACCAGCCACCCTGCTAGAGACCTGTCACCTCTTGTAGCTGGTATATGTGCCTTGACTTGCCACTTACGAATTGGTACCCTCAGATGGTGTTTTAATCTCCCTCCAACTCATTGGCATTGTGAGTCCCTCTGCATTGGAATGTGTCACTAGTGTTAGTCACCAGCAGAGCCCAGCAGACCTGCTTGGCTGACTAGAAACAAGACAGATGCTATGTGCAGCCAGACTGCTGTGCAGGCGACCCCAGTTCCAAACAGCAGCTGAGCAAGANATGAATGGAACTAAAAATAAGGAGCCTGTGGCACAGTCCAGACATCAACTGACAATATTTTCAGGGACCCCCCTAAAAAATCTGAGGCCAGAAACAGGATCCCTGTCTGCCAGAAAGCAGACTTCAGGGGTCCTGAGGAGTTGAGGTAGAGACAGATAGAAAACCAAAAGGAGAAAGAAAAGAAGAAGAAAGAGTATTTGCTGCTCATCCTCTACTAATAGGAAGAAGAGACTATTCCTGCATCCTTGCTCTGGACCAGTGTGGCAGGCTTGCCCTCCTCCAAGAAGCTCTGAAAGAGGGTAAGTGGAGACTATGACAGGAGGGAAGTGTCTTTCTCCTCTCTGTTGTTTGTCCTGCTTCTCCTAGTAAGACTCAGCTGGCCTGTCCAGGGATCCATCAGGCCCTTCGAGAAACAGCCGCACTCTCTTACCTGACTGGTGGTGGGCAGTGCAGCTGGGAAGATGCGGCTGGTGTCCGCCCCAGCTGGGCATGGCTCGGTGAAGCCCTGAGTGATAGAGTTAGCCCTCCCCTGGTACATGGGTGAGGGTGGTGAAGCGTAGCCGCCTCACCTCGGGCCCCTAGAAGAGCTCCTGCAACATGCTGCTCCGGAGCGCTCTGCCTGCGCCAGGCTTTGCATCTCATGAAAAGGGAAAGAGCAAGCCAGCGAGCGAGCGCAGGGGAGGGGGCGGGGATGCAGAGGGAGGGGAGAGGGGCACTCTGACAGATGATGCGCAGCCACGCAGTTGGGGGAGGACCGCAGGCTCCAGCAGGATGGCAATGCCTGTGTGGCACTCTGCTGATGGCTTGAACACAGGCAACTACCTCCGAGGGGCTGGTGGCTCTGTGAAGTTCAGCCAGGAGCAGAAAGCGTAATGGTGTGGCTGAGGTCATCAACGTGGGAGAGAGAGGGTGGTCTGCTTTTGCTGAGAATCACACTAAAATGAGAGTGTGCTTGGTGACATGGAGAAGGGGGAAACACAGCCCTCACATTCCTGACTTAGCTTCAAGGTTGTCCCTCTCCTCTCCCATAACTAGAAAAGCCATTTAGACTTAGGATTTAGAATGGGCAGGCAATTTGTGTCAAGCACTACTCCAACTTCCTTGAAGATGATGAAAATATTAGACATGGATGGGTATTAGGCAGAAAATGTTCAGTATCCTTCATCACCCTATGCAGAGGCAAGCCCNACTGCTCCCCCTGCCACATGCACGATGGTTTACCAGAGGCTCCTGCTGTCAAGAACAGGATCAAGAGAGAGGTTTAGAAGAGTAGAGCCAATGTGCCACATGATGCTTCTGTCTGTAAAGTTCCATTCTGATGGCCAGGAGCACAACCTTCTGGCTAGCTTGGGCCAGTGCCCAGAGCTGCTTTTGAGCAGCAGGGAGGGCGCTTCACAGGATTCTAGAGTGTTCATGCCATGGGTTTACTGCACAAGCCCCGGGCTGACAGTCACTGGCTCTGTTTACAACCAGAGCTAGAGAGAGAGGGTGACAGAGAAATAAACCAACAGTGGAAGGGAAAAGAGACCAAAGGAAGCTGCAGTTGGGGAAAACTCCAACAGGAACAGCTAATGAAGAGATCTCAAAAGGGCTTTCTCAGGAGGAGGGGGGCGGATGTAGAGAGCAAAAAGTGACTGATTTGGATGTCTAGAGAATCATCCTTCCTTCCACAAGCTAATACTCCTCAGTCAAGCCTCTTTTCAAGGGATGTGACCAGCACTGACCCTAGAGACCTTCCCTGCCCCCACAACCTGTCAGGCTCCTGTCTCCATGAATGCTCATATCATTATGATGATGCTGCCTAAAATGTGCTCCGCTTCAACACAGTCAGGTCAATATAACAACCATTGTTAAGAGCCTACTGGGCGCTTCAGGGGCTGCTGAGGGAATGGATAGCCTTGTCATGCCAGATAATTGGAGGAAGGGACAGAGATTCAGGTAGCTAACATGCACATAAATGAGTAAAGTACTCAAATCACTATGGAAATGGGAGGGAATAGGGAGGAAGATGGCCAACAGAAGTCAAGGAGCCTCTCTGAGAGGCAGTACCTTCTTCCTGTACACTAATGGCTGCAGGCAGATTTTGCCCAGCAAGAATGACTGAGATGGGGAACCCAAGGCTAAGGAATGGCCTTGGAGAGAGAGCCTGGAGGTGCCTAAGTTGTCTGTTAGCAGTGAATTATCTCTCTAAGAAATCGGAATCGCTTTGATCCTTGGATCTATGTTTTGTGAAGATACCAAGTTGGAAGGAATTGGAAGAAGATAAAGCCAGTCGTAAGTTACCACAAATTCAAAGGTAAGCGAGGATGAGAACCCAAATAATACAATGGACTTGAGGGGAAGGGACCAACTATGGAAATTTGTGGAAGCTGAATTAACAGGACCTAATTTGGCAGGGGAACTAAATTCAGAATAGCTGAGCACAAGGAGGAGGCAAGAATAACTATAATTTGTCATTTGAGAACTAGTTGTAAATGCTGAGAGACCCAGACAGAAGAGCAGCATTAAGCTGGTAAAACCCGCACTTGTGCTTGGTTGGGGATGGATTGGTTGAGCTCTCTCGATCAGGGGAGAAGATAAAGAGGAGAGAGAAAGGCAGGAGCTTTCTACTTGAAACTAAGAGTTGGTGGCAATAAATGGAATCCCTCAATAATGGAGAGAAGAGAGGAGGGGCTCGGGGAAGATCCTGAAGAAGTTACCACATTTCAAGGAAATAAGAACCAAGCAAAGATTGAAGGGGGAAAACTGTCTAATAGAGAGAAGGTGGGATAAATGAAGCAGTCCAGAAGTCAAAATTGATGAACACTAACAAGAGTCAAANGCTGAAGAGATCAGTGTGGGTGAGGAGAGAGACACACATGACTAACCTTGAACTGAAGCTGTCCGTAGGCACCTGAACCTTAGCTTAGAGCAAGAGATCTCAAGTTCAAGATGAAACAAATCCTCTCGAGTGTTTGCTAAAGTGCTAATTGAGAGATTCAACACCCCAGGTTTCCAATTCAGTAGGGTTGGGATGGAGTCTAGAATTTGCATCTCTAGTGCTGCATCTACCCAGGGGACATAACAGCCTCATTAAGAGTAAGAAATGAGCGTGATCATTAAGAACTCCATCCACAGAAAAGTAAATGTGTTTCTCCTCCTGTTTTTGAGGAGCCAGCTAGAAGCTCCATCACCTCTCACCTGAACCCCAGTATTATGTGATGGTCCCTCCGCTCTCTGTACCCGCCCTCTTGAACCTTCTTGGATTGAGGAGATTAAACACTAGTCTTTGGGTGGGAAATGAATTTTCTCCTCTCTCTGTTGATCCAGCAGGGTCCAGACAGTGTTTTCCCTTTCCTCAAGATGGGAAGAAATAACCACCATCCCAGAAATTCTCAACACTTTTTTTGTTACTTACATTAAAAATATTGCATTCTCAAACANATTCCCAGGGATGCTGGGAATTATGCAGGTCTTACACTGCACATGAGGATATCAGACTCAAGAGTATTATTACACCATGGTTTTTCACCCTGTCACACAAGCAGGATGTCATTTTTTTTCTTTCTTTTTTGTTTGTTTGTTTCTTTCTTTGTTTTGAGATGGAGTCTCTCTATTATGTAGCCTTGGTTGTCCTGAAACTCAATATGTAGATCACCTTGGCCTCTGAACTCATAGAGATCCACCTGCCTCTGCCTCCTGGTGCTGGGAGTGCCTGGCCAGGATGTCATTTCTGTAGGGGACACTGGATTCTGCCAGGTGCCCTAAGACTAAGAGAAGAAATAACTCAGCGATGGCAGGATCTGTGCAGTGAATGGACTGGGAAGGTTCAGCTTAAAGAATTGAAATGAAAAGGGGACAAACAGCAGAATATGACCAGCTGGTCAAAGCCACAAAAACAGATTTTGCTTTAAAGAACAGAAGTCTTTCATCTTTGCATCCCTGGCACCAGATAAGTACCTGGAATGTACAAGAACTCCATATATGTTGGAATAAATTGAATCAAGAACTGAGACTGTGGGTACGAAGGGTTTTAGTTTTAAGGGCAAGCAATATCAAGGTGGAGCTTTTGGAGTGAGGGAGAAGAAACTGTTGCCTACAGAGACTAAATAAACAAGAAAGAAAGGAATCAAGCCGGGCGGTGGTGGCGCATACCTTTAATCCCAGCACTGGGGAGANAGAGGCAGGCGGATCTCTGTGAGTTCAAGGCCAGCTTGGTCTACAAATCGAGTCCCAGGACAGCCAGAGCTGTTACACAGAGAAACTCTGTCTTAAAAAGAAAAGAAAGAAAGAAAGAAAGAGAGAGAGAGAGAAAGAAAGAAAGAAAGAGAGAGAGA
>LZPO01107546.1:105681-122317 GCA_001675575.1 Neotoma lepida
AATCAAAGTTTGAGGCTGGATGAACATCCTGGTCAAGAAATTTCACCTTTTCTGGGTAGTGAGGAATGAAAGAAACAGCAGGTCATACAGCAGTCTGTGATGCATTTACCTAGACTCCCAAGTGTTTCCTAAGTGATGCACATAGTCACCTGCAGATGTAGCCTTTTCTGTTTGCAGTTACAATACATATTCCATTTTGAGTATAAGAAGAGTTGAGCAGTAAAGGGGGACATTACAGAGATTTTATATATGAGAAACATCTTCTAATACATTATTTTTTCGTCTAATTAAATTCTCTCATCCAATCGTAAGCTATTTGAGGACAGATGCCATAATATTCCAGGCTCTAATTCACTTTATCACTAAGGATGACCTTGAACTTCTAATTCTCCTGCCTCTACCTCCCAAGTGCTGGGATTATAGGCCTGTGCCACCACACTGGGTTTATGCAGCACTAGGGAAAGGGTTCAGAGCTTCATGANTGCTGGATAAGCACTCTATCAACTCAGCCCTCATCTTTTTATAGTACCCACTGCTGTGCCAGTCACATAAGTATGTGCCCCCCAAATAAAACTTTGTTTTTAAGAAAGAAATAAACATGAGAATGACGGAGGACATAGGGAGGGAAGGAGGGAAACAAGGCAAGATATAAAAGGGTTTGTGAAGGTGGGTAAGCCAAGGTGCGTGTGGTGGGGAGGAAGATGGCCCCAGTGATATCCCAGGCTAATCTCTGGGATTTGTGAATGTGTTGTCCAACATGGCAAAAGGGACTTAGCAGATTTGATGAAGGTGAAAGGCCTAGAGATGGGAATCCAATCCTGGATTATCTGGGCCAGTGACATTCTAGCACATTCCAGAAACATATGTGCTTTTTTAGTAGACTTTTATTTATTTGGGGTGAGGTGCATATGCCACAGGGCGCATGTGAAGGTCAGAGAACGACTTGCAAGAGTCAGTTTCCTCCATCTACTATGTGGGTTCCTGGGAGCAAACTCAAGCTCTTAGGCGTGATGGCATACACCTTATCCACGGAGCCATCTTACCAGCACCATAACATATGTTTTAAACATGAAAGAACAGGGAATTGGCAAGATAGCTCAGCACTGAAGAGCCCTTACTGCTCTTGCAGAGGACCCGGAGTTGGATTCCCACCACCTGTGTCAGGCAGATCACAGCCTTTCCTCCAGCTCCAGGGGAATCTGTCACCCTCTTTAGTCTCCACGGGGCTCCTGCAAGCAAGGGCACACACACACACACACACACACACACACAACGAAAACAAATCTGTTTTTAAACAGAAGAATGAGACAGAAGGGAAGGTGAGAGACGAAACAGATGAATGGTAGGAGAGATTCAACCCATAACAGAGACTTGACCCCTATTTTCTAGCTTTGAAATGGAGGAAGAAGCCAAGAACCCAGGAATACAGTTACCGCTAGAGCTGGAAAAGCACCCAAAGATCCAAGATGTCAGGTCTGTGAGCACAGGGAACTAAATGCATTCCCAGGAGCCAAAAGAGCAGGACAATAGATCTCTCCTGGAGCCTTAGGGAGGAACCAACCCAATCAGCACCTTAGTATTAGCCCATTAGGACTCCTGTGAAACCCCCAGCTAATGGAGCTGTGNGATNATAAATTTGTGCTAAGTCGCTGCTGCGTGTGTGGTGATTTGTTAGGGCAGCAGTGACTATAATGCAGGCATTTATGCATCCAGGTAGGAGCCATTTCTGCATTTAGGTAAGAGCAATGAATATTAACCATGCAGAAATACAGAAGACTGCTAAGAAGCAAAATCAGAAACCAGATGGCCTCTGCTTTTGGTAGAATGTAAGGTCTACGTATCCCTCTCCCCACACACAAAGTGAGTGTCTAAGCTCACCTTCAAATAACTTGTTAGACTCCTTTTCCTTCTCTTCCCTTCCCAGGCAGATCTTCTAGTAAAAATGGCTCTAGCTCTGATCAACCAACCACACCTGAGGATGGTTTGGCTCTACATCATATTAGCTATGATGGGAAACACAATTAATGCCCAAGAACTGAGAGAAGAAAAGGAGAGAGGAGGCCACCTCCTTTCATAGAAGAGTGTGTCTGACCACAAGAAAGCAGAGCCTGCCAGCTGGAGGAAAAAAAGAAACTAAACAGCAGAAATCTAACCAAAATAGCCCAGTCCTAAGGCACAAAGGAGCCAGAAGGTTCCAGATAGAAAGAAAACAGGATAAATTGATCAGTAGGCAAATGGATAGAAATAGTTAATAGTCAACAGAATAACAAAAAACCCTCTGAACTCTTCATATGGATCTCTTCATGTGGAAATCTATGAGAGTCCAACCCAGCCAGTCCTTGAGCACCTATGAGCAGAAGTCCACATGGGAGCATGTACTTTTGGTAGAATGTAAGGTGTGTTTGCATTGCTTGTGGGTTTAAATTTTATATTTTAAGATTATTTGGAGCAAATAGAACTTAAAGTATCTACCCAGGACTCCTGTTCCCAACCTTCATTTTCCCCTTCCCTGTTTCCATAGGCAACAGATGGGCATGGCAAAGAGGATGGACCCTGGAGTCTGAGTGTAAACACTACATCAGCCACTCACTGGTTCTGTGACCTAGAATAACTCCCTTAACCTCTCTGCAGCACGTGTCTGAGAGGGCTACATACAAATCCGCAGGCAGCAGGAAGAAAGTGCCTTCTTTGTATAGAGTTGGTATTTTTTTCCATCCTCTGTAGCTTGGTATTCTGTCTTACTTTGCCATTCAAGTATTTGTTTGTGCCAGGGAACCAATTTGTCAACCCCCTAGACAACCACCATCACCTGCCCACCCACACCCCTGTCACACAGGGAACATCATGGAAGAGGAAGCAGAAAGAATGTAAGAGCTAGAACATGGGGAGGGATGCTTTGGAATGCTGTCTTCTGAACATGACATGGCTCTTATACTCATGAACTCACACCAGCCATTTCCACCACACAAAACCTACCCAAGATCAAGCCAGAGAAAATCCCTGCATCGGTGGTAAAGATGATCTTCAGGCTCTGCCCCTTACTGAGACTACTGAGGGGAGGAGAGTTGGTTTGGTTTGGTTTGGTTTTCCTTCCAGGGTGTGGCCACTGGTAGGTTTCCCATGCTCCAGTGGATGGCCCCACACCCACATACATATGGGCAGCGCTAACTGGATTTAGTGAAATAGCAAAAAGAAAAAGGAAGGACCAGAGAAGGAGGAAAAAGAAGGAAAAGGGGAAGAGGAGAAGGAGGCAGAGGAGGAAGAAAAAGACCTGAAGTTAGGAGGAGGAGGTGCTGAGAGGGACATGAGGGGAGCTGCAGTGGGGAGCTGGAACATGAATATGATCGTATTCCATTGTACACAAGTATGGAATCCTCAAAGAATAATAAAAGACTCTCCAGGCAATTTCTAGCCTGGTAGGGGGCAGTCCCAGAAGCCAGCCTCTCTTGAGAAGAGAAATGCGGAACACTCATCCAGAAACCAGTTCCCTTACAGAACAATTTCGCTCCAGTCTTGGGGAAAAAAAAGAACCCCTTCAGCTGTTATTAAAATAGATATCTGAACAGGGTTGAACTCCGGCTGACAACTGTAATCAACTCGGACACCCAGAGAGGGCAGACCACATAACGAGAGTCCTTCCAAAGCTTCCAGAGCATGGTTTCATCCTTATGAAAAGAAAAAAATAAAACACTGTCTTCCCAATTCTAAAACATTTCCCTCTCTCACACACACAGATGTTAAGATTCCCACAGCCAGGAAGTCTTGCAATCCGCGTGAACCTGTAACGAGGTAAGATTGGTGACTACCCCTCCCGAAAATTTAACGCTGAGGTAAAAACATATGCAACCTTCAGTTGATAGAATGTCGAAACTGTAGTGGGCTTTGTTGCCGGAAGCCATTTGTGTGCTTATTAAAATGATTTGAACTGAACTGGGAGAAGAGAAGGAACACAGCTGAGCTTTAATGTGGTGTCCACAATTCAGAGACTCCGATGTAACCCGGGGGAAGGATGACCCAAATGACCACTGTGAATGGCTGAAGGTTGTTAAAGGTGAACAGATTTGAATGTTCCGGTCTCTTTTCTTCCCTGTTACTCTGTCATAGGGTTTATTAGTGAGCAGAATTTAGAAAAATTAAAATCAGTTGAAGAAAAGGGAGAAAACTAGAGCCATGCAAAACCCAGAGGGGTTGACAGCGCTGGTGTGAGGGTCAGTTGTGGCAGCTTGATGTCCCTGAACTCAGGAGGATCAAGGTGAGTCCAAGGTCACCTTGGGCTATATAGTTTTAGGCCAGTCTGAGCTGCAGATGAGACCCTGTCTCAAAACAAACAAACAAACAAAAAAAAATGTGTTTCTTTAGGCAAGTGGCTCAATCTTGCTGTGCCTCAGCAGGATTTGAATGAACAAGATGGGAACCGTAAACGAATTTAGATCAATGCATACACAAATCTCTGTAGTGAACGTGCAGTTGCATATATTCAAATGTCACCNAGTGCTCAGGTTTACTGTATGTCTGTGAAAGGGGGTAGGGGTGGTGGCAGAAAAGATGAAATTACCTGGAAGAAACTAGGTTAGCTTAGCTTTTAGCTTCTTTTTTTAATAATTCTGAAAAGGTTAAAGCGGAGTTATAACCCGCCCATGTTGATTCATCTTTGTATCAGAAGCCACCTCTCGGGCTGTACTTTCAGATCTCCATCCCCGGGCCAGAGGTTTCACAGCGCGGGCCACCGAGGCAGGCCTTCCTTCACATGGTTCCTCCCACCTGGGATTGGAAACATTGGCCAGGCAAGCACAGCTAAAGGGCTTTTCTTTTCCTGGCACTGATCTGTATTTGAAGACGAGAAAGGCGCTTGGTGTGTGGGGAAGGGGGTGGGGGCCGAGAGACGAAAGGAAGGGTTTCTGGAAACAGCTCCTTCCTGGGAGCAGAGATTAGATAGGGGTGCCAAGCATCCTTGGCAGGGGGCCCAGGACTCTCCTCACTCCCAGCCCCCAGGGACTGACACTTGCCACCGGGAAAGTTGAAAACAGTTCACAAAGCAGTCTAGACATGCGCCATATGGCTGTGTCCTCGGAAACTTCCATACATATCCCAGTGCTGCGGCTCCCCCGAGAGACTTGGTTGCTGCAGGGTTCATAGGAATCCTGAGAAAGTCACAGAGCCCTGGGGATGGCCATGGGGCTTCGGAATCCTAGGAATCATTCAGGGAAACCCCAGGAGTGGCCCTCAGAGTGCCACAAGCCTGGGCCCTTCCTGGCAGAGCGGATATCTCTATTCCTGCCGCAAAAAGTTCCCAGATCTAAAGAAAGGGGTCCCTTAGGGACTCTAATGAATGCTGTACTCCAGCAGGGCCGGCACAGCTCAGCTGTTTGATTAATGTCACATGAGAAGACAAGGCAAATTTNACATTTGAGCAAAACCCTTAGGCGCTGGATGAGATCTGGTGCCTCACGCCCCACCTAGGAGACTGCAAGCCTGCGAGGATGTGGGAGAGACTCTTCTGCAGCCCGGGCCAAGAGAAAACCNGTGAAGGTCTGCCTCTGCCTGAGCTGCTGAGTCTTGAGGACACTGCAGCAGAGCCCTGGGAGCCCGCCTAGGGGAGAAAGGCCTCCATCTGCTGCTTGCCAATTCTCTGCTCCAGCCAGGAGGAGGGGGGAGGGGCCCCCAGCTGTTAGGCCGGGTCCCGCCCTGCTATTGGCTGACACCTTTTCAAAAGCTTTTATGAAACTGCTGTTGCTGGGAAGCAGCTGAAGCCATTTGCCCTGGAAAATGGAAGGAAGCAGGTGTGACCACTCACCCCAACCTGACCCCCCAAAACATCCGCCCCGCCTCCTCTGCCGGGTGCGTTACTTTGTTCCTGTATGCCTCGGTGAGACCAGCAATCCCTGGCACCCAAGCATTCCTCCCGCTAAAAGCAGGCAAGAGCATCATTCTTGGATTTTCTCTNGAGGAAAGGAAGTGTGGTCCCGGGAGGAGTTCCAGGGAACACCCAGGGTACAGCCTTGGGCTGATTCTGACTCCGAAAGTGCAAGATGGATGATCCATCCTTTAATCTTCGGAGCTTTCATGAAATAGCTGAGATGCTGGGAGCCTTGGGGAAATCCGGAGCTTTTCTTTGCTTTCTCGGTTTAGTAAGTGCACCGAGTTGAACACTCACCCACAAGTTGATGGAATCTCTATTTGTTACTTGGCGAAATGTATTTGAGACTTATCTGAATTCTAGATTTTCCATTTAAAAAGACTCACAATTGTTTAATTTGATGGAAACAACCAGAGCACTACTGACTTTGGAGAAAATTGATACACCGGAAATAAATAATTATGAGGCTTCATACTGATCAGTGAGATCCGGGGTCAAGTTTTCCAGATCCCAGTCTAGTATTCTTTGCAGGCACCTCCGTTTACATGTGTTTCTATGTGTGCATTTACCATGTGCCACATCATATACTTCAACAGGGTCACACATTATAGCCCTGTCTAGCATGGAACTTACTATGTATCCTATATATCCCAGGCTATTTGTGGCAAACCTGACTCCGCTTAAGCTTCTCAGTTTTAATGAATTACATACACTGTATATCATCATAACAAATCCATCATTAAAAAAAAGTGTCCAGTGTGCCATTTTTCTTGTCAAAATGTGGTGTTTAGGCCTTCTTCACCCAGCTGTAGCTCTGCCCCAAAGGCAAGTAAGTGAAACCAGTAACACAAGGGTGGCACAAGGCAGGGGGCCATTTGAACTAATGGGTCATAGACAAACATTGTTTATCTTTGAGCAGAATTGTGACATCATAGTGAAGCATTTTAAGAAGTTCCATTAGTCAATGAGGTGCCAGATGCAGAAAAAGCAAATTCAAGTTTTCAGCTCCTTGTACCATATTCATGTACAATCTTCCTTTGGGACAATTGCAACTTTGTGTCCCTTAAAGCACATGCTGTACCATGGGGAGGTTCCTAGAGTGCCTCAAATCTTTCCTAATTTTCTCAGATTTAAACATTTGTGTTAGGCTGGGCATGGTGGTGCACGCCATTTATCCCAACACTCTGGGAGGCAGAGGCAGGTGGATCTCTGTGAGTTGAAGGCCAGCCTGGTCTACATAGTGAATTCCAGGCCAACCAAGATTACATAATAAGATCCTGGCTCAAATATAAATTACTTCATTAAATATTTGTCTTTGTATCTCAAAGGACAAGGACCCAACCTACTAATCTGACAAATAGGAGATCATTAAGATCCAAAGTTAACTAAATTATTTACATTGTCCATGGCTTTCTATATAAAAACAAAGTTTCCAATAACTTCCTACAGAAATTTACACCACAATTTTTGAGAAAGTATCTCATGTAGCCCAGATTGGCCTCAAATCCACTATGTAGTCAAAGGTAAGTCTGAATTCCTGATCCTCTTACCTAAGCTTCCCAAGTGCTAAAATTTAGCACCACACCCAGGGTGAGAAATGTGTGTATGTGTGTGTAAGGATAGTAGGCACTGGTGTTAGTTACAGAGGCATGCCTACCACAGTACAGACTTCATGTGGGTGCTGGAGAGCCAAATTCACCCGAGCACTTCACCCACTGAACCATCTCCCCAGCTCACAATTCAATTCTCTAACTTTGCTATTTAACCCCCTCATTTCAAATCAAGTCGAATGTGTAGGTCACTAAGAGATAATTCAACATGTCAAAAGAGATAAAATCTTGGCTTTTTGATTTTGACCAAATGAGTTCATACCTACTATCCTTACATCACAGTCCACAGTGACTAAAGAATGTAGTCCGGCGAGCCACCTCTGTTGAGAGCACAGCCAGTGGGTTACTGGAATATGCAGGCAAGTGACAGGAGGGCAGGAGCACTTGAGTTGTGCATCCATTCACTCAAACATCCAACTAGTTGTCCTTTTGAGCCTTTCAGTACAACCTGTCACACGGCCAAGACAGGAATGTTCTTAGTGGCCCTGACTGCACACGGCCAAGACAGGAATGTTCTTAGTGGCCCTGACTGCACACGGCCAAGACAGGAATGTTCTTAGTGGCCCTGACTGCACACGGCCAAGACAGGAATGTTCTTAGTGGCCCTGACTGTAACAGGTACAGTCTCAAGCCTGTGTTCTAACTCGAATTGTGCGAAGATCCCCTGTCCTCTTCCAATTCTCTCTGAAAGGAAAGAAACATTTTCTCCCGCCACTCAAATTTTGGGCAAGTTACCTGTGTAATAGCAAAAGCTACAAACCAAGACTTTCCCTGGGAGAGCTGGGAAACTTGTGTTATCTCAAGAGAAGATTGTACTACTGAGAATAACAAACTGCTAATGTCCTTAAAATTCTGCTGCCACCCACACTTCACCCCCAAACCCCTCCCCGAGATGAGGCAGCAGACAGAAGTGTGGTCTCAACCTAACTTACCTCTAGTGTGGAGTGGGGCCTAAGGGTATCTTTGCACAGACTTCAGCTAAAAAAAAATAGTGTCTCTTGATTTTGTGTCAGCTCACAACAATGTTTGAGTTTATATGGCTGTGTTTTCTCCTAGTTCACACTCATAGCATCCTCACACCTTCTTCCTCCGTGCTAATGATGAATACAGAACCGATACCAATTATAACCTGATTATCTGAAAAAACTGGGCCAGGTGTAGGGTCATGGATAATAACCTCAGATGATTTGGCAAGTCGTTTAAATTTGCCTCTGTCCTACATTTGCTTATGTGAGTGCATTTCAAAGTCCACTCACCTCTCTAATTAACTTCTTGTTTGCATTCCCTCAGCATACACTGATGGAGAAGGCAGGGAGGAGCATTGTCGTGGTCGTTGAGTGGGCTGGGTGTTGAGAAAAGCTGCTTTGAAATAAAACTTTGTGGGAGTTAAGCTACAGGTTGCATCATTTATTTAGCAAATATTTATTGAACAACAAACGGCAAGACACAGTACTTGGTTTCACAGGAGATGTACAGAGGAGTGAGGTCATCTTTACTGTGAACAAGTTTGCCGTCTTCTTTGGAGCTGTCTTAGTAGGTGTTCTATTGTGTGAAGAGACACCAGGACCACAGCAACTCTTATAAAACAGAGCATTTAATTGGGGCTGGCTTACAGTTTCAGAGATTTACTCCATTATCATCATGGCGTAGAGCATGGCTGCACGCAGACAGACATGGTGCTGGAGATGAAGCTGAGAGTTCTACATCTGGATCTACAGGCAGCAGGAAGACAGAGAGCCACTGGGCCTGGCACGGACTTTTGAAACCTCAAGGTCCATCCCCAGTGACACATCTCCTCCAACAAGGCCACACCCATGCCAACTAGGCCACACCTCCTATTCCTTCTCAAATAGTNCCACTCTCAGACTGAGCATTCAAATATATGAGCCTGTGGGGGCCATTCTTATTCAAACCACCACAGGAGGAGAGCACACAAAGACTTTACCTTTATAGAACTGAAATTTCNCTGGAGCTTTAACTATGAGCTGTGTAACCCAAACGTCCACAGGACACAAGGGGCTTCTGATCTTGTAGAACTCAGAATCATTCTTCCAATAACCATAGTGGCATCTTTTTGCTGCTGGGTGTGGTGCCACATGCCAGAAATCCAACTTTTGGGAGGCAGAGGTAAGAGGATCAGTGTTCAAGGCCAGCCTAGGCTACATGGGACCCTGTCTCAAAAACAAACAAACAAGCAAACAAACAAAAAAGAAAGCATAAGGGTGGGAAGGAGGGAAAGGGAGGTAAGAAGGAAAGAAAGGAGGGAAGGATCAAGGAAAGGAGGGAAGGATGAAGGAAACTGTTCTTGCTCAAAAGTATTGACTCACTTAGACCCACAAGGTGCTAGGATAAAAGCTTAGGATCTCTACCTCCATTTTGTTTGTTTGCTTGTTTGTTTGTGACATGATCTTACTGTGTAGACCAGACTGGCCTTGAAGAAGTCAGAGATCTGCCTGCCTCCGCCTCCTGAGTGCTGGGACTGAAGGTGTGTGTCATCTCCCCAAACAAGGGCAACTTCTTTAATTAACTATCAACCCACATGCTAATCTCATGAATGTGGAGTGTCCCCCACAGAATCCTGCATTTGTATATTGATCTCTAGCTGACAGCATTGTTTTGAGAGATAGTGGACTTTAAGGATGGGAACTACCTGGAGGAAGTGAGGAACCCTTGTTTCCTGCCCTTTCCCTGCTTCCTGATCTATGCAAATGTGAGCAAGCACCCCCTGCCACAGCTATGAACCACTCCTGCTAACTTCCCTTCCCAGTGCTATGGGCTGTCCCTTAAGCCATCAGTCAAAATAAATCCTCCCCCCCCTCACATTGCTTTTTGTCAAGTACTTGGCCATGAAGACAAGAAGTAACTAATCCACAGACTTACTAGAAATTATGATTCTCGAGCTAACTGGGCATTCGCAGTTAGGTTGACATATAAAATCAACCATTATAATATTTTTTTTTAAAAAGCAAAAGCTGCTTTAGCATTGAGGTAGGTAAGTAGACAACAGAGAGCCTTGGGAGTGATCCCATAATATTCATCAAATCATCAATACTAAGATAGGAGTACATATTTACAGTATATACAAGCAAATGGCAACATAAATAAAACAATACACATAAGGTGAAATTCCTTTTGAAAGAATGCTTTGTATTGGAGAATTGTCAGATCTTTCTAATTATTACAGCAGGTTTCAGAGGCCCAGAATTCCTCTCACCACCCTGCATGGGGGTGTCAATAGCCTCCTACTTCAGCAGCTTCTCCTGTAAATGATGAGTGTGGAGCAGCAGATGCTGGGGCCTCCCCTAGTGCCAGATGCGGTTCCCCTGTATCCTGAGAACAGCCTCTCCTGTTCAGCTGGTACCCTTAACTAGAGCTAGGGAAGCTGCAGAGAAGAGATCTAAAGACCAGGGTGCAGAAGGCAATTAACCACCTACGTAAGTTATTCCAGAATGTCCGGAGCCCCCAGGAATGCCTTCTCCCACGGGCTGACCCCTACAATTAATGTCAGTTTACATCAAAATTCATTTGTGTCAAAATCTAAATTCCCTTGACGTAGTAACACTCAAGGCAGACTACACATCAGGATGAATTCATTTCAGCTCTTTTTCTTAACCAAGGCAGTGATAGGAACAAGAAAAGATGGTACCTGAGAAGATCATGCTTTTAAAAGGCCCCAGAAACAGAGGCGGGAGAGCCCAAGGCAGCTGTGTTTCTTCACTCTGCTTGGAGCCAGTCCAGCTGAGGAATGTGGCCTCTTGCCCACTAAAATTGTTGGAGCCAAGCATGCCTTGAGCCAGCTTTCTAAGAATGCTGGCCACGGGAATGTGCCTTTGAATATAACCCAAGCACGAGACAGGGTAGAGTGTGCCCAACGCGTCAAGATCTTGTATTAACATCCATCAAGCCATCCCCAGCCCTTTTTCTGCTCCTCGACACCCCAATCACCGTGTCACCACTAGAGAATCATTCAAATAAGCCCATCCTGGGGCCAGATGATCTCTATGGTGTGATCAGGAAAAGTTCAAGGGCAGAGATGCCAAAGACAACTATTTAGTCATCATAATAAATAACACACATTAGGTACTTTCTATATGCCAACAAGGTACTTAGCTTTTTTTTCATGGGATGGTGGTTTCAATGAAATGCCCCCCATAAGTAAGTATGAGGCGTTTGAATACTTGATCTCCAGTTGGTGATCATTTGGGGAGGATTACGAGGTGTGGCCTTGCTGGAGGAAGTATGTCTCTAGGAACAGGCTTTGAGATTTCAAAAGACGCACCCATGCCCAGTGTTCACGCTACTTCCTGTTTGTGGTTTGAGAAGTGAGCTCTCAGCTGCTGTTCTAGCCACCTGCCCCCAGCTCTTCCATTCCACCGTCATGGACTCTGTCTAGAACTGTAAGCCCCAAATAAACTCTTTCTTCTATATGTTGTCTTGGTCATGGTGTTTTATCACAGCAATAGAAAAATAACTAAAANGGATGGATTATTTTTCTCAGTCATCAGAACTCCTGAGCTAAGTCTGTCATTAAGCAGATAATAAAGCCAAGGCACAGAGAAGTTAGGCATTGTGCATGGTCACATGGCTTGAACCAGTGCAGCTGGAATTATGCCCATGCAACATGGGCTCTTAGCCAACAGGCTAAGCAGCAGCAGCCCTTGGGATGCTGAGCTAGCCCATCAACAGGAAAACATCTGCTTCCCTCTGTGGCTTCCTCTCAGCCTCATCCCTTACAATGTGACCTGACACAAGCATTCCTTCCTACTCCCTCCAAGATAGCAATNGGTAGGACAAGAGTTCTATTGTGTCCATGAAGCAAATTCTTGAAGGAGAGATAGACCCAGAGATAAGCTACTGTTAATCCTGGTCCAACAAAGTTGCCCTCTTAACAGAGGCAGACTTGAGCCCCATCCATTCCTGAGATGAAATAATGGTTCTGACAAGAAGCTTGAGGCCATGGATAGACTGGCAGTATAATACCCATGACCTTAGAGTGTGTCTTTCAGCTGCAGCAAGAAGGACGGGATAATTTTAGAACAGCTTCATCTCTCCTACTGCCAGGCTGGCTCCCAGATAGAGACCGATTATGTCCCTCTGCACTGAAGCCCTTAGACCCTGCCAAGAACCACAGATTTCAAAGTGCAGANAATGAGTTTGGGTCTCCTGGGGAATAGGACTTGGGGCCACCTCCAGTTGTAGTCCTATATTCCAGATCTGCTGTGTCTGTAGAAAGACACTTCCTTCTCTACCAGCATGAGGTGGTAACCTCTGAACATCTAAGGAGACATTACTGCTCCTAGGGTCTATTCAGTGACACTCCCTTCTAAAGCAGCTCTCAGCTCTGAGGAGGCAGGAAATGGAAGAGAAAGAAGTGCTTGTTTGAGATGCCCAGGTAAAGGTACCTTGGCCCCAAAAAGTCACCATTGCAGTGCCTTCTCTGCTTCTGCATGCCTTCCCTTTTCCATCTTGGATTTCAGAGGCTCTTCTGCTTCTTGGTTTTCTTCCTATTTCTATAGATGTGCTTTTATTTAGGTGTGTAGATCAAAATCCTTTTGAGAACATTATCCATCTTTCATTCACATTCTCAATTTTCTGGACCTTACTGGTGAATGGGAAAACTCCAGGTCTCCGCTTGAACTCCCTTTTCTCTCTCTGGTCTGGCTATCTGCCCACCAAAGCCCAGGGCTAAGAAATGACTGGCAGGAAAGGCTGAATCACCTGAGCTATGAAGTGCACACATGCACACACCCTTCCCACTCAAGCCAGAAACCTCTTCCACAAATCCAGAGTCTACTAAAGATAATGGCCTTTCATTCTTTGATTATAGCCTCTGAATAGATGATGTACCTCACTCATAACAATCTTTAGAACTGAAGGAATGAGATCCCTCAGCTGTGGGTAAATTGTGACTCCACAGGGTCGTAGATGTCCAAAAGCAATACCAAGTGTTGCCAGTGAAGGACAACTTATCATACTGACATTCCTCTTCCTAGCTGGCATTCAGCATTCTAAGAGGTTGTCTCCATTTACTCCTTTTAAGAAAAAAGATGCAGCCGGGCAGTGATGGCCCACACCTTTAATCCCAGCACTCGGGAGGCAGAGGCAAGTGGATCTCTGAGTTTGAGGGGCCTACCAAGCGAGTTCCAGGACAGCCAGAGCTGTGACACAGAGANAGAGTCTCAAAAAAGCAAAAAAAGAAAAAGAAAAAGAATGCAGAGTTGTTCATGGTTATAAAGCTAATTCTAATTTTTTAACTTTCCTCATCTTTGCTTATGTGTTTTGTGAACTTGAACAATCTTGGCAACTCTTTGCCTCCATTTCCTTCATCTGTAAAGTGAGAATGATAAAAAACTACTGGGAGAGGGGTGGGGCTGGGTTAACTAAAACTAAGAATATGGGGAGAGCCTTACGAAAACCCACTACCTTGTAAGTTAATATATATATATATATATATGAAGGCACCTGAATATAGGTATGGTGTGTGGGTGGACAGTGCTGCTCCCAGAAGGCATGGGTTATTAAAAAACTCAGTACCAGGAATGTTAGAGTTATTAGTCAGGGAAGCCACAGAGGCCCTCCCAAACAAGACAGAATATTGCCAACGCCCGTGGTTGCCTACCANTGCTTCATGGTAAGACCCTATTGCTGAAGATACTGTANCCTTGGTTGTAGAACATAGAGGAACTGAGCTGAAAATGACTGGGAAACTTCCTCTCTGTAGGCTTGTTTTCATAGTGCTAGGAGTTTTCATAGTGCAGGCTCCTGGGGGTGANAAGCTTCAANAGTCTCACCCAGTATGCTATAATATAACAGTGAGCTCTGTGTGCCTTAAGCCTGACCTGACAGGCAAGATATGCCCATCANTACAATGGTGGAACGAGTGTTANNAGGGTAACCAAATGCTTAGATTTGAGGCCAGCTCTACAGGNGGAAACTCATGTCTGATACTGAAAACCTGGTCAAAAAGCCATGGCTGGTGTGCTCATCGGTCCTGGGAGGGAACCTACTGCTATTGTTTTTTGAAATGCTCAAACTACCTTCTAAATATTTACACCCATCGATTTGTGCTGATCTCAACTTTGACCAGGCTTCTGTTCTGTACTGGGCAGCAGCTAAGGCAGAAACTCATAACTGGTTAAAGAGCTGATAATAAGAGACTGTTGAGTGCTCACCCTAAATGGGACATCCCTATTAACCCACCACCACCAAGACTCATGGTATGTCATGGACGAGGGCACAGAAAGAATGTAAGAGCTAGAGAATGGAGAGGAGTGCATATAAAATGTTGTCTCTAGACATGACAAGGCTGTTGCACTCCTGAACTCACAATAACTGTGGTTACCCACATAAGACCTGTACAAGATCCAGCCAATCCACATTCTGGTGTGGATGGGGGAGAGNCTCACAAGGCTGTATCCCTAGCTAAGGAGCTATCGGCAGTTGATAATAAGAAAATTTCATTGTCTTCAGGGGTGTGGCCCCTAGTGGGTTGCCCATACTCCAGTGAATGGCCCCATACCCATGCTGGTAACAGTAATGAGTTACAGAAGGTAAAGAGGAGGAGATAAAGAAGGAAGAGGTGAAGGAGGAGGAGGAGGAGAAGAAATAATGAAGATGGGAAGATGATATGTTGGGGAGGAATTCTGGGAGACAGGGGAGGGTAAATGGAGGGATAGATATGATCAAAATGCATTGTATATGTATATGAAGTCCCTAAAGAATAAATTTAAAAATTATTTTAAAATTATCCATCTCTCAGAGCCAGTATATTAAACAAATGTGCAACTTTTAGTATTCTGCTACAAGCGACAGAACCAGCTCCAAGCAACTTCACCAATGANACAGTTCCCATATTCTAAAGAAAGGCAGATTGCTCAGAAAAGCAAAGACAAGGGGAGACTCTAGGGTTCAAGACAGACAATTTCTGAAGCCCTGTCTGGATTAGCACACTCTGGTCATTGTCCACCCTTGTTTCCCTCAACTTCATGCTTCCTATTTACAGGAAAAGAAAGGCAGTATGTTTGGCTTGTTCTCTTTCCAGTGGGAGACACAGAACTGTGGTTTACCAGGAAAAAGACTAAAATAAGGCCCAAAGCCAGGCATACATCATGGTACACCCATTTAATCCCAGCACTCAGGGAGGCAGAGGTAGGTGGATCTCTGTGAGCTTTGGGGCCAGCCTGGTCTACATAGAGAGTTCCAGCGTGGCCAGAGCTTCATAGAAAAACCCTGTTTCAAAATAAAATAAAGCCCAATACTATTTAAGGAACAAAACAAGGGTCTTGAATAGCCTAACCTTGAATTCTCACCACGCCTGCAAACAAACAGCCCTCCTCATCAAGTGAACTAGGACACTTCTGCCTGTTCCTGAGTGGCCTGTGACATGATTTACATAATCCAACCACACCCTCACATGTCATGGACACACCTCACCCTCTTCATCTACAAAGTCTGCTTCTCCAGGCCCCTTCATGTTCATGCTATTCCCCAGTCCTAGTGCAATCCCCACCCCTGCCTCATGACCCTGTGTGGCCTGCAGTGTCCTCCTCTCCAAGGCTGTGACTATGTACGAATAATAAAACACTGGTGATCTCATCTCTCCTGTACAAAGTGTCAGGATTTAGCTACCCTAGGCCCTAAATCAGAGATCTCTCCCTNACCAATAAGGTGAAAACAAGAAGTCCCGCAGGTTTACACACATGGGAAGATGCATGTGTTCCAAAGGAAAATCAAAGTGTTGTTATCAGAAACTGTGGAGGAATGAAGGACTAGGAGAATGCCAGTGTCCTTTCCATGCATCCTGACACAGGCTTTCCTTGATGCCCAAGACATAGATTTTCGTTTTTGTTTTTTGTTCTTTGTTTTATGTTTTATATTGTTTAAGACAGGTTCTCACTATATAGTACAGTCTGGCCTCAAAATTGACAGTCCTCCTTCCACAGCCCCAGAGTGCTGAGATTATAGGCCTGTGCCACTACACTCANCCAAAAGGGATTAATTTTTTTAATGCTACATAGTGGTCCTATTGTCTCTACACCATCCTAACCAATCAGCTAAGTCTGTGGAAAGAGGCTGCCACTGCTGTATTTTCATTTTATTGATTTGTCCTCCTCCCTATAATCTTTTCACATCATCTTCAATGGAGTTATATTGGATTACATGAGATCCT
>LZPO01107546.1:141486-163410 GCA_001675575.1 Neotoma lepida
GTGAGGAAGAGATGAATGAAGGGAAACACAGGAAGATCCACTTCCAGTGCCCACCTTCACTTTCTGACAAAATTAAGACTATGTGAGCTACACCGANAGGCTAGGGAAGGCCCTTAAAGCCGATAGTGTTCCATTTCTATTCAATACCATGACCAAAAGTAAAGAGGCAATTCTTGATGCCAATTTATTTATTTTGACTTCAGATATGAGTTAAAAAATGGAAAGGGGTCATGATTCGATCTGATATTCACAGGTAGGTCTTAATGCACTGCAAACTGAGGAAATCAAGCTTATGATGGTAGTTATGAATTTAAATGCATGGATCATGGTAGCAGCAGCAGACACAGCTTTATGAGAAAACATCCTTGGTTAGTTACTTCAGTGTTCCTGTGACTGAAAATCTGACATAATAAGTAAAGATTGCAAATTTTAGTTTATGTTAACCCAGATATTTCAGTCCAGAATCTTTGGTTCTACTGACTCGGGGACTATAGTGAGGCAAAACATCATGATAGCAGGGGTATGTGGAAGAAGAGGCTGTTCATCTCCAAGTGGACAGGAAGCAGGGAAAACAAGAAGGGATCAAGAGGCAAGAATACCCTTCAAAAGCAGGCATGACCTGCTTTCTCTAGCTAAGCCCCACCTCTGAACAACTCCCAACACGGCACCACCAACAGGAGACCAAGTAGTTAACACTTGGTTGTAATGAGATTCAAAGCACATCACAACTGAGTAGATAAGGCTTGCTCAATCAAAACACTTAGAAGATTCTCATTGATAAGTGTCCACTTTTCAGTTGACCTATGCAGACCTTGTCTGCTGGACCTAGGATCTGACCACCTGAAAGAATGGGGCGGGCTGCAGTCTAATGCTGTAGACGACCTTACTTCAGTTTCAGTGTCCTTTTATACACAAATGTAACAAAGAAAGCAGTGGCCCAGGGAAGGGTGTTTGACTTCAGAAAGACATGACCATAANATCATGATCAGAAAAACACNTAAATAAAAGTCAGTAAGCACATACTAAATATTAACAGAGCAGCCNTTTCCCAGAACTTTCTCAAGACAGACCAATTTAAATACAGTTTCCTGGCATGTACTATAGATTCTATCTGGGAAAACATGAAAGCAAGACAGAAGGCCATGTCCAGACTCAGGGGACACTTGCCAGATTGGGTTCTATAGCTATGTTCTGATATCCAACAAGAATAAATATGTCTTATATATTGAATGCAAATGTTTGTCACAGGAGACATGAGATCACATCCAAGAACAATCCAGGGAACAAAATGCATCTGAGGTAAAAGGCCCTCTGCCTTTTTTCCTGGAGCTTCTCTCCCAGTTCCCCAAGGCATTGTTCACCAAGCTGCGGTCCGACAGACAAGCTACAGAAAAATCATTGAAGAATCTCAAGATCGATAAAGACATTTTTTTCAGGATGGTGGTTAGCTTATCCTTCTTTACTTTGTAGCCAATCCCAAAATGTTACTAGGTATTTATGTTGTCTCATTATAAGGTATGGATACAAAAGACTAAGTCTCCACCAAGACAACCTTCCTGTAGTAGGATCCATTAGCATCAACCAAGGAGCTGAGAGAATTCACTTCTAAATATTCAAGTTAGGAACCAAATCATTGNTAACTTGGTGTTCTTAGCTTTGGGAGTATATTGGGAGTTCGTTGGTAGTTTGTGTCTGGTCTGTATAACGCTGGCATTTACTACAACCCAAATACCCACGTTTTCCAGAGCAATGCCATCCAAAGAAATACATAATGTGAACCACATATGTTGTGGGGGCCTACGGAGCCCTGTGCCAGTAAAGATGGCGCTGGGAGGAGGCAAGGAGGGAGGGACCCAAGTTGTTTACAAAAAATATGATTGGAGCTTCAGGTCAGGAGAGATGACGTCAACACATGAGCCCCCTCGTGGACAGCGTTGTAGATAATGTAGGCCAGGCTGATTGGGTGACCTTTCAGATGATTGGCCTGGCAGTCCATCTATCCCTGAGCATTGTGGTTTACTGCTTTAAAAGGGGCTCGCTGTTTTCTCATAAACGAGCTCCTGCTTGACTCCCTGCTGCGTCTGATTGTCTCAGGCAAAAGGGAGTGGTGCACGCTTACCTTTCCTCGGTTCCAGGTCACCCCTTCTCAGGAGACCTAAATTCCCAGTGGGGCAGGATCCCACAAATGTAATTCTAAATTTTCTAGAACCATAATGGAATAAGTAAAAGGAAACAGACCAATTTAACATTAATTTAATTCATATTAACTAACTTAAAAGTGAGAAGGAAAGGGGAATGAGGAAGTCACAGAATGCTGTGCTGGTGACGGACGTAGAGAATGCTGTGCTGGGGACGTAGAACAGACTGTGGTAGGGTAGAGGGTCACACTTTCACCTAGGCTGTGGTTTTGCTGAGATCCAGTTCTGATGTTGAGTTTATGACTCTGTACACACACGATGGTGCTGGATGCAATCCTTTATTGCTTTGACCTTCCTTCTCCACGCTCATGGAAGACTCCTCGGAGGGCAGCTCATCTGCTCGTCTGGCCAGCTTCAGGACTGATCCTGACGCCTAAGGTCTACCCCACACAATGTCACAGACAACAACCTCAGGAATAGGTACAGGATCTTTCTGTCCCAAAATGCATCCTCTACTCTTCATACTGGGTCAGGGGACTGTCCCTCTAAAAGTGCCTGCTAAAACATGACTGTAAGAGAGAAGATACAGGACACTCACAGATTATTGGCTATGAGTATCACTTGAACAGGGGACAAACTTCTAAAATCCAGGTCTCTGGTCTCACACAAGATTGAGTAGAGTAGGGTTGGACCTCGGTGTCTGTTTTTTCATCAGACTCTTTAGGCAATTTGGATAATGAGTCAGCAAAGCAAAGCAAACTTTAAGGCACTCTGGGAGGGCTGGCAAGATAGCTGTCTTAGTTAGGATTTTTATTGCTGCAACGAAACACTATGACCAAAAAGCAAGTTGGGGAGGAAAGGGTTTATTTGGCTTACACTTCCACATTGCTGTTCATCACTGAAGGAAGTCAGGACAGGAACTCAAACAAGACAGGAACCTGGAGGCAGGAGCTGATGCAGAGGTCATGGAGGGGTGCTGCTTACTGGCTTGCTTCCCCTAGCCTGCTCAGCCTGCTTTCATACAGAACCCAGGACTACCAGCCCAGGGATGGAACTACCCACCATGGGCTTGGCCCTCCCCCATTGATCACTAATTGAGAAAATGCCTGACAGCTGGGTCTCATGGAGGCATTTCTTCAGCTGAGGCTCCTTCCTCTCTGATGACTCTAGCTTGTGTCAAGCTGACACATACAACCAGTCAGTACAATGGCTTAGGTAAAGATGCCTCCCACCAAGCATGAAAACCTTAGTTTGATCCCTTGGACCCACATAGCAAAGGAGAGAATTGACTCTGACCTCCATGTGCATACATACATACATACATATACATACATGTGTGTATATGTATGTAGGTGTGTGTGTATAAAAATAAAAGAAACCTTGGGACACAGAGTGACAGGCCAGGAGCAGTAGGAGATANAGAATGCTATGCTCTGGAATCTAGTCTGGGCTAGAAGCAGGACTCAGTAGGAAGGAAAGGGGAGAAGAAAGGTCAGGGACCTGAGGAACAGTTAATTCCATCAATGTTCTGTGGATTGCAGCTACCCAGATAAACACAACCTAGCACAGCAATCCATTCATTCCACATAAATGCAGCAACAAAATCACTCCTCTGTGGATAATTGTAAATAAACCACAAAGCCCTGGATGGACTATTTCAGAGAGGGGTGCTTTCCTCCTCTTTCAGAGAAGATAAACAGGTCATGCATTTTTTTTCTTTAGAGTCCTGGGAGGCTATAAAAATTTCCATTTATTCATGGAAAATCTATGAAAAAAGATAAGAGCTAGGTATAAGAAGGAGGGAGAGCAGTTATAGATTGTTTTCCAGTAAAATAGAGTGAATCAGGATGGGCCTCATAGGGAATAAGACAATTTCTAACTAAAATCCTCCTGTACAGTCTTTTCTGTCCATAGAACAAGCCAGAGGCAGACCTCAGCAGGGGCCTGTCTAGAATTTAAGATGTTTTCTGGTTCTCCCCTCTCTCACAACAGATATTGTAGAAGGCTGTGCAATTGGTTCCTAAGATACCCTTCAATGACCCTTGCCTCCATGTCATTTTTGCCTGTGTTATTCAACTTTCTGTTACTATAACAAAGACCTGACAGCTGGCAGGATGGCTCAGGGGGTAAAGCACTCACTACACAAGTCTCACAGTCTAAGTCCAATCCCCAGAACCCACAGGAAGGTAGAAAGAGAGAAGTGACTATATAAAATAGTCCTCTGACCTCCACGTGCTCACCATCACATACACACACACATACACACACACACACACACACACACACAGAGACACACACACACCACCCCACATACACAAAATAACAATTTTTTTTGGTTTCTCAAGACAGGGTTTCTCTGTGAAATGGTTCTGGCTGTCCTGGAACTCGCTCTGTAGACCAGGTTGGCCTCGAACTCACAGAGATCCACCTGCCTCTGTCTCCTGAGTACTGGGATTAAAGGCATGCACCACTACCACCTGGCAAAACAACAATTTTTTTAAACCTTGAGAAACCAACCCATAAACAGGAAATGTTTAAATGATCCACCGTTTTTGAAGCTTCTGNATTGTTTTGGGCCTGTAATGGTACATCATGGCAGAAACGGATGGAGGAACAAAATTGCTCACCTCATGGGCAAAAGAGAAAGCAAGCAAAGGATGGGGTCCCTCAATCCCCTTCATGGTTGTGCCCTGAGAGACTTGAAGTCCTCCCAGTAGACTCTAATATCTCAACTCTATACCACTTCCTAATTGTATCACAAGCAAGCATTTTTTTTCCAAGACAGGGTTTCTCTGTGTAACGGCCCTAGCTGTCCTAGAGCTCACTCTGTAACCCAAGCTAGCCTCAAATTCACAGAGATCCACCTGCCTCTGCCTCCCAAGTGTTGAGATTAAAGGTGTATGTGCCATCATATCGGCTTACACAAGCAAGCTTTTACCCGCAGACCTTTGGGAAATACTTAAGACNCATGCTATAACAGTGACATTGTGGAATCCCCTCCATTGTGTCAGGGGCTAAAGCCACTGACTTGCTTCTAGCTCACAGAACACAATAAAAGTAAAGGGTTACACCAAGTTCTAATACTGTGGCCAACATCTTCCTCACCAAGCTCTCCCTTCTCTGGCTCTTTCTGCTTGCTCACTCTGACAAACCCAGTTTCTGTGACATCCAGTGTGCTGCAGAGAAGCTCGTGTGACCGGGGATGCAGGGAAACATTTGACTTCCTCTGTAATGTACTAAACTCCTTCAAAGCTTGAAGCTCAACCAACAGAAACATATTCTCTCAGTCCTGGAAGCCAGGAAGTCAGAAACTCATCTCTCTGGGTCAAGATCAAGATACTAACAAGGCCGTGGTTGCTTGGGAGGGGGCTCTAGCACACCCTTTCTCTCCTAGCGTCTGAGTGGCTGTCCACACCCTGTCACTCACGGCTCCGTCACTCCAGTCCCTCCTTTGTAGTCACCTCACCCCCTTCGGTGTCTAATCGCAGCCTCCCACATGAAGCCACTTCTGCCAGACAAGAGCCCTCTCCGATGGTTCAAAGCATTCACCTCATCTCAAAAACACCAGCACGGGGCTTAGGATGAAACACACTTGCCTAGTATTCACAAAAGCGTGGGTTTAACCTCCAGCTGAAAAATAATAATAATCCTCACCCTCATCTCATTGTCAAAAAATTCTTACATGATAACATTGTGGTACATGTATTTTATCACAGTAAAAAAAAAAACTTTTTTAAAACACCACCATTTAAGATACCTATTCCCACAGTACAGAGATTAGGATCTGTTATCTTTGGGAGTCACTATCCCGGGGCCTGCTATGACTTCTGGCCAACAGCTAGGAAGGAACTAAGGCTGTCTGGTACCACTGAGGAACAGAGCCTACCAAAGTCCACAAGAGAGAGCTGGTGGGAAGCAGACCTTTCCCCAGTCCAGCCTTGAGATGACTGCATCCAGCAGCATCCCCAACCTCAGCACCACAGCAAAGATGCTAAACAAAATTGAGCTTCTTCACCCAGAAAAACTAAAACACATCTTATTTTTAAGCAACTAAGTATTGGGAAAATTTGTTACACAGCAACAGATAAGTAACAATTGCTTTGCTCAAGGCTCAGACAAAGCTAATTCATTTTGTTCTGTATACACGTTTGTAGCTAAAATTACTTAACTAATAGGTACAACCTGCTATGGTGACAAGAACACAAGCTACAGAATTAGAAAAATCCCACTGAGCCATCTTTGAGTGAGTGGGGTTAACTTCTCTGTGCTTTGCTTCTATTTATGTTAGGTGAATAAAATAATACTTTTCCAATTTTATTGCTGGTGATATTTAATAAAAAGATACATGACTTAAAATATCTTCTCAAGATCTGCTATGTATTCAGTGCTCAATAGGTCATAGCCTACGTCAGGCATGGTCCAGCTNTCTNTCATCCCAGCTCTGGGGAAGTAGAGGCAGGAAGATCAGGAGCCCAAGGAATCATTCTGTCTGAAAACCAAATCAAAAATAATTCCAGACTGAGCATGGTGGCACACACTTATAATCCTAGTGCTCAGAAGGCTGAGGCAGCAGGATTTCAAGTTCAAGGCCAGCCCAGGCTGTTTCATTAAAAAAAAGGAAGAAGAAAAGAGGGTCAGAAAGAAAGAAGGAATGAAGAAGGCCTACATAGTTTGTAGGGAGCAAAGAAAATACACATTTTAAAATAAAATATCATGAAATATATTTTAGGCTTACCAGCTTATTAGTTTTTAGTGAAGTTGTNCCAAGCATGGTGGTACAAACCTNTAATCCCAGCATTTGGAACCCAAAGGTAGGAGAATCACTGTATGTTGGGGATTTGGAACACAGAGGTAGCAGAATCACTGTACATTGGGGATTAGCCTAGTTTTAACAGTTCCAAGCCAGTCAGTGTTACACAGAGAGGCCCTGTCTCACAATAACACACACACACACACACACACACACACACACACGTTTTGATGAAATTATGGTTTTCTCAGGTCAGCTACTTTGTGTTATTTTGAAAAGTTAAAAACATCTAACTCCTGCAATGGACATCATGTCCATGGACTATGCCAACACACAGTGGGCACCCTTTATGCCCTGGTTGGCTTTTTTTTTAAACTGGACACAAGCTAGTGTTATCTGAAAAGAGGAAAATACAGTTGAGAAAATGCCTCCATAAGATCTATAATCCATTAAGATTTTCTTAGCTAATGATCGATGTGGTGTGCCCAGTCCACTGTGGGTGCTGCCATCCCTTTGCAGGTGGTTCTGAGTTGTGTAAGAAAAGCTGAACAAGCCANAAGGAGCAAACCAGTAAGCAGCATTCCTCTGCAATACCTNNTTNCGTTTCTGCCCTGGCTTCCCTCAATGATGCACTGTAATGAGGACGTGTAAGCCAAAAAAAAAAATCCCTCCCCAAGTTGCTTTTCATCATGGTTTTTATCGCAGCAATAGAAAGCAAACCAAGGCTTTTGGTGTGCAATCCTGTAATTAAGGTATCNAGTCAGCAAAATAAAGGAATGAAGAAATCAAAACCAAATTGGTTTAGCTATGAGCCAGTGAAACATTTATTGATGGGGAGAGGTGATATAAGCACTTAATCTTAATAAGAGCAAAGGAATAAAGGACCTTGAGACCAAGAATGAGTCTGGAAAACAGCTCAGAGATTAATGACAGGTCCTTTGTTTGTGACAGAACAGAGAGGCCAGGTCATGAGGCAAGCAGAGGAGACAGTTTCAGAAATACTTTGTGGGTCATGAGGCTGAAGGTTAATAGTGAGGATACTGAACGAGGAGGAAGCTAGAGAAATAAAGAAGGATCTCTCTCCTCTCTCTCCCTCCCTCTCTCCTTTCCCCCTGCCTCTCTGCCTCCCTCCCTGCCTCTCCCTCTTCCTCTCCGTTAGAACTGCAGGCTCATCCCTACACTTGATAAGCACTGACAGTCTCACCTCATCCCAAAGAATCTTTTTGGATCACCCAGATGACGCACTGGCTTCAGAGATGAATGAGGAGAGCATTGCTCACAGTCTGAAACCATCTGGCTTCACCGTCTCTGGTATCAGCGTGTTGCTCCTCATTTAGAAGGAGAACTACTGCTTACTGTTGGAGAGAAAAAGAACGTGAAGAGCTTTCTAAGGGACTCTGCAGAGTCTAGTAGCACTACTCAGCTTCTCACTAACCGTGACAGTAACTGGGAATGCAGAGGTGGAAAAACTGATGTCCAGATGGAGCCCTTAAAGGCACACCCACAGTCCACATTGTGGTCGCAAACATTGCCTAGAATGCATGAAGAGTTAAGTTTTCTTTTCAAAGAAGAGACTAGAAACCAAATTATTCATTCCTTTCCCAAGGTATTATGTATTTGCTGGGTTTTTATTTGAAGATTTCCTGTTATCTTTAAGTCTTCAGACCCTGGGATCTTCCCTAAGCCCTAAAAGGATTGCTGTGGCCTTCGTTTGTGTGTACAGAGGCCTTTGTTTTCCTTCCTTTTGACCTTGACCTCTGCCAGCCTGCCCCTCCCTCCCAGCCAGCCAGCAAGCAGCCAATCCAGAAGCCCTTGCAAGCGGCAGTTACCTGGCAACAGTGACAATCACATTAACAGGATGAGGCAGCGGTGGAAAGTGGCTGCCTCTTCCTGAATGTAAGTGGGGAAAGGAAGGGTTTACAATGGTGGTTCTTTATCAATGGCTTTTCATCCATGTACACACACTCCCTTCCCAAGTCCAACCCTCAGTGTCTAAGACTGGCTAGTAAAAATAGCCTCCAATTGGAGGGTTAATAGCAGCCCCAAAGATTCACATGGAATCAAATATTTGGGGAGAATTTCCATCATTCTTCCCCTGGATCAGATGTAGAAGGTTCGAGAGTCTATTGGGGTTTTCTTAGGTTGTTTGTTTGTTTATTAGTTTGTTTGTTTGTTTGTTTGTTTAGACAATATGTCTCAGGCAACCCAGGCCAGCTTTGCAATGCAACCAAAGAGAACTTGAACTCCTTGAGCTTCCTGCCTCTGTCACCTAATGTCTAGGATTACAGATGTGTGCCACCAAGCCTGGCTAAACAGATTAGGAGAAAGGCATTTTGCTTGGTTTTATGCAGTGCTGGGAACTGAACTCAGTGCATACGTGAGTGCTCTACACTTGAGCCACATCCCCAGACTCTGCCCTCAAGAGTCATTTAACCCTTTTTCCATCTGTGTGNGTGTTCTGATCCCATTCAGTAACATGTTTTGACCAGCCAGCTACCCTACGGTAACAGAATCCTAAATATTATGTATGTACTGAGAATTGCTGGCCTCAGAGCTTGCCTCCCTAACCACAGATGGACAGCGGGCACTACACNAGAGTGTAGTTAGTAGTGACCAATAGTCTAGCTCTGCAATGAGCACTCTACAGACGTGTTTAACTTCCAAAACTGCCCTATGAAGTTGGTAAGAGCATTATCTCCATTGTTCAGATAAGGAAAACTGAGGTTTAGAATGGATGACAATGGTTATGTATCCATCAAGAATGGGGCCAGGATTTGAACTCATGCTTGTAACTCCTTTTCCATGTTGCTAAAGAAGAGATGGTGTGGTTAGCTAAGAGGGAGGCTGGATAGAAATCACCAAACTCAAGAATGAGAGAATAGGAGTTGGAGAGATGGCTCAGTGATTAAGAGCACTGGCTTCCCTCCCAGAGGACCCATGTTCAATTCCCAGCACCCACATGACAGCTCACACCTGTCTGTGACTCAGTTCCAGGGAATCTGACACCCTCACACCAATGCACACAGAATAAAGTTAAATAAATTTTTTAAAAAAGAATGAGAGAATAAAAATTAATTCTACTAATGTCACCTAATTAATATTCAAAGATAGGGCTGTAAACTAAGATAGCCTCAACAATTTCCTTTAGCACAGACTTGAAAAAATATTAAACACCACAGGTCTTAGGAAACATTAATGGTCACCTGCTATGAAGGTGACCCCTAATGATTCTTTCATCCTGTTATTCAGTAATCAAAAGAGAGAAGCAATGTGATTATGAATTACATGGAACTTGGAATGATGACCAGAGTGAAGTCTAAACTTGGTAGTGCATCCACGGGTGACCTGGGAGAAGTTAACTAAATGAACATATTTTGAGCCTCTATCTTGCACAAAGTTCCAACTTAAGATTTAAAGAAATAAGATTATTAAACCCAGGCCATGTCCGGATGTAGATGGAAAGCAAGGGAAATTGCAAGTTCTTTTCTGTATGTTTCTTCTCCATAGCCTAGAAGATTAACAGCAACTTCTTGCATTTGCTAAGGGCATCAACAAGATAACGACTGTCAAAAAGGACTTCTGAATTAAATCGACTGTGATATAGAGTTAATGGGTGATAATTGCAAAGACAGAACTCTTCAGATAGCCATAGATATCACTGTGGTGATTATCTAGGTGTCGTGACCTCTGCCAACCTCTTCAACCTCTGCCAACCTCTTCAACTTCATCCCCCATTAGCTCTTGGCCACTTTTCTTGGTTAAGCAGTCTAAATGTTCCTATCCCAGAGTCCTTTGCAGTAGCTCAAATGTACTTACCCCCATTATCTGCATTACATTTAGATCTTTATTTAAAAGTTATAAATAAGTGTTTGAGATGATGGTTATGTCAGTTATCTTAATCTGATTATTAGATCTTGAATATGTATGGTCTTGAACTATCTAATATCCAGGCTAAGAAACAGAGAAATAGCCTCACAAAAACAGCAAAAATCATTTACTCATGGTGTGCTTTTGTTTGTTTGTGGATTTTGACGGAGTCTTTTGCTCTATCACACAGAAAAGGAAGAATTAACAGAACAAATAAATGCATAAAGTGAATCTCTGAAGGGCCTATTTACTTACTTAAGAAAGTCAACTGTTTTCAGACACTCTGAACATCGCTTGATTCTAATCTAAACGTGGACCAGGGAGCCTAGAACTCGGCCATACTGTTTACAAATCATCCTCTGTTTATTAAAACAAGATCTTGATCAGACAACTCTGTTAGACACAAACCCATGCCCCCGTAGTCTCAAAAATAATAAAAAATAAAGTCTTTTATTATTTTCAAGCATTTCATAATTGACTCCACCAACCAAACCAGCTTTTGCCTTCAATATTTGAAATTCATGAGATTTTTGTGCATAGATAGGTTCTGCTTCAAAAAAAACACTACTAAGTTATCTGTCATATTTAACAGATACCCATGTGCAAGTTAGACCATAGGCTAAGGGCTTAGAAAAGCAATGGAACATCTGCTCACAAGGTCCAGCTGGTCTCCAGTGCTGGCAGCTCTGTAGTGCATTGCTTCCCTGGCCTGATTGTANCCTTGTGTTGCAGACACTTCCACTGCCAAGGCAGCTCCTTCCATCATCTCAAACAATGTGGAACTCCATTATTATTCCCTATGACAAACTCACATTTACATCTGTCCCCCTGCACTGACCTTGTGGCCCTGCTTCTAGTGTGGCCCTGTCCTCTGGTGTGCAAGAGGGGATGGCTACCACTTTTACACAAGGTAAGCAAGCTCCTCAAATGANTAAAATGGTGTTCTTGCCTAAAAATCCTTCCTTGGGCTAGACAACACTCAAACCATCTTATAGACCCTCCTCTCCTGGACACTACCACATTACTGCCAGANCCATGCTCACCTGTGGGATCATCAGCCAATTCACTGTTGGTCCCCAGGACAATTGTGCAATGTCCTCATTTAACTGTGAGCCTTCCCAATGTGTTTCAGTGAGGGGGAAGGGGGGGCTATCCGTGAATCCTGTTAATTGCTAAAATAAATGTAAACACAATGTATATGAGCTTGTTGGGAACTATAAATGAAATCTTCCCTAATTAGAGGTCTGTAGTTTGCTCATATTTGTGGTCAAGGGCTGTTCTGAGCTAAAATGAACACCCCCATTCAAACAAAGGACAATTCAAACAAAGGAGCTGTAGCTCCTATCTTTAGCACAGTCATTCAAACGAGGATATCGTGAATGGAACCAGGAGCACCACAGCAATTTGGGCAGCTGTAAAAACAAAAATAACAATACCAAGCTACTTTCATCCAACTTGGCGCTTTCCCAAGAAGAAAAAGTAAATTTCAGNGTTCTTCCCATTGAAAGATCCTGCTGAGAGGATGCTCTGTGTTTCCAAGGCCCTTCCAGTGGTTCATTGGCGCTGGAATTGTAGTGGAAAATTCAATCTGTTGTAATCANAGTCTCTGTGCCCTGAGGGCTGTGGTCACCCCGACTGCAGCCACTCGTTTGTGTCTAAGCTAAGGGATATCTCTGACCCAAGAGTGTAACAAGCAAGAAGCATTGAGCAGTTCCTTTCTAGCAGGAAAAGGAGCACAGAGAAGCAGTCACAGTCTGAGAGGTCATCCACATGCTGCACATATCATATTCCTACCATTTTCTAGTGTGTAGCTTTGAAGAAATTATATAACCATTAGGCTCTGAGTGAGTTGGCACATATATGTTATGGCACATGTGGAGATCAGAGGACAGCTTGCAGGAAGGTTCTTTCCCACTATTATGTGGATCTTGGAGACCCGAATCAAGTCCTCAAGTTTGGTAGCGGTTACCTGTACCCGCTGAGCCATCTCGACTGTCCTGTGTTGGTAATTTGGATGCGGCAGTGGTGACACAATGGTAGCAGAACTGTTTACCGTGCGAGAAAGGCCACGAGGTACGGCGGAATCCATTATTGAGAGTAGAAGAGAGAGAGAGGAAAGAATGTGACCAGGCCTGTGGAAGACATGCAGAGAGAGAGAGAAAGGGAAAGAAGAGAGGAGAGAGAGAGAGAGAGAGAGAGAGAAGGAGAGAGGGAGGAAGGGGAGGGGACTCCCCTGCACGTGCACTTACGGAGCTACACCACGCATGCGCATGGGTTGCATGCTCACGCTGCACGCAAATTACGTGATCACGCAACACACGGATGACGAAGGGCCCTTTGCTTGGCTACCGCACTACACATGTGCAGGCATTTAGCTGGNAGAGTGGTCAGGAATTCCAACACCCTGTATTCACCAATCTTCTTGTCAGTTATCTGTTNGTTATTACTAACTAAATTGCTGAATGCATAAATGGAACAAAGACTATGGGATGTCTGTGGGGCCAGGGGTTGTTGTGTTTTTGTTTTGAGACAGGGTTTCTTTTTGTAGCCCTGGCTGGCTTNGAACTCACTATGTAGAACAGGCCAGCCTTGAACTCACAGAGATCCACCTAGCTCTACCTCCCAAGTGCTGGGGCTAAAGGCGTGCGCCACCACATCTGACTCAACTATTGGATCTGTTTAAGGATGCTTCCTTTGAGCAGGANCCAAATGAACTAGCTATTGAGACTGGCAGGCCCTCCTTCCTGGACAACAATAAACACATAGTGTTTTAATTACTATTCTATTGCTGTGAAGAGACACCATGCCCAAGGCAACTCTTGTGAAAGAAAACATTTAATTGGGGGCTTGCTTACAGTTTCAGAGGTTTAGTCCAATTATCATCATGGTGGGGAGCATGGTGGCATGCAGGCAAGTGTGAAGCAGTAGCTGAGAGCTATATCTCGATCTGCAGGCTTAGAAAGAAAAACAATGGACTTGGCATGGGCTTTTGAAACCTCAAAGCCCACCCCCAGTGACACACTTCCTCCACCAAGTCCACACCTTCTAATCCTTCTGATCCTTTCAAATAGTGCCACTCCCTGGTGACTAAGCATTCAAGTACATAAGCCTGTGGGGGCCATTCTTATTCAAACCATCACATGTGATATCAGTTCTCACAGCAGATTTTCTGTTTCCAGTCTCTGTGGAGAGCAATGTCTGTACATGTCTTCGTAACCAATCCCTGGCACTTGTCATTATCATGCTATCCATTCTTTACACCAAGTAAGGTTCAGATCTCCAATTTTATAGATGAATTTTTTTAACCAGAGCAAACATAAATTTATTTAGAAAAAGTGATATCAACAGCACAATTTAATCATTCAAAAACCATCATTTATATGGCAAGAGACAAAGGAATAAAATCAGTCAATTGATTGTTTTTCATTTGTATGCTTATACTCATAGATTAGTGTGTTGCTGTTTTTTTTTCCCCTTTCCCCAAGACAGGGTTTCTCTGTGTATCCCTGGCGATCCTGGANCTAGCTCTGTAGACCAGGCTGGCCTTGAACTTACAGAAACGCCTGCCTCTACCTCCGGAGGGATTAAAGGTGTGCGCCACCACGGCCTGACAATTAGTGTTGCTCTTAACTTTGGTCCAAGAGGCTTCCTTTTAAAATGGACAGCAATTAATGCAGAGACTGATGATTGGTCAAGTGCTGAGAACATGTGATTGTTGAGTGTCCAGCCCTACCTAAACTGGATGGAAATACACACACACACACACACACACGCATGCACATCACAACTACCACCATCCAGATTTGAGAAACATCACAAAGGAGGAGTAGGAAGAATGTAAGAGTCAGAGGATAGAGAAGAGGGCTGTGAAGTGCTATCGTCTGGACATGTCATGGCCACTGTTCACAGCAGCTGTGGTTACCTGCACATTATCAAGCCAGGGAATCCCACATGCCTGAGGACAGAGCTGAAAAGGCCTTACTACTAGCTGAGGGACTACTGGCATTCAATGGCCTGGGTTGGGAGGGTGTGGGGGTTCTTCAGTGTAGCTNCTGGTAAGTTTCTATTCCTTGGTTTTCCATAACTGAGGCCAGAAAAACAAAAATGGCATCTGATGGAGAGAGAGCTCAGTGGTTAAGAGCACTGGCTGCTCTGCCAGAGGACCTGNGTTTGGTTCCCAGAAGCCCCATGGTAGCTAACAACCCTCTGTAACTCCAGTTCCAAGGGACTCCAATGTCCCCTTCTGACCTCCAGGAGCACTACATATACATGGTGTACATGCACACATACAAGCAAAACCCCAGACCCATAAAATTCATATATATATGAAATCTAGGTAACCTCTATTGTGTGACAAAACTTTCCTAGGGAGATGCTACATACACNTCTACTCACCCCAGATAGAGAGCCACAACAGACCAAGGTACGGATACCACCAAAGTCCAACTTGGTGAACCATGAGTTTTATTGAGATTACTTATAGTAATATGGGCAAAGGGTCACATACAGGAGGAGAAATGACTCAAAGACAGCTGCATCACCAAGGGTCACCCCAGCATGGGTGACAGCTCACAAAAGCTGAGAAACCTGAAGCACACTGCACNACCTGTAGGCAGCTTAACAGGTTGGAAAGCGTCCTTTCCAAGTGACTCTGGTCTGAACCTCTTCCAGACAGCTAGGCTGGTTTCTGCTTCTTCCAGGCAGCTGGNCTGGTCTGAGGGTCTTCCCTGCAGCTCAGCTTCGCTCCTCCCAGAGTTAGTCTCTGCTTCTATTGCTTACTCTGGCAGGGAATGCCCTAGTAAAGTCTGGCCAGTTTCAGGAACTTCCTGAAGCTAATTTTTTACCTTCCTACTTAAGGAGGTTCCCTANAAGAGGGACTGTTTGAATCTCTGAGAAANCTGTTGCACAACAGCCTCCAACATCAGTGATTTTTAAGGTCAGCTAAAAGTAAATAACTAAAAGCAAGTTAAGCTAGAGAGTTTCTTCAGTTTTCCCTAAGTTCCACAATCTTCAAAAGCAAGAAGTTTGGAAATTCTAATCCTTAGACCAAGTCTGCTTTTTAGCAATGTATTAGACTATGTTGTANAAGTCTGATTTGTTTGTTTGCTTGTTTGTTTATTTTAAACTTGAATTTGGGTATCTTTGGATGAAGATAATTCTCCAGTTTCTGGAGTCCTCACTGTGCATACTGTGATATTCATAAAATCTACTAATTCATGTCACCTATCTGAGAACTCAGAGGCCTTTAAGTTTATCATCTGATTCTTGTCCATCCTTCTCCCTATAGATGAGAGAATTCAGATTCAGAGAGACCCTAACCAATCAAAGATTGAATAGTTAGTGACAGAGACACGACTTTCAGCCGGTAGTACCCCTTCCCTCCATCCCACTTCCTGCTACAACAAAGGGCTGAGATGAGCCACCTAATGAGACATTCTGAAGGAATCTCTCTGTATCCTTGGCAACCACAGGAATTGACACATCAATCAGCTATGCCCTGGGACAGCCAGTAAATCAAGGTCTTGACATGGACAGCCCACAGGTGGTTCCTCCCAGCTTTTCCTAGCGTGGTTAGCCTGTTCTCTCTAAGGATGCTTGGTTAGATGGAACAGTNGCAGCTTTGTCCCTTCATTAGAATTTCCTCCCATTGTGCATCTACAAAGGGGAACTGACTGTGACTAAAGAAAGATGCTAAAGTTGGAACTGGGAACAATCCAAGTTGGCNGCCACTGAACTGGGAGAGTCTGTGCTGCCTCATGTTGTTCCAGCCAAGTGACTCAGTGGTTGAAATTTTTCAGCAAGACACCTGGAAGCCACTTATCCTTTTTACTAAAGACTCATTCAGAGGGTTAAAAAAAAAATGTAATAGTGTTCATTTTCCATTGCTCTATTACCCTGAGCACCAGAATGCTGCTAATTCAATGTGGTGCTGATTCAGACTGCACATCACTGAGGCAATATTCTTCTGGTAAAGCTATTTATGTTCCAGCACCATTTGAAAGGCCCTTTGGATCTTTTCTGAAATACTCAAGTCCCAGAGAGGCAGCTTGATCCCAGGAAAACTGCACAGGACAAAGATCTGAGGAGGTCTTGTCAGAAAGACAGCCAGACTGCTTGGGCTCTTGCCTTCAGGCTTGGGTATGGGTCCCCTTTATCCCCAAATTTTCTTCAGGACGTGTTTCCTCCAAATCACAGGGCCACAGCTCACCTCGGAAGCATCCCTTGCTGAATGTAAGCAGAAAGAAGGTGCAAAGACAAGTTGGCAGATATTCAACAACACTCACAAGCAGCCTGGTAAAACTCGGTCATCCTGTGGGGCCTCTCTGGACCTCAGTTTCCCCAGACGAATAGTGTTCGCCCCACATTGAGATGAGCCAAATGAATGATGNACAAGGATAATTCCATAGCGGTAGTTATCTGGACCCCCAGCATGAAGCCAATAGAGAGACAGTACCATGAACCTATGTGCTTGGTGGGAAAGTCCCTTGGCCAGCCACCCACCATCCCTTTCAAAGGAGTAGTGGTCTGAGCAAACAACCACCCAGCAGGAAGAAAATGAATCAAATGTTGTCCTCACNTCTTCCCTCCCTCCCAGAACTCCCAGGTGAAGGGAGCTAATGAGGTGCTTGCCGTGAACTTTGAGCTCCTGGGAGATCAGTGCTATATGAATAGAAAGTGTCATTATACAGCAAAACACTGGAGAATGGATGGCTTCCCCAGAAGTCATCATGCACCTGACAGGGAATAGATGAAATAATTTCCTTTCCCTTCTTCTGCTCTCTGGCTAAAAGCTCCTTAGCCATTTACAGAGGATTTAATCCACCAGTGGACTGTCCCCATTTGAAGACTGCAGGGCTAAAGTTAGTACTGACCTGAACATGGCAATCACAAGGGAGAACGGGCCGGAGTTCCTCAATGCTGCTGCTGCTGCTGCTGCTGCTGCTGCTGCTGCTGCTGCTGATGATGATGATGATGATGATGATGATGATGATGCAAACTAAACACCTGCCATTTTGAGAGTTTCAGAGACACAACCTTGCACCAAGGTTTCTCATCTGAAGTCCTGTGAGGTCACAGCAGGCTTGGGAAAAACCTCTGTGACCCTTCTCCCCATTCCTGTATTCTATTGCCTGACTTTGGGCCCTATTCTTACACAACTCTATGGAACCCAGCAGGGTATCTTGCACAGGGTATCACCCAGGACACATTGTGCCCTCTTACATACAGATCCTATTTGAAAGCTCAGGGAAGTCTTGCCAGGTGCTAAGGCAGGAGTTTTACAGATGACAGACCCACTTCTTACCCATCAAATTGTTCCATGGAAGTAGCTTCTAATGACAGTCCTCATTTTACTCTACTTCTGATGGGTGTGACTGCATGGCCCAGAGAGAAAGGACCAAGATGGGGAGTGAACTCTGTCATACTCCTAGAAGCCCAGCACTTGAGAGGCAGAGGCAGAAGAATCATCACAAGGTCAAGTCCAGCCTGGCTAGTCAATAGAGCAAGTCCAGACCAGCCAGGGTTACATAGCAGGACTCTGTCTAAAACAAAAGAAGAAAAAGCACGTGTGTGCACATACAGTCTTATAATTGAGCTTTATGGTAAGAGTCAGAAACCTACCTGAGCTAGCTCAAGTAAACTGAGACCGTATTGTAGGACTTCTCAAGGTATGATAAAAAGACTCCCAGGGAAATACAAAAGCCATAATAGGCTTGGAAATCTTGGGGGGGTGAGTGGGAGAGAGGATTTGGTTGGAAAGTACTCTCACCACTAAAGCAGCAAAGGCTCAGTGCCTTTTTTACAGAGAAGTCTCCTGTGCATGAGTCATCTGTGGGCCACCTCACCACTTCTTCCTGCTCCCTCAACAGTGAGCAAATTCTTTCCAGGTTGCTTCATTTTAATGCCACTGAGTGAGAACCTGAGTGGCTGTGTTTCCTCTTTTTTTGGCAGATTACTGGTGATGGCCTGTGGAAGAGCTTTCTTAGCTGTCAGTCAGGGATCCACTAGTCATGGGATCTGCCCTAAAAAGAGGATGGGTGTGATTGCTAACCTGGGTTGTCAACCTGATCAGATGGAGAAATGCCTAGGAGGTTAGTGAAACACACCTCTGCATGTGTCTGTGAGGCCATTCTCAGAGACAGGCAGATTATGGTGGCTCTGACGTGATCAATGGTTTAATCCACTGGTGGATTAAAATTTTGAATAGACTATTGAGAAATGATGGAGGTCTGAAAAGCAGAGCCTAGATAGAAGTGTGTTGGAGGTGTGTCTTTGAAGGGTCTGCCTTAGCCTGGCCCTTTCCCATTACCTCTCTCTGCTTTCTGGACTCTATGAACTGAGCAATTTTGCATGCCCTACCCTTCTGTTCTGATGTTCTGCCTCCCTGTGGCCCAGAAACAGCAGAGTCAGTCTTCCAGACTGAAACCACTACACCTACAAGCCTCCTTTTAAATGATTTCTCTCCAGCCTTTGCCCTACCGATGTAAGACTGATGGCTCCAATGGGGTTAACTGTTACGATGAAATTGCCCCCTGCCACACACACACACATAATCTAGACTACAAATAAGGCAGCAGCAACTCTCCCTCAAAGCAGATGAGCACAGGTTGACCTGGAGAGGACTAACATAATCCCCAGGGCACTGCCTGGTTTGAATTCCACTCCTTGGACAAGTCACTTGTCCTCCAATTCACTTGTGCTTCAATTCACTAATTTGCAACGTGGGAGAAATAAATGATGGTGGTAAAAGAATTGGTTAGAGAAACCATGTGGAGCTCTTAGAAGAGTAGCTGGCCAGCACGGCACTCACTGTGCTCTCCAGTATGGGGCTTCCAACTCTCCTGTGAATATGGATCCCTTGGGGAGTTTCTTCAAATGCAAATTCTGATTCCACAGTTACAGAGTGAGATTCGAGCCCCTGCGTGTCAGTGCTTCTGGATTTTGACCCGGACTTTATAAAGCCGGGGTCTACTCTCCAGGCCATTAAGAAAGAGAAGGTAGACTGTTGCTGGGGGGGTGGGGGACAAAAAGAATGAGAAGTTTGAAACAGCTCAAAATAAGAGAGGACTTGGTATCAGTATCAATTAAAATGGTCTTTCAAAGGAAAAATATGGGCTGCTCTATAATCCAGAGGACCCTCCCACTTCTGGCCATCCCCAAACCCCCTAACAGACAAGACCAAACTTTACCCACAAGACACAGGAGCCAAGAGTCTGGGACCCAGGACCTCTTAAGATACCACAAAAAATGTTTACATTTTAATTTCTCTTCTTTTAAAATCAGAAGAAAATATTACCATAACAATAATATATCAGGAATGCAGACAAGACCATAGTTGATTTTATAACCGTGCAGTTATAAAATACAATTTTGAATATTTTTATTATGAATACAAAAGAGGCTAGAGTCTAGGCAAATCTTAAAATGATCATGACAGACTGTTATCACAGCACAGATTCAAGTGTGAAATAAAGGATGGAGAAGGGGGGCCTTGAGACTCCTTCCAGCTTTGAGGATCAATGTTTCTTTAAGATTCTGTGGTCATGCTCTGCTAGCTAGATCTGTTATCTATAAACTCACACCTGCAAACGCTTGCTTCCTGCTCATCTCAAAGCCTCACACATAGACTAACATTGCTCATCACTGCCAGTGAGTTATCACAAGCCACCCCTGGCTTTATAATCTGCCTATGTCTTCTCTGTTTGCTTCCAAAATAAAGAAATTATAATTCCCATTGTTACAAAATACACTTGATTCCAGACACTGCAAGCATTGTGCAGACATTGCCTCATTAATATGTACATCACTTTGCTGAAGGAAATGGAATTTTTCTGTTTTGTTTTTACTTTTAAAATGACAAATTAACCCAAGAAAAGATTAAATGAGAGCTATTATTTGAAATGTAATCAAGGAGGAAAAAAAAAAAAACTAAGTCAGTGGTGCTGATGAGGAGGAGGAGGATGAAGAGAAGGAAGAGGGGGATGACAATGATGGAGTATAGCATCCCACGGGCACTTCAGATCACCAAGGCAGGGAATCGTGCCCATTGGTATAAGTTGAATTTACTCATGTAACATCACATAAATGCCTGGACCACACCTCACATCTTCTTCCTCAAAATACCTGGAGAGCAGAAACTGAGTCTGTGCTTTGGAAAAGCTCCCATTATGAGCCCACTTAGGAGCACTTAACACCACCCTGTGCAGGAAGAACATGGGAAGAGGAAATGGCTTGGCACCTGTGGCTTCAACAGAAAATGACTAATTGCAGACATGGAAAAAGTCCTTCAAACGTAGGGGAAGACTTATGACTTTAGGCCACCTGGGTAAAACTCACTTTATAAAAGGTTATTTTCCCTTAAACACACTTAAATACTTGGGAGCTCACAAAATTGAGACATGAAGAAGGTAAGAAAGAGGCTTGTCAAAATGTATGTGTGTGAGTGTTTTGCCTGCATGTATGTCTGGGCCATACTTGCATGCCTCGTGCCTGAGGAGGCCAGAAGAGGGTGTCAGAAGCCCTGGAACTATAGTTAATATAGGGAGTTGTGAGCTGCCAAGTGGGTGCTGAGGATTGAACCCAGGTAGTCAGGAGAAGCAGCCAGTGCTCTTAACAGTTGAGCCATCTCTCCAGGTCCCAAGTAAAGGCTTCTGAAAAGGATTTTAATCTGAGTCCTCCGACGTCCCCACTCACTAAGGCATTCATGGATAGAAGTCAAGTCATCTATGAGCTTGAACTTAACGGAGGAAAATGACAGTCTGATGACAGTCTGCCTTCCACTCACCTTTCACCGACATTGCACCCTTCCTTCGTGTGACTCTAGGCTTCACACTTGAGTAGTAGTAACCTGTGACTGACACCTGACAGAGCTATTTTAATCACAGTAGGGTTGAGTAACATAAAATATTACTTACAATCATTGCTGCTTTGAAATTATTAGTGGTTATGGACCTGGAGAGATAGCTCAGTGGTTAAGAGCACTGGCTATTCTTCCAGAGGTTCCGGGTTCAATTCCCAGTACTCACATGGCAGCTCACAACTGTCTGTAGCTCCAGTTCCAGGGGACCTGACACCCTCACACAGACATACACAAAGGCAAATCATCAATGTAGATAAAATAAAAATAAATTGTTAAAAAAATAAATAAATAAATAAAAATTAGTGGTTATT
>LZPO01107546.1:222996-236223 GCA_001675575.1 Neotoma lepida
TACATATCAGGCCAGCCTCGAACTCAGAGGTCCACCAGCCTCTGATTCCCTGTTTTGTTTTGTTTTGTTGACACAGTTTCACTATGTATCCCACCCTGGCTGGCCTGGAAATGTAGACCAGGCTAACCTCAACCTCACAGAGACTGCCTGCTTTTGCCTCCTAAGTGCTGGGGTTAAAGGAGTGCACCACCATGCCCACCCAGCCTGTGTTTGGCTTTTTAAAGACAGGCTCCAGCTGTGTAGCTCAGGCTGACTTCAGACTGGCTCCAGAATTGCCTTGTCTCACCCTCAGAGTGCTGGGAACGGGAATATAGTCATGTACCAAAAGGCCAATCAAGATGGTAGTTGACGTTTTTTGTTGCTGTGTGGGTTAATGAAGCATTTTGTCATTCGGAAGTTCGTGCAGAGGAGCTGCTCGACGGAATTCAGGACAAGATCCCCACCTTTCAAGGACTGAAGTTCAGTGACACTGATCTCTTAGACTTTGGGCAGTGTGTCNACCAGAATCACCAGCGACAGTTTGCTTTGCTGTTTGGGGTGGATGAGGTAAGTTACCCCTGGGCATATCCCTGCTTCCCAGCGATCAGTTTTAGCTGCTTATTATATAGTGATCCATTTTATGTTTATGATATAGCAGTTCTCTTTCTCAAAACACTGAATCTCTTTGTCTCTTTCTCATCAGCAACTGTTGAGTGCTCTGATCATGGGAGCGACTGGAGCAGTAGGCAGGTAAGCATGACTTGTCAGTATCTGAAAGCTAGATTGTTAGGAACTTAGTTACAAATGACAGAAATCCATTCAAACTAGTCCATGTTAAAAACAAAAAACAAAAAAGTAAGTTATTATAAAATTCTGACAAATCACATAACACTCAACAGAGATAAATGCAGCCAGACCCTAGAACCCATGAAAGCCAGAAACTACAAAGCTCTGAACAGCTACACCAAGCCACCCTTCCCCTAGGGTCCCCTGAAGATGTTTCTCCTCCCCTTTTCAGGATATCATTAGCACTGTCTGACTTAGTCAAGGTTCCACCAAAGTCCAGTCCACCATGGCCAGGAAACCATGATCATATGACCCAGTGCCTACTCAGCACAAGATAGGCAGTTCAGTCAGCATAGCCACTCTGCTTGCTAGCTTTACCAGAGAATGCGGCAGACGCAGTGACTTGTTTGCACCAACTGAAAGTGCATTTCCTCAGTGGTAGGTAAGGCGCTGTTCACAATGTGTCTTGGTACGCCTGCCTTTGATAAGCACTATTGACTTGATACTTTTTTAAACATTGATGATCAAACCCAGTGCCTCATGAGTGCTAAACACATACTGTACCACCACACTACACCCCTAGCCCAATTTGAATACCTTTTTATTGTGTTTTGTATTTGAGGCATGCTCTCGTGTGTCCCAGGCTGACCTCAAACTCACTATATAGCCAAAGGTGACCTTGAACTCCTGATCCTCCTGCTCTACCTCCCAAGTGTCTAGTAACTGCTCTGCAATGCAGGCTGGCCTCAAACTTGAAGAGGTCCTCCTGCCTCAGCCTCCTGAATGCTGAGATTATGGGCATGTGTGACCATGAACTGCCAGCATGTGGCTTTTAGTACTTATCTCAGGAGCTGCATTTGAGCCCCAGTTGTCTACCTCTGAGTCTGTGTGTGTGCCCTAGGCAGTCTCTCCCGACTAAAACACACCTCCAACTTTCATGCTCTGATTCTAAAACTTTCTTCCTTTCCTTTATCCACTTGGGCATTCTCTGTCTCCTCTGTGGGCCCTGCCTTGTGTTGCTAGAGAACTCAGAACTGAAGACAGACTGGTTCCCCTATCCATTGGCCCTACAAACAGACTAGTGGGGGCCCTCACTATATTTTTTCCTTTGTTTGTTTTGATTTTCTTTTTCAAGACAAGATCTCATGTAGCTCATGTTAAGTTCATACTTGCTATGTAGCTAGGGATGGCCTTGAACTCCTGATCCTCCTGCCTCTACCTACCTAGTCCCTGTTTGGGGACTAAGTCAGGTTCTTACTATGTTGCTCAGGCTGGCTGGCCTAGAATTCTTTTATGGAGTAAGGGGGTTACTGAACCTAGGCCCATGCATATGCAAATGAGCTTCTACCACTGAGCAATCTGCAACCCCCATCTTTTTCCTTTTAAACATCAGGTATAAAGGGCTTGGGTCTTTCCCACTGAATTATTAAGCTTGAAATGTTTTCTGTTGTCTTGCCAGTACCTATAACTACCTGGGAAAAAAGACAAACCAGATGTTGGAGGCCTTTGAACAGAAAGACTTCACTTCAGCACTCCATTACCAGGTAAACCTGTTCTCCTGTGCTGCCTTCTTTCTCTCTGAGGAGCCTCTGTCCCCTCTCTCTCCTCAGCAGGCTTGAAGGCCACCCACTCTCTTTATCTTTCTTCTGTTAGCTCTCATTAAACCTGCTAGCGAAGCCTAGGAGGCAAAGGCAGGCAGATCTCTGTGAGTTCGAGGCCAGCCAGATCTACAAAGCCAGAGCAGTTACACAGAGAAACCCTGTCTCAAAAAACCAAAAAGAAAAAAAGGAACCTACCCCATCTTCCTGTCCCCATATCTAAAGGGTCACGAGGCCCATATGGGACAGAATCCTCCCTTCCTCCTACAAAGAATCTTATTTTTATTCTATCTTGAAAGTATTTTTGTTGTAAAATAATAGTCATAGATTTCTGTGAAACTGACTATATGCCATCCTTAATTTTTTTAATTAATTTATTTATATTTCATGTGCATTGGTGTTTTGCCTGCACATATGTCTTTGTAAGGAAGTCAAATCCCCTGGAACTGGAGTTATAGACAGTTGTGAGCCACCATGTGGGTGCTGGGAATTGAACCCAGGTCCTCTGGAAGAGCAGTCAGTGGTCTTAACTGCTGAGCCATCTCTCCAGCCCCATCTATCTTAATTCTTGTTACTATTGTTTTGTTTAGGGGACAGGGTCTCACACTCTGGCCCAGGCTAGCCAGGAACTCATGGCAATTCTCCTGCCTTAGCCTTCTCCAGTGTTGATGTTTGTGAGGGGCACAGTAAAGAAGCTGCTGACGGGACAGCTGGCTCCGTTAGGAGGAAAGTTTTTATTGTGGGTAAGAGAGAGAAAATATCCAGAGGATCTGGAAGGTCCAGAGCAGGGAAAAAAAGAAAGCAGACTGGACAAGGCCAGAACTAGGGAAGCAGGAGAGCAGTGGAGGTAGCAAGAGAGATGAGCAAGAGAGAGACTAGAGGGGCCTGCAGTGGACAAATCATTTGGATTATAAGGATGAGTAGCTGCTGGGGAAGCGTCCCTTTTGGGGCTAGAAAACCTATTTCTCAAGTGCTGGCTTTTATCTAACCATCAGAAATTCTATAGTCCAGCATGAGCTCATTTCTAGCCTACAGAGGGCTTGAGACCTAACAGCTGCAAAGACAGATGTATGTGCCCACCTGTCCCCTTGAGGAAGTCCCACTTGGGTCACCAAAGAATAGGAGGAAGGATGAAGCTGAGAACCTGTGGGGGCCCACAGAGACCCCAGCTCATGGCCTGTCTTCATCTTGACTCAAGGTCAGAGAGTCCAAGCTTGTTTTCCCCTGCAAGGCTGCATCGTAGGATATTTTAGCCAAAGGCATGGTTACCAGATGTCTTATACCTCAAGGCCTAATTACAGGATACTTTGCCGTAAGACGTGGTTACCAAGTGTCTTGAGTACTAAGGAGGTGTTTATACTTGATTGTACTTTGTACCTTGAGCCCTGATGTCCTTGAACAGGGGAGATCTTTTTGCCCCCCTTGCTTTTGGGTCTATAAAGGCTATGAGTAATAAACTCAGGATCTGTGGTATTGACCCAGAACCCTCCCGAAGCTATCCCGTGTCCCTCTCTTTTTCTTCATCTACGTCTATATTTCATAGCTACCATTTCCCAATTCCACACTCCGCACTTCAGAACCGTTCAACAGGTCAAGCGAGACAAGAACCTGAAATGAGGAAAGATAATCCCAATCAGTAGAGATCATGGGTGTGCACCGTGAAATGTGCTGAGAATGGGCACCACCCACCAGGCAGGAAGCAAACTGATGGTGCAAAGGAAAGCACTGGCTTTAAGGATTTTGTGTGTGTGTGTGTGTGTGTGTACATGTGTGTTAGAGGACAGGTTACCGAGTCAGTTCCCATCTTGTGTGTGGGTTCCCAGGTTCTAACTCAGGTGGTCAGATGTGCACAGCCAATTTTCTCTACCGGATGAGCCATCTCTCCAGCCCTGGTTTTGTTTTGAGCTGGGATCTTGCTACCCAACCCTGGCTATCCTTGAACCCAAGCAGTTGTCTTTCCTTAGTTCCCCACCCCCCCAGCCCCAGGTGCTTGTGTCCCCACACCCAGGTGAGACTCTTGCAGTAGGAAAAGAGCCTGGCCTGATAGATTACAAAGAAGATGCAGAGGCGAGAGTGGCTACTGTTGTGTGTTTGCTACCTGGAGGGCAGCCTAGCTGTTCAAAGAAAGATGTCACGGAAGAGTAGAGCCAGTCTCCATAGCTACAGAGTATGTGCAGTTTTGGGAAAGGCAATCAAGAAAGTAGAATTACAGGAATGTGTGCCATCACAGCAAGTTTGGAAGGGTTTTTCGTTTGCGGGTTTAGGAGCTCTTTTGTTTGTTTGTTTTGATTTTGGCTTTTTGAGGGTCTTGCTATGTAACTCAGGCAGGCCTTNNACTTATGACTCCTCCTACCTCTGGGACTGCAGACAGACTCTACCATTGCCAGGTTCACATCTGGCATTACGCAGTGCTCTGGGTTGAACCCAAGACTTCTTGCATGCCGGGATGGTGTCCCTACCAAACTAAGCTATGTGCTCAGCCCTGAAGACATTCTTGACTTTGCCACAGAAAAGAATTTCGTGAGGAGCCAGTATGAATGAAGTCGTGTTAGAGCTTGCTAGGAAAAAAAGTTTATGGAGGTTAATAGAAAGAGAGGGGCTTATGAACAGGAGAGCATGTGAGTGAGTGTGTGGCCTTCTCAAGAGAGGCCTGCCCTATACTCTAAAGACTGTAGCTGTAGATGGGATTTTGATGTGAATTGAAGTTACTATCTTCAAAGAGTTGCAAAGAAATTTAAATGAGATCACAGATGGTTCCTGAGAAGCATTGTTTAAAGGTAAAACACTAGGTATAGGGAATTAGGATAGCTTCGTTGTAAACAAAACTCAATAGTTTTCTGTTTTTTACATTTATGTGTTTACTTGTCTGCATATGCACACGCACATGTGAAGATCAGAGGACAGCTTGAGGAAGTTGGTTTTCTCCTGTCATAGCCTGAGTAGATTTTGCTGATCTTACCGACTTCTTTCTTTTGTTTCTGATAGACCTATAGAGAATTAAGGTGGCTGGACTTTGTAGAGTTTCCATCGTTTGACTTCTGAACTATATAAATGGTTCTCACAATGTGGCGATGCTGACCAGTCTTCTTTGTTCTATCTTAGTTTTGTATCCAGAGATTTATCAACTATGTGATCAAGCTAGGTGAGTACCCTTGCTGTTCTCTGCTTTGCTGCTGACCGAAAGCAACAGCGCTTCCCAAGCCAGGGTTACCTGATTATGGGTCAGAGGGGTCACAGCAAGACTGAGGCTGTGACAAGTTTATTACAAGCAATCAGACCTTTATACTCTTATCAGAAACAGAATATAATGGTGGTTGCCAGGAAGAATACAATTGTAGTCGTCAGGATACAGTGTCGTCTAGGAGCTATACAGGGTACACAAGATTAATGTCTAATTGCCCAGTCAAGCTTCTGTATGCTTCGCTGACTTCTAGAGAACGCAGAGCTAAACAGGTAGCCTGAATGCTCCACTGCCTGAGTGCCTCGGTTTCTAAGGAACCGATAGGCACATAGTGCCCCAGGAGCCACAGACTCTAACGTGAAAAACCTGGGATACATGTCTCTTAAGGCATCTAGACAGGGCCAACTCCATGAGTCCCCGAAGCCGACCAGGTGTAAAAGATGGATTTCCATCACTCCCTATGAGAGTTCAGCCAGCACACCTATAGTGCTCAGTTACAACCCTGACAGTCAGTATCAGCTGAGGAACACGGTGAAATCAACTTTGGCAGCCTCCTACAAATCTCTGTCCTCCACCTCAGCAGGCTGCCCTCCAGCACGCACTCACAATTTTCTATTTCTTCCTCCTTATAACATCGGCAACTCCCTCCATTATTTGCCTCTGCTCATTAAAATTCTACTGCTGAGCTATGGCTGATTTCCCCCTAAGTACTTGGAGGAAGGCAATCTGAAAACACATCTTACTAAATTATGAATGACTGACAGTTCCCAAGAGTATTTGAAATTTAAAATGAGTTTATTAACACAAGTAAATTGAAACGGATGGAGGTTTGGATGACAAAGGAAAATTAGGGGGAAACACAGTGAGTCTGAGTAGAGGAACCTCTGCAAAGTGTCTTAACTTGGTGCACAGCCAATGACAGGTGCTGCCATTCATTCCAGTTCTGCAGGAGATGGCCCTTTGCGACAGCTGGACATGGGTCAAGTCCAGAAGTTCTCAGTGTGTTCTTGGCAGACCTCCCAGCTCGCTTTCAGAGTCTTTCTGCCTTGTAGCAGCTCTCTCTCCTCTGCCCGAGCACCTATTGTCTACTTGGTCTCATTCCCACGGTGTCAGCTTGCCCAGTCCCTCCAAGACAGTATTTCCATTTGCTTTCACACTTTAGGAGCGTTGTCATAGTGAGGTGCCACCAGTTCTGTTAATTATCATTCTTATTCCTTTGTCCTGACCAATACTTTTCACATTTCAATATAATGATTATGTGTTTCTAGAGCACATTAAGACAGAAAAGTAACTGGAAAAGGGGGCATGGCAGTGCATGTCCGTAATCCCAGCACTGGGGTAGGAGGCAGGAGGACCAAGTTTAAGGTCATTTTTATTAAGGCCACGCTGGAGCCTGTCAAAATAATAAAATGAAATATAAAATAAAATACCTATAGCTGGGTATAGTAGCACATGCCTGAAATCCCAGCCCCGCAGAAGCGGTGGCAAGAGGATTTCCACAAGTTCCAGGCCAGCTGGTCTACATGGTTCAGGACAGCCAGGGATATGATCTCTGAAAGGATTTTAGAGGCTGGAGAGATGGTTCAGTGGTTAAGAGCACTGGCTGTTCTTTCAAAGTTCAATTTCCAGTACCCCCTAGGTGGCTCACAACCATGCTAAGTCCAGTTCCAGGGAATCTGACGCACTCTTCTGGCCTCCATGAGCACCAGGCACTCATGTGGTAAACAAACGTATGCAGGCNAAACACCTCATATGCATAGATAAAATTTAAATTTTGCGAAAAGGCGGTGGCGGGGAAGGGGATGCTAAAAGGCTGGAGTGATGGCTCACTGATTAAGAACGTTCCTTGTGTGTGGTGGGGGTGGTGCACGCCTTTAATCCCAGCACTCAGGAGGCAGAGGCAGGGATCTCTGTGAGTTCAAGGCCAGCTGGGCTACAGAGTGAGTTCCAGGACAGCCAAGGCTGTTACACAGAGAAATCCTGTCTCAATAATAATAATAATGTTCCATGCTCTTCCAGAAGACCAAAGTTCAAATCCCAGCACTCTCTTAGAGCTGCCCACAACAGCACCAGAGGACCCCACACCCTCTATTGATCTCTGAGAGCACCCTGACACATGTGGCATGCACTCACACATAAGTAAATTTATAAAAATAAACATCAAGGGGGGGCCGGGCGGTGGTGGTGCATGCCTTTAATCCCAGCACTCGGGAGGCAGAGGCAGGCGGATCTCTGTGAGTTCGAGGCCAGCCTGGGCTACCAAGTGAGTTCCAGGAAAGGTGCAAAGCTACACAGAGAAACCCTGTCTCAAAAAACCAAAAAAAAAAAAAAAAAAAAAAAACATCAAGGGGGAAATGGAAATGATGTAATTAATTGAGTTTTTGCTTTTTAATTAAAGCTAGATTAAAAACTAGAGAGAAAGAGAACATAGGGCGAATTCCTGTATTCTCAACAGCCCTTGGGAAGCTGAGCAGGAGAATTGTAGATTAAGGCCAGTGTATAGTATAAACCAAGTGTCAGGCCAGCCAGAACTAAATAGCAAGACCCTGACTCAAAGCAAAAACAAGATGAGGGCTGGAGAGGTGGCTCAGAGGTTAAGAGCACTGACTGTTCTTCCATAGGTCCTGAGTTCAATTCCCAGCAACCACATGGTGGCTCACAACCATCTGTAATGAGATCTGGTGCCCTCCTCTGTATATGTAATAAATAAATAAATCTTTTTAAAAAAAAAAAAGATGATACATATATTTTTAAACTTTTTTTGCTTTATTTTTTTTATTTTATTTTATATGTATTTGTTTATGTCTGAGCACATGCTATGGATGCCTGAGGCCAGAAAATCATGTCACATTCCCTGGAGCTGGACTTAACAGGCTGGATTTGTAAGCCCCATGATGTCAGTGCTGAGAAGTGAACTGGGTTCCCTGCAAGAGCAGCTCATGCTCTGAGGACTGAGCTACCTCTCCAGCTGTATATACACAGGTAGCCGAGGGTGTCTGGGACACCAGACCTTCGACTGGACCTTCTGAGTATCGGGCTTGTAGGTATGGACACCAGTACCAGTTTATGCAGTACTGGGGATCGAACCCGTGACTTCATGCATGCTAGACAAGCCCTCTACCAAATAAGCTACATCCCCAGCCTATTTTTAGTATTTCTACTTTCCTCTGAAAAAAATCTGCCTGTTCCTTTTCTTTGAACCCTTTCTGTAGTGTGTGGCTTCTCTTACTTTATCCTCATACCCTTTCCGAATTTCCTGTCTTCTCAGGATGTGAATTGTGTCACCTGTACATTTGCTGGTTCTTCTGCTACTCCTTTTCATTGTGTGCTTTGTAACATCGAGTTCCAAATTCATTCAGAGACCAGGGTTCTCTGAGGAAGCAACTGTCCCCAAGGCTGTGAGGTGCCTCTGTGAGTGGATTTCCATTTACCCCCACTAGAACACTTTAGTTCCACTAGTTCTTTTGTTTTGTTTTGTTTTGTTTTGTTTTTTCGAGACAAGGTTTCTCTGTGTAGCTTTGCGCCTTTCCTGGAACTCACTCGGTAGCCCAGGCTGGCCTCGAACGCACAGAGATCCGCCTGCCTCTGCCTCCCGAGTGCTGGGATTAAAGGCATGGGCCACCACCGCCTGGCCATGTTCCACTAGTTCTTAAGTGATCTCAAGTTAGTTTCTTAATCTGGAACCTAACCAAACTGCGTGAGGCAAACTCAGATCCGGCATTCACTTGTGGCAAAGGCCTGGGATGTCAGGATGTCTGTGTGTCTGTATGATATGTACTTATTAGAGTGGGTAAAGCCAATGTCAGATATCTTTCTACACTTTTCTTTATTAATTTCCCCCCCCCCAAGACAGAGTTTCTCTGTGGAACTCACTCTGTAGACCATACTGGCCTCGAACTAAGAGATTCACCTGCCTCTGCCTCCCAGTGCTGGGATTAAAGCATGTGCCACCACCGCCAAATTTCTCTTTCTCTAGAAAGCCAACCTTCAGGCAAAGAAAAAGCAAACAAACTAGAAAATAAATAAATGAGTGAATGAATAAAACAAAGAGAAAGCACAAGGAACACACATACAAACAAAACCTATAAAAACACAAAATTGGAAACCATAATATACAAGCAAAAGACCGAGAAGACAAAAAAATGCCCAAACAAAGCAATATAAGACAGAAAAAAAATCCACAAAATGACCGTAGCATTTGTTTTGTGTTGGCCATCTACTGCTGGGCTTGTGGACCACCCTTAAGTGTAGTTTATATACCCAGTGAGACTCCATTGGACAGGAACAATTTTTTTTCTTTGCAAGTGGATGGCCATTTCCCCTCTCAGTACCACCTGACTTGAAGCTTTGCAGGCCTCTGCATGCTGCCACAGTCTCTGTGAGTTCATATGTGCATCAGTCCTGTTGTGTCTGGAGAGCACTGCTTCCTTGACGTCGCCCATCCCCTCTGCCTGTTAGAATCTTTCCACCTCCTCTGCCCCATAGTTCCCTGAGCCCTGAGTGGAGGAATATGACGAAGATGTCCCATTTAGGACTGACAGGTCTCCACTTTTATTTATTGAGACAAAGTCACCAAGCCTGAAGCTCATTGATTTGGCTGACTTGCTGGCCTGTGAGCCTCAGGGTTCTACCTTGAGCTCTTTTTTTTAAGTCAGCTTTATTATTTACTTTAAATTTATTCTTATTTCTATTTTATGTGTAAAAGTGTTTTGCTGCATGTACGTCTGTGCACCTCATGTGTCTGGTATCCAAGGAGGCTAGAAGTTGATATTGGATCCTGGAGTTACAGACAGTTGTGAGCTGCCATGTGGGTGCTGGGGATTGAACCCAGGTCTTCTGGAAGAGCAGCAAGTGCCCTTAACATTGAGCCAACTCTTTACCTACACACCCACCTTGAACTCTGGACCCTCACGCTCCACCTCCTAAGTGCTGAGATTATTGATGTGTTTATTCCACCATGCCTGACTCCTTCTTGCTTTTCAGGTTGATTTTGACTCTGTGAGTTTTGTGTTTGCTTGTTTGTTTGGGGGTTGTTTGTTTTTCATTTTATTTATTTATTTTGAGTGTGTGTGTGAACTCACAGGGGTACCATAGCCCACGTGTGAAGATCAGAGGCCTCTCCTTCCACCATGTGGGTCCTGGGAAGTAAACTCGGGTGGCTCAGCAGCATGTGCCTTTACATACTGAGCCAATATTGCAGGCTCCGACTCTGACTCTTTGTATTGTTTTATTTCATTTGTTTATTTACTTCCTGTAATTCAAGAATTGAACCCAGGGACTCTCATATACTAAGCAAATACTCTACCATAGAGCTCCGCTCCCAGCCTCTTTTTGTGTTATAGTTTGTTAATTTGCTAACACAGGCAAAAGGGATTTATTTTATCATTCATTCACTTATTTGTACACGTGCATGCTCCTGTCACAGCGTGTGTGTGGAAGTCAGAAGGAAGCTTGCAGAAGTCCCAGGGATTGAACTTAGGCTCTCAGGTTTGGCTGCAAGTGCCTTGACCAACTGAGCCATCTTATAGGCCCAAAAAGGATGATTTCTTTTTCAAAAAAGATTGTATTTCATTTTTAGTTGTGTGTTGGGGAGGGGGAAGAGTATGGGTATTTTCATATGAATGCAGTGCCCACAGAAGCCAGAAGAGAGTATTGGATCCCCTAAAGCTGGAGTTCCAGGGGGTTCCGCGCCACCCTTCATTGGTGCTGGGAACCAAACTGGGGTCTTCTGAAAGAACAGGGAATGCTCTTCATTGCTGAGCCATCTCTCCAGCCCTTAGAGGAGGCCTTCCTATTCTGCTCTGTATGTGTAAGACAGGGTCTCAGGTAGCCCAGACTGACCTTGAACTCCTGGTTCTCCCACCTCCACCTCCCAACTGCTGGGGTTACAGGTGTATGCTACCACGCCCAGCTCAGTCAAACTGACTACAAGTGTTCTTTTCTGTTTACCATGTCTTATTGTAGTAGTTACTTTGGCATAAAACCTCCTCTTTGGGGATGTTTGCGGGAAAGTGGGCAGTACCAGATCTGTTTCACTCTTTATTTTCCCCATCTAGGTTTTGGAGTGTCACAGACCAAAGCCATCATGACGCTGGTCTCTGGGATTCCAATGGGCCCACCCCGGCTTCCTCTGCAGAAGGCCACCCAGGAGTTTACAGCTAATGCTGAGGCCAAGCTGAAGAGCCTGGACTTCCTTTCTTTTCCTGGTTTAAAGGANAGGAACTTAGGAGCCTGTAGCTAGTGCCTGTTAAGTCTGAGTGTGTTTACTGAGACTTTTACCCATCTTCAATAGTACATTCTTTTCTCAGGGACTTNTTGAGCTAAGCTTTCTTTTAGCAAATGGAATCCTACACTAATAAAGAAATATTTAAATACCAATTTTGTTGTTTTGCTTTGTTTTGTTTGTTTGTTTTTTGAGACAGGGCTTCTCTGTAGCCCTGGCTGTCCTGAAACTCACTCTGTAGACTAGGCTGACATTGAACTCAGAGGTCTACCTGCCTCTGCCTCCCAAGTGCTGGGATTAAAGGCATGCGCTACCACTACCACCCACCCTAAATATCAGTTATGAACCTAGAAAATTTTGTGTAATAAAGGAGTCATAAACCCTAAGTTCATTCATTTCACAGAATAATTATTGAGAAATTTCTGCAAAAAAAAAGCAAAACAACCAAATTGATACTTAAATATTTCTTTATTAGTGTGGGATTCCATTTGCTGAAGTAGGATAGTATTGGAGCAGCATCTTCCTGGGTCCACTAAAATAGGAAACTGCCGAATGGAGAAGGAGCAGTTGAAAGTGGAAATCTCAGCCGGGTGGTGGTGGCGCACGCCTGTAATCCCAGCACTCAGGAGGCAGAGGCAGGCGGATCTCTGTGAGTTCGAGGCCAGCCTGGGCTACCAAGTGAGTTCCAGGAAGCTACACAGAGAAACCTTGTCTCGAAAAACCAAAAACAAACAAACAAATAAAAGTAAGTGGAAATCTCCTGTTTTCTATGGTTGAGGCAGGTGCTGAGCCTGACTCAGTGTAAATGTCTTCCTTTTAGGAACTTCTCTGCATGCCAGGAGCTTCTTCTGGCCACACTGAGCTTTGTAGTCTGTGGGCTGGGCAGGTTTGCTCACACTCTATAGCCTCCTCAGTTTATACATCCTGGGATGGCTAATGTCTAGGCAAGAGGTGTGTCTTCTGGAGAGTTGAGGAGTGAGGGAAGCCAACACAGCATTGAGATCTGGACAGGAGAAACAGTCTGTGATTGCAAACCCAGCTCAATGTTAACCCTCTGCAGGAGGGAGGAGATTAGGAAAGTCAAGCAGTCTTACTTCAATATCAGTGAGTTGCTAGCCACAAAGAGTGGGCCCTACCTCGCTATGTAGCCTTCACTGCCAGAGCCAAGCTCTGTCCCCTGAGCTTCACTTTTCCACATCTGGTTTTTCCTTTCTCCATGACTGTCTCCTGCAGCTGTCTTCAACTGCAAGCCTGTGGGACATTGAGCAGAGGCCCCCACACTTGTGAATGTACCTTACTATCAGCCCCTAGGGTAGTTCTGTCTTAGTTCCTTCTCAAGATGGAATCTTGCCATGGCCCTCTGAGACCTGACTGTGACACAATGGACTTCCTTGCCACTGCATCTCACCAAAATCCCCAATTAGACTTGACAAAACTCACACTGCCAAGAATAGGATTCT
>LZPO01107546.1:265045-276116 GCA_001675575.1 Neotoma lepida
AACCAGCATGAGGACTTCTGCAATTTTGAGCCAGAGAAAAAACTCAAAGCCAGTTGATAATTTTAGATAGGTTGAGGTTCAAGACAACACCAAGTTGTCTATTAGGGAAAATAGAGTTTGTAGGTCCTACAAAGACAATTTTTTAACAGAAGATCAAGAACTCTTAGTGAGGGCTTAGGCTATAACACCACATTAAAGCTAAGATTCTCAAGGTCCTGGTTCTGTTTTCTCAGCACAAGGGAATGAAAGAAGCTCTAGTTTGAAATTTTACCATACTTAACAAACTTGCAGTTTAGTCTACCAGTGTCATAGATGCTGAAAACATAGACAGAATTTCTCAGTACATGTGCCACAAGGGATATCTGCAGCTTATCAGGCAGCGTGATATTTACGTTTGAAATGGCTCATATCAATCTATTGAGTCACACAGACACAGGTGATGACTGAAAATACAGTAGGTTTGTATTATAACTGAGAAAATGGGGGGTAGGAGAGCTTCTGGAATAATTGCCACTTTGTCTATCTGTCTGTCTCTCTCAATAGGAAAGGTTACCATAAGCACCCTTGAAGATACTAGCTCCTGTTAAGGATGTATAATATTTGGACATCTTAAAAAGATGGTCAGATATTGAGGAAACTAACACCAATGGGGAAAGCCAGGCTGTAGCACACACTTATGATCCCAGCAAGTGGGGATAGGGTATGCTGGAGTTCAGTATCATCCTAACTTACATGAAACTGTCTCAAACCAAGGATATAGGGGAAAAAATTGTTGGGAAAGATGTTTACTATGTGGGCGTATTTTCAGTAGTCTGGGAAACGAATGAGCACTGCTAGTTTTAACTTTTCCCCTTGTAGATTGTACCACCTCCCCCCATACTTACGGACACGTCTGATAGCACAGCGAGTACTGGAGAAGGTGCACCAGCACCCATGGGAGGACCACTTCCTCCACATCTGGCCCTCAAAGCAGGTAAGAGACTTGAATATCTGTGGTTGACTGAGAATAACACCATTATGCTTGGTCATCATCTCACCTTGTCATTTGTATGGAAAAATCAATAAGCATGTCCGCTAAGGAAGACCACTCAAGCAACCACTGTTAAGGCTTGGTTTGGTTGGTTTTGTTTAAAAGTTTTTATGTTGCAGGTAGTTGTGAGCCACCTTGTGAGTGCTAGGAACTGAACCTGGGTCTTCTGCAAAAATAGGAGCAGTCTTTATCCCTGAGATAGCTCTCCAAACATATTTTTCTGTTGCTCTGCCTGGCCTGGAACATTGTGTACACCAGGTTGACTTTGAACTCAAGAGATGTGCTTGCCTTTGAGAGGATTAAAGGTTGGCTTTGAACTCAAAGAGCTGTGCTTGCCTTTGAGAGGATTAAAGACATGCACCTTTAATCGATTGGCCAAAATACAATTTAGTATAGGTTAGAACATAGGAAGAATTTTATGAATTGCATTTTGGTGTTTATATGACTGTGAGTCAGGCTTGGGGCTTTGCATATATTATTCTGCAACTGAATTTTATATTCACCTACCTTTTATTTGCTTTTCCCTACCTCTAACACAATTGTTTGCTTTCTGGATTCTGGTTGTGCTGAATTGAACATACAGGTGAAATTTCTATTTGAAATTTCTCTTAAGAGTAGAATCAGATTTTGACCAGATTCCTCACAAATACTGGNTTATTTTTNAAAAAAATTATAACACCCTACCCCGTTGTTTTGTGGAGTAAAAATTGAACAAAATGTTAAAACTACAGTTGGCCTGCCTGTGTATTTGTACACCATGTGCTAGCAGTACCTGTGGAGGTCACAGGAGGGCACTATTCCCGGAACTGGAATTAAAGTGAGCCTCCATGTGGGTACTGGGTATCAAACCTAAGTCTTATAAGAGTAACCAGTGCTCTTAACTGCTGAGTCATCTCTCTAGCACCCTACTCTGGTAATTTGTAGAGTCAAATCTCAGGGCTACTTATTCCATCAATAGTCCTGGGATTAGCTTTCTTTTCAGAATATTTGTTAGGTTTTGGGTTCTTTCTTTTCAGAATATTTGTTAGGTTTTGGGTTCTTTCTTTTCAGAATATTTGTTAGGTTTTGGGTTTGTTTTTATTCAGACTGCAGTTTGGAGGATGAAATTTTAAACTGAGCTTCATCCCCAACATCTCCACAGAAGGTTTTCCTTAAAGANGGTATTATTTAGGGGCCAGGCATGGTGGTGTGGCACATACCTTTAATACAGTCAAGTGAACCTGCTTTCAAAGGTATTCTGGTCTGCGTAGCAAGTTTTAGTACAGCCATAGCTACACAAGACACAGACAGACCTTTCCCCCACCATTCCCAGGGTGTGTTTGTATGCAAGTAAATAGAAGACAGGACAAAACATTTTCAGCATCTAATATAAGCTAGTGCCTGTCTGGAAAGTTTCATTCTTAGTTTGTTGTTCCACATGTAAAAGCAGCTAAAATGAGTCTGCATTGAAAATGCATATTAGTGCCAAGGACAGAAACAACCATGCATGAGGATTTATGTTCTAAACCCACTAGCGTCCATGATGGGCAGGGACCGATGGGCCCCTTGGGCAAGTAGGCCAAGCTGCCTAATGTACTTTACTCTTGCTGTGAGGGAAAAAAATAACCAGGTGAAAGCAGCTCAAGGGAGAAAGGGTTTTATTCTGGTTCACAGTCCATCCCAACAGACTTCAAGGTAGAAGGAGCTTAAAGAATCTGGTCACCTTGCAAAAAGCAGAGAGCAGTGAATTTATGCTGTTCCTTAGTTTCTGTTTTTTCTTTCTACAGTCCAAGGAATGGAGGACTCACAGTGGAAAGGCAGTTATATCCACTCTAGTTAACTTAACCAAGAAAATATCTTAACAGACCATACTGCCAGAGATTTAGTCAGGTTGACAGTTAACATCAGATAACTTTACTGTTTCTTAGAGATTACACTATCATGTCCACATGCACAGACAACCAACAAAGAAACGGACAGAATTGTCAGTTACTTACAATTTTCTAGTTAGTNCTGATTATTTTCAGGTTCCTTTTCACATTACTAAAAATGTGTGTCCAAACATGAAGTGTTTTCATTAGGGACATTCTTTAAAATATTTTTTTTCAACTTGATTGGTTAAAAGAGCAATTATTTCTTTAGCAGAAAATAATTCTGGAGTTGAGTCTTCATCTGGCTATGGTTCTCCTGGACCCACCTGGGACCGAGGAGCCAATTTGAAGGATTACTACTCAAGAAAGGAGGAGCAAGAAGTGCAAGCGGTAAGGCTCTCATGTTGTGTCGCATCCTTGAAATTAGAATTTGAGATATAATCCATAGCAGGGTTGATTACCTCTACACATTGATAGCATAGTAATTGTTGTTGTAGTTTTCTTTTTGAGGCATTCTGTTGAATCCCAGGCTGGCCTTCAGTCCAGTGGTCCTAGCTGAAAAGTCATTTTACTAGTTGTTAGCCCTATCCTGGTGTGATACATGCTTGTAGTCCCAGCAGTAAGAAGTGAGGGGCAGCCTGGACTCCAGAGTTCTTAGAACATAGGGATATCTTATCTCAAAAGCAAGGGCTTTGGATAGTTGAGTGATAAAGTACTTGTCTAGCCATGCTAAAGGCCATGGATTTTATCACTACAAAAACAAAACCTGGTTTTTGTATTGAAAAAAAAAAGTTATGTGTTATTTTTTTATTGTANCTTAAGTATGGATAAGTAGTGCAGCCAAATTTAATCATCATTGATTCTACACAGACTCTAGAGTCAGAAGAAGTGGATTTAAATGCTGGGCTTCATGGAAACTGGACATTGGAAAATGCTAAGGCTCGTCTGAACCAGTATTTCCAAAAAGAAAAGATCCAAGGAGAATATAAGTACACCCAAGTGGGTCCCGACCACAACAGGTTTGCTTGTTTCACTATTTTCCTTGTAAAAAAAAGTTAAGGTTGTTTGGCTATTTATGTTTTAACCAGTTTATTGTGTGTATCAGCCAGTGAATTGTGAAAAGATAAATATGTATTTATAAGAATTGTTGACTTGTAGTTGCCATAGTTTTCACTTGAGAATGTAATGCTATTGTTTAAGAAATTCTGTAAAAGTCTGTTGCTGGACTTTTAAGATTTTCCTTTGGCTGAGGCCAAAGGAACACCCACTGGTGGTTTATTGCTAATTGAAGTAATCGGCCAGGGGTGATGATTTTGTTTGAGGAAGTTTCATTGGAGATAGCTTTCATACTTAAATGGTTCTGGTATGCTTTGTTGTCTTAGAAGTAGATTGTATTACCTCTATATCCAAATTTGACTTCAGTTTGATATTGGCAGCTCTTTTAAGAATCCTGTTTCTGAGTACCATGAAGTTGAAGGATCGCGAAGTTTTTTATATGTGGCTTAAATTAGAATGCTTTTTTTTCTGTTAAGTTTATAAACTGAATGTAAGGGAAGATATGTGACCGTATGTTTCTCAGCCTGCTTGATGTTCTTCCTAAGAGCATTCCAGGGTGTAGTACTTATTACTCCCAGGAAGGCTCATACAGATTAGATTCTTCAGGGAGGCACTATATTTTTATTGGAAGAGAAAGGAAGCGGTTCTGGAAAACATCTTGATGATTCGATTTGCTATCTTTATACAAAATTAATTATCCAAAATAAATTTAAAACATTTTCCTTAAATCAAAGTGTTCTCCCTCGGGTGCAAGTTGCAACCCTAAAATAATCATTACCCAAAACAAAACAACAACAACAAAAAAAATTGACTGCATACTCAAAATGATCAGAGCACGGCTCCTCCTGCTTCCTACTGCTTTGTTCAGTCCTGAATTCTCAAATGTTATATGCATAGAGTCATACTAATTATTTTTTCCATTTTGATGTCAGACTAAAAGACAAAACAGGCCATAAAAGATATTTTCTTTATAAAGTTTGTCTATAATTTATTGGACTTGGCAGCTCCTGGTAGTTTTTCTTTTGTAATAATAATTGGATAGGCTGGTGATAGAGCTCAGGTGNAGCGTCTGCATAGCTTGCGTGAGGCCCAGAGTTCAAATACCAGCATCAATAATAATAATGTCTTATCATTATTATTATTGTTACTATTATTATCATGTACCTAATTGTGCCTAAAACTCATTGCATTGCTGCCAAAAAAAATTACCTTGATGTCAGTATCTTACTGATTTCTGATGTAAAGAAGCAAAGAATTCAGGACAAGACATTGTAAGAGGCAGACAGTTGGAGCTGGGACACATTGCTCCTGTATGTCCTTTATTGAAAGGCATAACAGACAGCAACACCAGAGGTCTGTGTTCATATACACATGTGCTGATGCTTAGGCTGAACTAAGCAATCACATGGGAAACTATTGTAAACTGATTTCTGGTGTTGCTGTTCCCCCCTAGGTGGAGGAGAATGAGATTGAGTGCTGACTTTAAGCCTGGCTGAGAAACATACTGTCATCGGTGTCATTAATGAAAGGGTGGATGTTGTTCCCCTGAAAGCCAGTGGCCTTTGACCCCTTGAAGCCCTTGTGCCTGAAGGTCAGTTGACAAAGAAGTTTAGGAAGGAGACTAACATTTTTTTCCCTTAAGCTTCACCTAACCTTTTATTCGCAGCACAAAGTCGTTTGAATGTACGAGCAGTGAAGGACCAGCATACGTTTGCTAAAAACCTAATAAATTCACTCCTTAGAACCCTCTAGCAGTTTAAGCTATAATGTGAAGAATGACTTTTGTTCTCTAGGCCCTGGTTTAAATCTCTAAAAGTAGGCTAAATTTTTGTTTTTGTTACCAAGGACTTCTTCCAGCTACATATAAATCAGGANTCTGCCACAGGAGCTACTGGTATATAGTGATTGCATGTATAAACTTGCCCTAACAGGTTGTAACTGGTATATAGATAATAAAGAGTTTGGTGTTTTTCTTAGCTCTAAGCTAAACAAAATTTTCTTTCATTGATCGCATTCTCATATTCAGACTAACCTTGGAATAAACATAAGTAAATCTATAATAATCTAAAACCATAACATTTTCTTTTCATGAAAGAAAGCTCATCAGCTGTTTATAACTAATGTCATACATATTTGCAGTTTATATATTTTTGTTCTAGGATTGGACAGAAATAAATGTTTAGAATGGTTTTTGCTATAATTTTTGTTGAATGCAGTTGGAAACCTCCCTGACTAGGGAGATAATGGAGATAGTAACTTATAATGATAAATTCCTAACCTTGTTTGTATATGTTGTTACAGGAGCTTTATTGCAGAAATGACCATTTATATCAAGCAGCTGGGCAGAAGTAAGTAGTCCCTTTTAAAATACTCTTAAAGTTTTTGTAGAGAAGATATTTTCACATTAAAGGCTTGTTACACTTGAGAGAAATTAGTAAGTTTTCCTTGAAGATAATTTTAGGCTATTACATCGAAAAATTGAAGCATTCATTAATGGAAAAGAATAAGAGATTGAGTAACACGTGAGATTGTGGGAGTNAAAGACACTGTACACTGAAGTGGGAGCTAGATGTTTAATCTCATACACTAAGGAAGAGTTCTATGAAGGAAGGAGATGCACAGTGGATAGCCCTGGCACCTTATAAATACATGAAGTCACACTAATAAGGCCACTTGTGGTAAACTTAACTGGTCTAGATATGAAGCTCCAGTCTTAGACCTAAGAAAGGTCTTTACTAGGCACAAAGCAAGTCTGCTTATTATATTTGTCTGTTTCCTTAACTGATGCAGATTTCCGTTACAGAGGTTTCCTTTATAAAAGTGGGAGCCATTCAGAGTTACCAGTTACTGGAATAACCATCTTGAAATATGCCAAAGAAACCCATTTGAAATAGCAANTTTTAGGTCCCATAGTACCTACAATCTTAGTATTTTAGAATATTACTGAAGTTCAGCACAAGAATAATCTCCCAAACCACATATAAAAAAGAAACTAATATTTTATTTGGTCAAATCATGAAGGATACTTAAAAATTCAAGTTCAAAATAGGGAAATGGAATTTAGCAAAAGGTTTGATTGAGTAATAGAATTAAAAGCCTAAAGATAACTATTGCATTTGAAAAGCCATGTGTAGTCAGGGTTAGATATGGTGGTGGAGTGGAACCTATATTTCCTGTGTGGATTGTTAAGGTACAAGGGGGATGGATAGCCTATCAGTTCCAGTTCTGTATATGTTACAGAGTGAAACCTTGTTTTAAAACAACAAAATAACAAAGGCTAAGTATAGTCAAAGTAAAGAGGTAAATTTGTGGATTTAAGAGATAAATTAGTTGGCAGATTGCTTACTTATTATACAGAGTAATGGGTTCAGTCCCCTGCACCTCAAAACAACTGTTGNCTGAGGGGCTTGCCTACCATGAACCAAGTCCCTGGGATGGTAGCCATCAGTGTCCTGTGCAAAACATGGTCTTTTTNCCCTGGGTCTCAATGGTAATGAGATTATATTCAGAAGGCTCCAAATTAAATCTCTTGTACAAACAAACCCAAAAACAAAATTTANAGAAGTGTGAGGGCTGGGCTTGTAGCTTAGTTGGTAGAGTGTTTGCATATATTTCTGGGNCTGGAGTTGATCCCAAGTACTACATAGGTAGTACATGAGATAGCATAGGCCTAACACTGAGATTATAGTTTTTAATCTGATAATGATGTAATAATGATGACAGTTGAAAATCAGCCTTTAACAAAATGATTAGTTATTAGATTGTAAAATTGCATTTGGTTAGTGAATAGTGAAAAGAACTATGATGTACTTAAATGTCTAGTTTCTAATGATTCTTTCTGCAGCTCATTTCTGTCTGGTAATCCTTACAGGGATTTTCGCACGTGAACATGGATCAAATAAGAAATTAGCAGCGCAATCATGTGCCCTCTCACTTGTCCGACAACTNTATCATCTTGGAGTGATTGAAGCTTATTCTGGGCTTACAAAGAAGAAAGAAGGAGAGAGAGTAAGTATTTAGGCATAAATACTCTAAGTAACAAAGTCTTTGGCTAAAGGAGTTGAATTTCTAGATTGAGTGAGGAATGAGTTGAGGGCAGGAGCATTATAATGGAAGTGGAAGTTAGGGCTTCTAAACCACAGTCAAATGGTTTACTTCTGAGCTACATCCTGAGATCCAAGCTTAGAAAAACAAGAAATGAAAATGCTGTACTAATTAGCATTCTGTAAGATCCAGTGAGTGAAACATTAAAGAAATTTTGACTGACAGGAATTGTTGNTGTGTCTATAATAGCCCTGTTATCAGTTCTATATTCAAATTTTGGTGAAATTAGTGGTTTGAATTCTATTCATGCATGTATTGATTGATTGTATTACTCTTTTTTTGTAGGTGGAGCCTTACAAAGTTTTCCTCTCTCCAGATTTGGAGCATCAGCTGCAAAATGTGGTTCAAGAGCTAGATCTTGAAATTGTGCCCCCAGTAAGCATAAACACAGCCTTTTGTAGTTAACCTTATTTTATAATCATTCCTTAGACAAGTGTCTTATTTATTTATTTATTTTGCTTTTTTTATTAGCCTGTTGATCCTTCTATGCCAGTTATACTCAACATTGGGAAACTGGCTCATTTTGAACCATCTCAGCGGCAGAATGCAGTGGGAGTGGTACCTTGGTCACCCCCACAGTCCAACTGGAATCCTTGGACTAGTAGCAACATTGATGAGGGGCCCCTAGCTTATGTAAGTACTACGTGGTTTCCACAATCAGTTTTGGGGCTTCCTCCTTTGTATATTTTTCTTAGGTCAGGGTAAAATAGATTTCATTTAAATGTTTTCTTTTTATAGGCTTCTACAGAACAAATAAGCATGGACCTGAAGAATGAGTTAACATACCAGCTGGAACAGGATCATAATTTACAAAGTGTAAGTGGTGAAGATTTTAACTATACACTATCTAGTGTCTCAGTACATTGTAGTTAGGTTGAATGGCAGATTTGCACCAAATTACTAATCATAGTTACTTCTAATAGTGGTGGCTGTTAATTTAGGACCTAGAAATGAGTTGTTTCTACTTGGTTGGTTTTCAGTATTTGATAAGTACTTGAACATATTACAGCAAATCTAAAAAATGTTACAAGTAATTACAAAATGAGAAAGACATTTAGAATGTTTATGGAGACCTAAGAATGAAATAGGGAAATAAAGACCACAAGACAGATTCTTTAGATTCTTGAGAATCGATTCTATTAGAGATATAAATGTATTCTTTGGCACGTTTCAAGTACTAAACCAGTTAGAAAGCAGTACTTTTTTATGGAAGTGATTCAAATGAAGTTTTACTAAATGTTAACTTTTCTAACACAGGTGTTGCAAGAGAGAGAGATGCTTCCTGTGAAGAAATTTGAACCTGAAATCCTGGAAGCCATTAGTCAAAATTCAGTTGTGATAATCCGAGGGGCTACTGGATGTGGTAAAACCACACAGGTTCCACAGTACATTTTGGATGACTTTATCCAGAACGATAGAGCAGCAGAGTGTAATATTGTTGTGACTCAGGTAAATAGGAAGCCAGTGTATGAGTTCTGTTAACGTTTTGGGAGTTGGAGGATTATTTTGATGCTGTTGTTGTCAAATNAGGCTTCAAGAATGTTAAGAGTAATATAGACACACACTCTCTTACCCGATGCCTTCTTCCTTAGCACTGGGGATTTAACCTAGAACCTTGACATGCTAGGTACATACCCTAACCATTTAACCCTGTCCTCTTATTTTTTTTTTTTCCACAAAATTTAAAGCAAGATTCCATGAAGTTGAGTAGACTGACTTGAAACTCATTCTATAGCCTAGCCAGTCCTTGACCTTGAATCCAGTGTATCTGGAATTATAGGCCTGAACCTCCAGGCCTACTGTAGGTATACAAGCACCCCATAAGAACTTAGGTGNCTCCTGAAACCAAGTTCAGAGCCAAATGATCTCACTTTTTAAAATACTGTTTTGTTTCTGTAAGACAAGCTTGTGCGTCAGACTGCTCAGGAATTGGGGTGAAAGTAGTAGCTATTACAAAATTTATTAGGTTAAACTGTTGGCTGTGACCCTGGACTCCTGATCTTTGGAAGGAGGGTAGAGCATTGCAGAATTTTAGTGTGTAGTCCTGTTTGACTTAGAGCAGGCTCACCTCAAACATTCATCTGTCTCTGCCTTTCACATGCCTGAATTGCAGTAGACTTAAGAGCTAATAAAGAATGAGGAGGTTCCAGTTATGGTGATAAAGCATTTANGAGAAAAAGTAGGACAGTGATTGCAGGGTCAACATGGATGACATGGGGAAACCCAAACTAAGCCCCCAAGCCTTTCTTTTTAAACTTTTTTACAATGTGTGTTTCTGTTGCACATTCTGATACCCATGAAACTAAGTAAAGAGTGTCATTACCAGGAGGTTGAATTTGTGAGCCATCTAACATGGGTGCTAGAAACCAAACCTGAGTCCATGAACAGTTCCGTGAGACATTTTATAGCTCAGACTCTAATATTAAAGTGTAGCATTTGTAAGAACCAGTTTCCTGTAGNTTTTGTGCCTTGCCTCTTGTAATACAATGAGTTGGAAGTTAATTCGATGGTAAAGCATTTTCCTAGCATGTAACCTAGGTTTTATCACCCACGTTAAAAACACATAGACATGTAAGTAAGTATAACTATTTTTGTAATTTCATAACACTTTTGTGCTTTGTTTTCAGCCCAGAAGGATCAGTGCAGTTGCAGTGGCTGAGCGAGTTGCTTATGAGAGAGGTGAAGAGCCTGGAAAAAGCTGTGGTTACAGTGTCCGGTTTGAGTCTATACTTCCACGCCCTCATGCCAGTATAATGTTCTGTACTGTAGGTCAGTAATGCATTTTGATACCTCATTTGCATTTATTGTCTTTTTTTATTAAAACTACAAAAGGTTATTGCGGTGGTGCACACGTTAATAAATACCAGTGCTATAGAGGCAGAAGTGCGCAATGTCTTGGATTTAAGGCCAGCCTGGTCTACAGAGCGAGTTCAGGAAAGTCAGGACTGTACAGANAAACCCAGTCTCAAAACAAAAAAAATTGATTCAGCATATTAATTATTCAAGACCTTTTCTACAATGCTAGGATTGT
>LZPO01107546.1:280198-291453 GCA_001675575.1 Neotoma lepida
TTGCTGCCAGTGCCTATGCCCAATGATCCTCACAGAACCTTGTCGGAACCCATTTTTCAGGTTCCTTGTGGCTTTGCCCAGCAGGTCTGCATAGAGAGGATGATTGGACCACGGGCCTGAGTGCAGGTGTCTCAGATGGTCTGCACTTGGCTTTGCTGGGGAAGGTCTTTTGCTCTACCCCTTAGCTTTTCTGCAAATACCCTGGGGCAGAGATAGTTGGGGCCGGTGAAATAGGTTCCGGGCCCTTTCGAAGCTATCCTTTATTTCTATCCATTCTTTACAATCTAAAATCCTTNTATCTAATATTTCCTGCTACTCACACCCAAGAAAACTCGGGGGAACTGTCTGGTGGTGGGTAGCCGCCCCATAGAACCTTTTGCCCTACCCCAGGTCTTCTGTTTCTTTAATTTTAATTTACAGCGTTGGATATTGGTTGAACCCAGGGCTTGCACCTGTTAAATTTATTCATTTTAAATAAATTCACATATATTTGGGATGTTTGCCAGTAGGGAGACATCAGAAGATGTCTCATGGAGTGTGTTCTCTCCACTTACACTGGGTTCTGGGGANCAAACTTATGTTGTATGGCAAATATTTTGACATATGGACCATTTACACTTCCTTGCCATTAATGTTTTAGGTTGAGAGGGTTTCAGTTCTTGTAGGCTTTGAACTTAATGTTCCTCCTTTAGCTTCCCAGGAACCAGGTCTGGCTTATCTATGTTATGACAACCAGAAATGCAGAATTTGATAGAAAACTAATAGGAAATTTCTGGGTGTTGTGATATGTACCTATAAACATAGAGCTTGGGAGGCAAGGAGGGGAAATCAAGTTCCTCAGCTAACACTATTTGAAGGCATCCTGAGATAAATACTTAAAACTTGACACGTTCAAAGCCAGACTGGGTTACAAAAAGGGGGGAAATATATGTGGATAATTATGACTAAGTAGGCCATGGTTCATTAATTACAAAGACAGTTCCTGAAACTTTCCAAAAATATTAGGAAACTAAGTTAATAAGTAGAAGCATTATGGGATCATATTTATAAGTTTAAATTTGGGCCAGATTTGGGTGGCTCACACCTCTAATCTCAGGGGATCCAAAAAAGCAGGCAGATCTCTAATTCAAGGTCAGCCTGGTTTACAGAGCAAGTTCTAGGACTGTTAGAAATATTGTTTCAAAAAAAGTTTGAAGTTGAATTTTGTCTATATCCCAGGAAAACACTAGGATATTCAGTTTTTCATCGGTTCTATCTATATTCATGGATATCAGTCTTTTTCTGAAGACATGTATATGTGCAGGTGCTGCAGAGGCACAGAAACAGGTGTGAATTCCTGGAGCTCAAGTTAGTTAGTTGTGAGCCACTTGTTGTAGGTGATAGGAAATGGATTTAGGTGTGATCTTAACTGCTAACCATCTCTAGTTCAGAAGTTGGTCTGTCAACAACCCTGTCTGAAACTCAACTTTGTAACCATTGTAGGCCAGTCTGGCTTGAACATAGAGATCCACCTGCCTACGCCTCCGTGGGCTGGGATTAAAGGTGTGTACCACTGCTCCCAGCAGAAGTCAAATATAAAGTCAAATATACCATGCCTCCTTTTGGGCCACGAACCAGCGCCCAAATCATGACAGAGACTTTTAATAAATCAGTTATGAATGCTAGTTTCTTGCNAGTTCTCATAACTTAACCAGTTTCTCTTCATCTACGATTTATGTCTGGGTGTTTTACCTTTCTTTTCTTTTGTATGTGATACTGCCTGCATTTTTGACTGGCGTCAGACACCTCCCTCTTTTATTCCCTCATTCTCTACTCCTCTCCAGGTCTCTATTGCCTCTGCCTGCCAGCCCCATCTGTCCCTCTTCTTCCTAGGTATTCCTTGTTTAGCTTTATTAGACTAATCGGGTGCCTTAGGCAGGCAAGGTGAAACAGCATTAAACAAATGCACCGTAAACATAACACACCTTTACACAGTTAAGAGTAATCCGCAGCACTGATCTCTTAATGAAAGTATGAGTATCTAACCTGGGGTTAAACAGTATTGTCACTTGCCTAGAAAAAGCAAGCCTAAGAGACTTGAGCTGTAATAACCATGGCAAATAAATCATGTTCCCTTTTCTTGCAGGCAAATTGCAATCTAATATGTGCTGATGAGTATGGGCCAGAAACAAAGTTGAGCATGTCTCAGTTGAATGAAAAGGAAACTCCTTTTGAACTCATTGAAGCTCTCCTTAAATACATCGAAACCCTAAATGTTCCTGGAGCTGTGTTAGTCTTTTTGCCTGGCTGGAATTTGATTTATACAATGCAAAAGCATTTGGAAAATAATTCACATTTTGGTATGATTGAGTTCTCTTGTTTTAGATTGACAATAAGTATTTTTACTTTTGTCCTGGCTAGTATGTTGCTGTGTTTGAATGAAAATGTGTGTAATGGAGAACAGGGTTTTAACTTGTTCTTACTTTTAGGCCTATCCTTTTTGTATTGTAGGAAGTCACCGATACCAGATTCTACCTCTGCATTCGCAGATTCCTCGGGAGGAACAGCGCAAAGTGTTTGATCCAGTACCAGATGGAGTAACCAAGGTAAAAGAGGCATTCCAGTGCGATCAGATGTGATAGAGATGTTAAATATTAGCATTCCAAGAGCTTCTAGAAAAACGCAAGAATATCAAATGTTAAATAGAAAAAAAGTCTTCCACTTTCTAAGCTTGACAGACTTTTTTTCCCCTTTGTATTCCTGTTGCTGTGATGCCCCTATACTAGGTGGGGTGNATGATTCTCTTGATTGTTTGTGTGTTCAAAAGTGGAATATTTTCTGTAGTGTAATTTTTCTTGGATTTTTTGCAGGTTATTTTGTCCACAAATATTGCTGAAACAAGCATCACCATAAACGATGTTGTTTATGTCATTGACTCCTGCAAGTAAGTTCCCAGGGAAACCGTTGCCTTTGAGTGTTAGCAACTGCCAAACTTTATTAATTAAACTTTTATTTAGTTTTTGTTTTAGTGAAATTTTACTTTTATGTATATCTGTTTTGTCTGCATATATGAACTGGAATTTGAGATGTTGTGAGCTGTCGTGTGGTACTGGGAACTGAACCCCAGGTCTTGTACAAGACAGCCACCAAGCAGCCTCTCCAGCCCCTAATTTTATTTCTTTTGAAGTTGTTTGACTCTGTAACCCAGGCTCACCTTCAGAGATTTTTCATATTCAAGTACTGGGGTTTATACCATAGCTTTGTACCATCACATCTAGATTTTATCTTCATTGTTAAATGTTGCCCTTTTATACCCACACAGATACCATATGTTTGTATATACTGGTTGTAGTTTAAGAGTACAGACTAACCAGATTTAGTAGACAGTGAAAGTTAAAATTGACCACTAACTTCTGACTTCATATCATGATTTATTTGCTCATTGGTGTTTCCATTGTTGACTATGAACTTTTCATGGTATTTTCTATATAAAGATAACCACTACTTAGTGTGAGACAAATAGTCTGCTTGAAGGACACTCCTTTAAGGTATTAGAGTGCTACAGCCTGGTGTTGTGGCATGTGTCAGTCTTGTATATGTTGTGCAACACAGCCTTAAAAATTAACAAGACTTACATGAGTTTAGTTTAGCCTTGGCATTGTCTTTAGGTAAAGTCAGTGCACANCAATTTTGTAGAGGGCGATAAAGCCTGGTTAGAGCTGGCTATTGTACATTTATTTTCTGAATACAAGTATGTCATGTCAGTGGAATTTAAATTGCCAATAACTATTTTACCCAACGGTCAATAGCATTTTATTCTAACCTCAGTCACGTTGTGAGTACCATTTTTTATAAATTTGAATGATTTTACAATTTGCGAATTCAAACAGGCTCTGAGATCACTCTTGTTTAAGGTGTCCACTGTGACTTGAACTCCCCCCAATCTGCTCTACTCAGGCTTCACACATGCCAGTTAGTTCCCCTATTGTTGAAGTATAATCACAGCACTGTTAATTTAAGGAAGAGTTTTTTATTTTTTATTGTAAGCTTAATGTTGTAGAGGACAAAGTCCTTTGTACATAATTTGTTTTGAGACAGGATCTCAAAGTTGTGCGTGCTGTCTTAGAATTCACTCTAGACTANACAGGCTTTTAGCTTGTGATCCTCTTGCTTCAGCCTGCACCACTAGGCTTGGCTTTCATTTAAATTAAGCATTATTAATCCATATATATCTTTGTAAGTAGGTATTAGTAATTCTGTTTTTGAGTGTGTACTTTTTTGCACCCATGCATGCACATTTGAAAGCCAGAGGTATTGTCCTCTATACACACCTTATTTTCTGAGATAAGGTCCTGTCACTGAGCTTGGAACTCACTGGCTGACCAGAGGACTTCTAGAATCCTGTTAACTCCGTTTCCAGCATGATTTTGCTTAGTGTAAGTGGTGCAGATAATGTTGGTTTATCTTTGAATAGATTGGTAGTTAAGAGAAGATAAAGTCATTAATTACTTTTTCTGTCTTCAATACCTACTTTTTCCTATTTAGACAAAAGGTGAAACTATTTACTGCTCACAACAATATGACCAACTATGCTACTGTATGGGCATCAAAAACAAATCTTGAGCAGAGGAAAGGGCGAGCTGGCCGTGTACGACCTGGGTTCTGCTTTCACCTTTGTAGTCGAGCTCGTTTTGACAGGTAAAGTATTTTCTGTTTTTAATTAGGGATTGGTCATGTATAGAAGCCAGTGAACGTCTTAGAGAAAACTGTCATTTGGGTTCTTAACTCACCAAGCCATCCAGTGAGGGTCAGTTTTTAAATAAGAATGGACAGTCCCCATCCTTATCCTTCCTAGTCACTCCATACCTATGTGCCTTCAGTAAGATATATTTAAGCTTGAATAATGGGATTATAGTGAAACTCTGATATCCTAAATTACCAATGTTGGCTTATTTAGTAAAAGGATTTGTGGACATTAATTAGTTCCATTGCTTTATCACTTTGGAATTACTCACGATACTGGATAGCTAGCTTTTTATGTTAAACCACAGNTTGCNATGTATTGCATTTTTGGACTATTGTATTTTTTCTTTTTTCCTTTTGGTTAGTGCCTGAGACACAATGAAACTGGCTTTCCTTGAACTTGAGGATGTGCCTATCTCTGCCACCCNAGTGCTGAGATTATAGACCTGTTGCACATACTCATCAGTAGAGTATTTTTTTGTTTTTATTTTTACATCACCTATTCCATAGTATAATTCCCAAGACACACAGGATATAAAAGGAGATGAAAGTTACATGATTTCTAGAGCTGTGGGCTTTACGGACAGGCAGGAAGTAATGAACTACAATAGAAAAGAGTAGTAACTCTGATTTATCAGCAATTATAAATGTAGGTTTAAGTCAATCAGTTGGTTTGTTTTCTTTTTGGAGTCAGTGTTTCTCTGTGTAGCCCTGACTCTTCTAGAACTCATTCAATAAACCANGCTGGTCTCAAACTCAGAGATTCACCTACCTCTGGCTCCCAAGTGCCACTACTGCCCAGCTCCAATGAGTCTCATGACATTTTTATTATAAATGCTTCGAATTAGAAATGTGAACTTTCTGGTTTTTCAACCCAGGGTTTTTCTCTGTAACAGCCTTGGTTGTCCTGGAACTCACTTTATAGACCAGGCTGGCCTGGAACTCAGAGATTTTCCTCCCTCTGCTTCCTGAGCCCTGGGATTAAAGGTGTGCATCACTATACCCAGCTAGAAATGTGGATTTTTTTTTTTTAAGGTTGGTTGGCTGGTTATTTATTTATTTATTTAGTTTTTTTTTTTAAAGATTTATTTATTATGTATACAGAAGAGGGTGCCACATCTCATTACAGATAGTTGTGAGCCACCATGTGGTTGCTGGGAATTGAACTCAGGACCTCTGGAAGAACAGTCAGTGCTCTTAACCTCTGAGCCACCTCTCCAGCCCCATGTATGCTGTTCTTTCAGCATATATTCCTACACGCCAAAAGAGGGTATCAGATCCCATTATATGTGGGTGCTGGGAATTGAATTTGGGACCTAGAAAAGTAGTCAGTGCTCTTAACCTCTGAGCCATCTCTCCAGGCCAGAAATGTGGATATAGTGAGGCTTCATTCATTTCATCCTATTCTGTGAATTGAGTTCATTATGTTACTTGTCAGATGGTCCTGTGAATTAAGTTATCTCAAATGCTTGTGACATAGTAATAACACTCTAGGTTTCCAAGACAATACTTACTTATTAATACTTAAATAACTCGTAAGATTTCTTTTTTGTTCCCAAAATGGTTGGTTGGCATTGGGAGCCTTTGGGGATGATACAGATAGAGAGTGTGTTCTTTTGTCTTGCCTTTTATTGAACTTGACAGCATTTATTCAATGCATGNTTGTTAATAGGAACTGTAGTAGCCAGAAGCAGAAATGGTAACATTGACTATTTCATCCTCCTCCTCAGTTGAAAAGGCATCCTGGCTGTGAGAGTTAAGTCAGAAGCCAGTTTACAATCAACTAGTCCATTAGGCGGGTTTGAAATGAATAGGAAAAGTTTTTACAGTAATTGTAAAAGGATCAGGAAAGGGCCACCATGTACCTACACAGTTTCTCTATGCAAAGATTTTGTCAGAGTGTCATTGCATACATAGGTGAGAATTGTTCTCTTTCTGCTTCTCTAAATTCTAGACTAGAAACCCACATGACACCAGAGATGTTTAGAACACCTTTGCATGAAATTGCTTTGAGCATAAAACTTCTGCGTNTGGGAGGAATTGGCCAATTCCTTGCAAAGGCAATTGAACCTCCACCTTTAGATGCTGTGATTGAAGCAGAACATACTCTTAGAGGTAAGTGCTGCTACTACCTTAGGCTATCTGTCTTTACCTGAGAAATCCCACTTAGCAAGTATGTCAAATGAAGGTAGACTTGGTAGATTGGTGTTGGTAAAGGCTTCCTAGCTAGTGTCACAATTTCTGTGACCTTGAAGGATGAAGGAGCATAAATGAGTCTCATTTAGAAAACATTGAAGGAAAATACAGAATACTACATCTTAAGAATTAGTACACGGATTACTCTTGGACCTGTATTTAATATTATCTTGTATGTCTGAGAGGTTTCTTTTTGTCCCCACATCTCAAATCTGTCATAAAAGTGGAGTGTGTTGAAAAACAAGGGCATTGAAGCCAAAAGGGCTCTGTATTGAACTTAATCTGGCACTCACTATAAACTTGAGAGTTATCCAGAATCTACTTCTTGGAATATGTGGGTAGTTAATGCTGATGCTGGTTGTCTTTGGGTGGTAGGCCATCCCCATTTGCCTAGAACCTGGTTTTACAATGTCTTTNTAGTTTACTAGAATTGGGGTTTTTGTTTATGACTGAATTGTTTGCTCTATGGATTGGGTATTATACTTGACTCTTGCTTTGACACATAATGAAACATTGNGTACATTTATTGATATTATTCACAAATAAGTATTTTCCCACAGAGCTTGATGCTTTAGATGCCAATGATGAGTTGACTCCTCTGGGACGAATCCTGGCTAAACTCCCCATCGAGCCTCGTTTTGGAAAGATGATGATAATGGGATGTATTTTCTAGTAAGTACGTTTTCTGGTTGGTAGTTAAGAGATGGGATGGATTTCTTAAAAGCAAGCTGGGCTGCTGAGGAAAAAACTTATGGTAAATGTTAGTTAATGTTGAAGGCCAGTTAGAAAGTTCTTCAATGATGTGGGTTCAGTATCCTAGCAAAAAANAAGGGTTCAATCCACATTTGAAGGCCTTCTGGCAAAAAGATTGTGATTCACTATTAATTTAACTTTTTTTCAGTGTGGGAGATGCTGTCTGTACCATCTCCGCTGCTACCTGCTTTCCAGAGCCCTTTATCAGTGAAGGAAAACGCCTGGGCTACATTCACCGGAATTTTGCTGGAAACAGATTTTCTGATCATGTGGCTCTTTTATCGGTATTCCAAGCCTGGGATGATGCTAGGTACGAGCTTAAAGGCAATTACTGTAAGAATTCAGTGACCTGTCTTGAGGTTCATAATCATCCAAGCTTGCTGAATCTTTGAGAATGAATGTTTTTTTCCATTATGTTTTAGGATGAGTGGAGAAGAAGCAGAAATACGTTTTTGCGAGCAAAAGCGACTTAACATGGCTACACTAAGAATGACTTGGGAGGCCAAAGTACAGCTTAAAGAGATTCTGATTAACTCTGGCTTTCCAGAAGGTAAGACCTCCCAGCTGATCACTGTCACTCATGCTGGTAGTTTCAGGATCCAGGAGAGGCTAAAGCCAGAATAGAGTCATTGAGAATTCAAGCATAGATAGATAGCCTGTATTAATTAGTTAGTGTGTAACACCCTTTCTCAAATACAGGGAAAAGCTTCACCCTGAAAAAAGATACTTTGTGAACTGGTGTCATAACTACATGTACATTGACGGCAGAATACTTAGAGTAGTCTCAGCTATTTGTTTGAATGTACTATAGTTCTATGATGAAACACTAATCCAACTTTCTATTTCTTAATTGTTGAGTTTGTCTTTTCTCAGTAGATTAAACTCTGTGAGCTGGAGTTGGAGAGGATTAACTAAAAATAGAATATATTTGTTAGTGCCAGAAAGTAGAATTTTTAAAGGTTTGAATTCTTTGTAACATTTTTCTTCAAAATTAAAGGAAAGAAGGAAAGTATTTTTGTAGATTAGAAAGAATGTAATAATCTTGAGGTGAAGCTACTATCCAGTTTTATGACTAGTAAAACTAACAGTTTAAATTACTTCATTCAGGTAAATCTAGAATTGAGGTTTATAGCACATTACTCTTGGGTTTTCCATTCAGTGATAAAAGTATTGTTAAGGTGTATCTTGGCTGAATAGCCTTCATTGCAGTGACTTCCAGATTGTCATTTCATTTTCTCTGCTAGTAGTATAGCAGATACTTTTGGTGTATGGTCTTATCATCAGAAAACNTCCTTAAACTTGACCTGTGTTGGAAAAGTTGAGAAAGTTGTCAGGGGACTCAGCAGAGTCATACTGTTTCTCTTACCTAATTTTTAAAAACCATTTCTCTAAATTTTTTAACAGATTGTTTATTGACACAAGTGTTTACTAACACTGGACCAGACAATAATTTGGATGTTGTTATCTCTCTGCTGGCCTTTGGTGTGTACCCCAATGTATGCTATCATAAAGAAAAGAGAAAGATTCTTACCACTGAAGGGCGCAATGCACTTATCCACAAATCNTCTGTGAACTGTCCTTTTAGCAGCCAAGACATGAAGTACCCATCTCCCTTCTTCGTTTTTGGTGAAAAGGTATGAAGATTTGGGAAGTCTGAAGGACCAGGTTTTCATGAGATAACTAATCACTGTCAGTGTGTGACATTCTGCCTTTTTTTTAATCTGCAGATTCGAACCAGAGCCATCTCTGCTAAAGGCATGACCTTAGTCACCCCTTTACAGTTACTTTTGTTTGCCTCCAAGAAAGTCCAGTCTGATGGGCAGATCATATTTATAGATGACTGGTATGTGCTTTCAGTTGTGAACTCCAAACAATTTTTAGAATTGAGATTTTTTTTTTTAGAATTCAACTCTGATTTTGAAATAAGGCAGGATTTCATGGTTAAGTTTAAGGTTCATTCATAATGGGTTTTCTTGGAGTGTTCCAAATCTTGTATGGTCATCATAAACAGTTAAAGGGTTGGTCATCTTTTGAGATGTTTTACAAGGTTAATGCTGGATATTTGTATTTATATTTACATAGGTTTAGGGAATGTCTAATTCTAGTAAATACGCAGTTAATTTATTTCACAAATTAACACATGCGAGGGCAATTTGGCAGATAGTTTGTCTCTTNCTATGTGGTCTTAGTTTACTGTCTTGTTTCCCTTCATCTTAGGATCAGACTGCAAATATCACATGAAGCTGCAGCTTGTATCACAGCCCTCCGGGCAGCCATGGAAGCTCTGGTTGTTGAAGTATCCAAACAACCAAATATCATCAGCCAGTTGGACCCTGTAAATGAACATATGCTGAACACAATCCGTCAAATTTCTAGGCCCTCAGCTGCTGGTATTAACCTTATGATTGGAAGTGTACGGTGAGTACCTAATTAAATCCATGTGTCTCTAGCTTTTGCAGAATTAGAATTATTAAAGTTAGTTGGTATTTGGTAGAGTCCTTGCTACCTAGGTTCAAATTACAAATAGACATTAAATATAAAATTTAGTTTCACCCAGAATAAAAGATTGCTTCTCTTAATATGTGCACAACATCACCACATATTAGAAATAAAGTTCAAAAGAGTAGAACGTATCAAGTGTCTTCCAGGTCAGAAAACGTAATCTAGATGATACACTTTCCACAATACTATGTTGGTTTCTCAGATACAGTATTAATTACTCCTTCAAGTAGAAAGGTCAGTATTTAATATAGGTTGTCTTTAAGAAATGAAATTTCTCTTCATAAAATACCTTTTATTTTCTTAATGCTCCCCACATTCATAACAANTATGAATGTTACAGTGGATGCTTACATGTTTCTAACTTAAGTTTACTGGTTTTCAGTATTTTAAGGAATTTGATCATTTGTGAAGTTGTAGACATACTGATTTTTAAATTTAACATGAGTAATAAAAGACTTGNAGGATCCAGATATGCAGGGAAGGCATGAGTGGGTGTAGTTTCTGAGGAGTTTCTACCCAAGACATTTTTCAAAGTTGGTGTAGGGTGANTACTTGTTAAGCCATGAACCTAGAGCAATTTTGTACATTGCATGTTTTAATATGGATAACATTTATTCACATTCTGTGGGAAAGTATTAAAAGTTGTTTGTTCCTCATAGGTCTCATTATTTGGTCAAAATTCATTTACTGGGGTGCTGAATTTATTAGCATGTGCAAAGGTCTGAGTTCAGTCCCCTGTACCACATACGCAACTAAAATGTTTACTTGTTTTCTTGTTTTTCCTAGGTATGGTGATGGTCCACGCCCTCCCAAGATGGCCCGATACGATAATGGAAGTGGATATAGAAGAGGATATGGCGGGGGAGGATATGGTGGAGGAGGATATGGTGGTGGCTATGGTGGTGGAGGCTTTGGAGGCGGCTTTGGAAGTGGTGGGGGAGGCTTTGGAGGTGGCTTCAACAGTGGCGGAGGAGGGTTTGGTAGTGGTGGGGGAGGTTTTGGCAGTGGCGGAGGTGGCTTTGGTGGTGGCGGAGGAGGAGGCTTCAGTGGCGGAGGAGGTGGTTTTGCTGGTGGCAGAGGCG
>LZPO01107546.1:299382-315554 GCA_001675575.1 Neotoma lepida
TGCTTATGTCAGAGTATTTTATCACAGCAACAGCAAAGGAAACTAAGGCCTGACCTATCTAAAACNAGTAAGAACTAAGCCACGCCTTTAACCCCAGCACTCGGGAAGCAGAGGCAGATAGATCTCTGTTACTTCAAGGCCAGCCTGGTCTACATAGAGTTNACTATGCAGCAGGGCTACATAGTGAGACGCTGTCTCAAAATAAAACAAAAAGTACTAAGACAATACCTTCATGTTAACGCCACCTAAGGTGCTTTTGGAACTGTCACTGGTTCTGAGATTATTGCAGTGATGAATCTCATTCCTTTCCAAAATGGCTATGCTCCCAGGATACAGTTCAACACCAGCACCCTGAAATTCAAAGCAAACAACACAAGTTACAAAAAATGTCCACCTCCTGGGAGCAGAAATTATAAGTGTATGCCACCATGCCTGACATATCTCCCACTTTAAAATTTTTTTTTGTTTTTGTTTTTGTTTTTTGAGACAGGGTTTCTCTGTGTAGCTTTGCGCCTTTCCTGAAACTCCCTCGGTAGCCCAGGCTGGCCTCAAACTCACAGAGATCCGCCTGCCTCTGCCTCCCGAGTGCTGGGATTAAAGGCGTGCGCCACCATCGCCCGGCTTAAAAAAGATTTATTTTTAATCATGCATCCTGGTTTACGTGTGTACACACACTTATACTAATGCAGGTGCTCACAGAACACAGAAGGCAGCGGCAGATCACCTGGAGCTGGAGTTGCAGGTGGCTGTGAGCTGCCTGAAGTGGCTTCTGCAGAGGAGCTGAACGCACATNCTCTGGGAGACAGAGCAGTGTACTCTTAGCCCTGAGGCGTCTCTCTAGTCCTGTGTCTCTCCTCACTTACAAGATGAGTTATTCTACTATGTGGAAAGATGAACAGTCTTTTGGGGACTAGGGGGGAAAACACTTGTGTAAGCACGAGGACCTGAATCCACACCATAGGAACTGGTGCAAAAGCTGGGCATGAAAGCCTCTNGCACTTCTANGGTGCTCCTGGAGGCAGAAAGGAGAAACTCTAGAGCAGTGGTTCTCAACCTTCCTAATGCTGCGACCCTTNAATACAGTTCCTCACATTGTGGTGATCCCAACTGTAAAATTATTTTCATTGCTACTTCATANCTAATTCTGTTATGAATCATAATGTAAATAAATATCTGATATTCGACCCTATGGGGTCGAGGACCCNCAGGTTGAGAGCTACTACCCTGGATGGTCACAAGTCAGCTAGCCGGTGGGTGTGACAGCAGTGAACAGCACTGCCCAGAACCCATTGTAGAAAGGGAGAACCAGGGCTGGAGAGGTGGCTCAGCAGTTAAGAGCACTGGCTGCTCTTCCAGAGGACTTGGTTCAATTTCTAGCACCCATATGGCAGCTCACACCTGTCTGTAACTCCAGTTCCAGGGGACCTGACACCTTCACACAAACATACATGCAGGGAAAACACCAATGCACATAAAATAAAAATAAATAAGTTATTTAAGAAAATTGATACATGCATGTGCTTGCACACACAGCGCACACAGCTTGAGCTTGCACATACACACACAGGCATGCACACACACAAATAATAATGATAAAAGCACCCTGTTTCAAACAAGGTAGAAGGCAAGGACTCATACCCAAGGTTGTCCCTGACCTCCCACATGTTCCATGAGATGTNCATACCCACACCCAAACACGCACACAATTGTTAGCTTTTGTTTTTCAGTTCAGATCACTCCAAATTGTTACCTACAGTCATATAAAGCTATACTGTTTATAGAAGGAAATACCTGGGCACCAGTTATTTCACTGTCTGTGATTGTCAATGAAGCCCCTGTAAGAACGCACACTCCTGTTCCTTCACACTTCAACAGGCAGTTTTCCAGAGTCAAGTGACCAGACTCTACCACCACAATGCCATCAACTGTCCCTTGTTGTATCAAAGAGAGCTGCATCAATTTCACATTATCCGCTTTGGATACCACAAAGCTGTCGTGTGAAGGTTCAGAAGTAATCATAATTTCCTCTCTCTTTCCAACTCCTGATGCACAGAGACAAAAAAATTAGTAAGTCCAAATTTTAAAGTTCTTTAGCTATTCAATATGTGTTATTTCTGTTTATTTTTATCAAGTTTTATATATATATTCATATATATCACATATATACAAATACTATTAACTAAATGGCTATCTATAATGTGGTCTTGTGTATTCACATATGCATGTATGTGTGTCATTGTGCTCACTTGTGTATGTGGAGGCCAGGGGTAAAGGTCAAGTATCTTCCGCTACTACTTTCTACTTCAGTTTTTGAAAGAAGGCCTATTGTTACACACGGAGTTCACTGTTTCAGTTAGACTAACTGGCCAGTAAGTCCCCAGGGTCTATCCGTCTCCACTTCCCTAGCTCCAGGATCACAGATGTACTCCACTGCCACCCCTACTTATGTGGGCACAGGGCAACCTCAGAATCCTTATGCTTGCAGAGTAAGTCCTTGATCCTCTGAGCCACCTCCCTACCCATGCCTATAAAATAATATTAAGTTGATGTTGATGACTTGATGTCAGTCTAACTATACTTACAATATTTATTCAACATACTCATCCCAATAGTTATTTTTCTTAATAATAATAATATAACATAATTACAAAGTTACAAAGTCTCCCTCTTAGCCCAGACTGTTCTGGAACTCACTATGTAGCCCAGGCTGCTTTAAACTCGTGCCTCAGCCACCTAGTGTTAGGAAATACAGGCACGAGGCACCATACCCAGCTTCTAAATCCCATATATTTTCATATAATCAATTGTGTACAAATGTCACAAAATGCACTACATCTTAACTTGCTTTCAAANCTATAATTAATTACCATATCAATGGCTCAGCGGGTAAAGGCACTTGCTGCCCAGCCTGTTGTTCTCAGTTGTATCCCTAGGACTCACCTGGTGGAAGGGGAGATCCTAACCCTACAAGTTGATCATGCGCACGCACACACACACACACACACACACACACACACACCCCTGGCAGAGAATTTTGGATTAACCAAAGCAATTGTCCAAAATTTAACATCAAGAAGGCTACATCTATTTTAAAGTATTTATACAAGCCTTATTACGCTGATTGTTTGGTAAAAAATGAAGATTTGCTTGTATTTTCAAAACTCATATGTAGAATGTAAGTTCACTATTCTTTCCTTTTCACCAGATACTGGGAATACTCTTCTTTCAAAGTTAATAGGACACAAACATTTTGGTAGAAATATACATAGAAGTATAAAAAAAATGTGATGACTATTGGCTGAAGCTGTAGCACAGTGGTAGAGTGCTTGCCTAAGCAGACAGAAGGTCCTTGGTTCAATCTCAAGCACAACTGAAAAGGAAAATATGATGAACCACTGGGCATCATGGTGCACCATGTAGTTCCTACCAGTCACAAAGCTTACTGGGGGAGGCAGGTATTGGAGAGATGGCTCAGAGGTTAAGAGCACTGGCTGCTCTTCCAGAGGTCCTGAGTTCAATTCCCAGCAACCACATGGCAACTCACAACCACCTATAATGAGATCTGGTGCCCTCTTCTGGCATGCAGGCACACATGCAGACAGAACACTGTATACATAATAAATAAATCTTAAAAAAAAATAGCTCATTTAGGAAAGGCCACTTGAACCCAAAAGCTTGAGACCAGCATGGTGGTCTTTACTGTAAAGGCACATGGGGCTTGTGAGAAGGCTGAGCTGTCCTGGTTTCTGGTTGATTAAATATGTTTACTAGCACACATTTGGCAAGCCTATGTTGCTGTAAGAAAACCTGCAAAGGACCGCCTGCTAACCCTGTATAGTGATGTCATCAGTCAGCAAAGCAAGATTTGCAGCTTGATATTCTCCTGGGAAAATAACTACTATATCTCCACTATAGCAACTGTCCAAAGCCAGGTTCAAATCATCATGCTGCTGGAGAAGTGTGTCCGAGGACAAGTTCTTTACCTGAAAAGAAAAAGAAAGCAGTGTGCCTTCAGCAGCGTGCCACCTCAATACCCGTCCTGGACACACCATGTCCTCTGTAAGACTTACCCACATAGTATGTGTTCATCCGGCAACCAGTACCATTCTCTCAATCAATCAATGGTGGAATTTTCTTCATAATCACAAATGATTATTCCTCTATCAAGTGCTGGGTATGGATTACAGGCCAGAAGCCATTCTGAATATTCTGTATTACCTTAAGCAGCGAGATTAAGTGAACGGCTCAAGGTCATAGGGGTGTGCTGGTGTCAAGGCAAGTGACACTAGATCCTGTGCTGTGTCTTATGTACCAACTACTGTCTGCTGCTGCTGTCACCACTGCCTCGTCTTCCTCTCCTCTCCCTATTCCCCTCCTTCCTGATCTTTGTTGTCATCTTTTTTCCCTCTCTTTCAATCAAAGTCTCCCTAAGTAACCCAGGCTATCCTGGAACTTGAGATCCTGTCTCATGCTGCAATCAAGACATGTGCCACCATGCCTGCTCCTACCTTTTTTTTTTNAAATAATTATTTAGTTGATTGTGTGTGTGTGCATTCATGTGAGTACACGTGGTGTAGGGTGTGAGTGTGTGTGCACATGCACAAAAGCACACGTGTGAAGGACAACTTGTGGCTGTTGTTTCTCTCCATCCACCATGTGTGTTCTGGGAAGCAAACCCAGGTTGTCAGTGCCCTCACCTACTGAACCGTCGCAGCCCTGCCTTGCTCTCTTTAGCTCAGAATGACCTTCCAATTNTGGGGAATTCATCACTTTCATGCACTGAAGATCCTNGAGTTATAAACAAAAAGTACTAAAGATTTGCACTAAGAATAGAGAAGGAACTTCATTATTTATCCATTTGTTTTTTATTTATTTAGACAGTGTCTCACTATGTAGCCCTAGCTGACCTAAAACATGCTGGGTAGACCAGCCTGGCCTTGAACTCACAAAGATCTTCCAACTTTTGTTTTCTGAGTGCTGGGATTAAAGGCATGCAACATTGTTAGAATACAGTCCAAGAACGGAGTCATGGTTGTGTGAGGAGAATTCTGAGTGCTTGAGAGAAAACTNCAAGAAAACAGACATGAGTCTTGTGACTTCAGTTTCTTCAAAAACAAGGACTTGTTCTTGGCTTTCATGCNCCTCAGGAGTAGCAGAGAGGAGAGGATTCACTTCAGATTATTCATTATAGCTGGCTATTGTTATTTGTTTATATGCCTCTATAGAAAAATATGTTTCTGCCACATGTGACTTGTCCTTGTTATTGTACACTTTACTCATGTGACTNTTCTTAACCCTCAGAGTATTAATTGTCTGAGGCTCAGAATAAGGTTGGCTATTGTATGAGATTTTAGCCCACTTCATTTATTGGCTCCATTCTTCCAAGTCCCACCACAACTAAAGGAGCAAACACACCACCATGCCCAGCCTATTTATTCATTTATGTTTTTAGAGATAGGGTCTTGTTGTATAACCCAGCTGTCTTTGAACTCTCACTTCTCCTATCAGGCCTCTCAATTGCTGAAATTATAGATATGTGCCATTATGCCCTGCTGCAATTAACTTCAAATATAGAATTTGGATATTAAAACCATACTACTCTGGAAAAGCACCTACTATCATTCATGTATCTTATTTCTTTTTTTTTCTTCTTTGTATGTTTGTTTTTCAAGACAGTGTTTCTCTGTGTAGTCTTGGCTGTCCTGGAACTCACTCTGTAGACCAGGCTGGTCTGAGAGATCTGCCTGCCTCTGCCTTCCAAGTGCTGGGATTAAAGGTGTGCACCACCACCACCCAGCTATTTGGTTTCTTATAATGAAAATGGTACTTAAATTATTTTTTAAAAGCTTATAAAAAGAAAATTAACTTGTAAATTTTTATCTTAAAAACTTTATGTAGATATTCTCATCTAATATTTCTCTATGCATACATTAATTTCAAGTATATCATATCATCATCTACTGTATGCAGTTTAGAATTAGGGTTTCCCTCTGCAANGTGAGTGCTCTNTTGAGCTACACTCCAGCTTTTTTTTTAATTTTTCAGACCAGGTCATACTAAGTTGGTCAGTTTGGCTTGGAACTCACTCAGTAGCCCAATGAGGCCTTGAGCTTGCAATCTCTCTACTTCAGCCTTCTCAATAGCTAGGATTACCAGCTTGTGTCACCAGGCTTGATTCAATATTTTTTAAAGCCTAAATTATAGCAGTTACATATTATGCTGTAGATACATTATAATCTCCTCATATATATGGTCTATGACTTTTCAGTATTATGAAATTGCTACAACAAATAAATCTTGTTGGACCTTNCTAGAAGCATCTGGAAAAATTTCTAGACTAAGAACTACTGAGGAGAAAGGTATAAACAGACACATACACACATGTACTCACATGCTGCAAGCCGCAGAAATATGAAGTAGGAATTCAGCTGACTATGGACAAAGCTATTACCTGGAAGAGTCAAGACCTCTTCCAGAGGATAAAGCCAAAACTCAAGAAGTATTTGTGATACTNGATTTTTAATGTATTAGCTGTATCCTGCAGTGAATTTCTTGTATGCCATGTAGCTTTCCCATTTGATTCTTTTCCCAAGAACTTCTAACAGTGTGGTTGATCATTTACTGGGCACAACTTCCCNTTTACAATTGGGGTATTTGGATAACATTCCCCGGCTGTGTTTATCTGCATTAGCAAACATCTGGCCAGGGCCATCTCAGGACAAAAGTATTTCATCTGAGATACTTCTCTAACATCCAAGGACAGACTGCAGATAGATAAGCATTAGCTCATCTCACCTACAGATAAGAGAAAATAACCACTAACAATTAAATCCTTACCTTCACCCCAGTTTATTAACACAAGACTCTAATTTAAGAGATTTANTGCTTACAATTCTGGGATGTTGTTTTGAACATCTGCTAGTAAAGGTAATTATTTTCCACTGACCCAAGGAGACTACCTACAAGGTCTGGTGGAAGATAGATGCCAAACTTCGTTTCCTGTGCAAATTAAGCTTTAATCCTCCCTCTTTTATCTCAGCCAAAGTGTTTTCCTAGTTCTAAAGACCCCCCCTTAGCAATTAACTCAGAGCCAAAGTGCTTTTACTAACCAAGTACTACACATTGCCACATAGGTTGCATAGCAACCGAGTAAACTTCCCCTGCCCTACCAGAAAGCAGGGTAGCCATAGAGTTGCTGATTGTATGTGTATATAAACTGGAAACTTCAGAGACAAAGGGAGAACAAAGATGGAAAGAACTAAGATAGAACAGTGAGAGAACAGCAGAAGGGACAGAGAGGAGCTAAGTATGAGAGCAGAAAAAAAAGCTGTGTAGATAGAATTGACTTAGAAGAATAAAGTGAATGGAATAAAGAGCTCTGTGTGCTTAGATTCTTTTGATATCCCTCAGATTAATTTCTTCGCTGCTGATAGCATCTATTCTGAGCTTTGCATCTGTGGTGAGACATTATTATTATGAAACTATCTGTTACATTCTTAGAGACTGGTCACTGTAAACAGAAATCCCACTGTGTACTCTGTTTGTTTAACCTGTTTTAAAAAAGAACAATATGACAACCAAACTTACTTTCCTTGGATTTCGACTTTTACAACCTAAACTAATGCGTAGCTGTAACCTTAAATTATGTACTCTTCTATGACNCAGAATAATACATGTGTATTATTTTGTGTGTTATGATTATTATTTGTTGAAAACAGCAAATACAAGTTGAAAACAATCTTATAAAACAAATATTCACCATNAGACTCATACTACAGATAGACAGAAAGAATGGAAGACACAGGGAGAGAGAAGTAGAGATCTCAAATCTGGGCTTGCCCTTGGTTAAATTACACCAAGGGGAAGTGCTTCCTAATTTCTATTCCTAAATGCAACACCAACATATTATTGGTGATGCTGAATTTATCANTAATGTGTTCAAACCAAAGCAATAACTCCATAAATTTAAACATAGAATTACCCATATAGCCCAATAAATCCACTCTCAGGTATCTACTCAAAACAGGCAGTGAAACAACCATTTGTACACAGCACCCTTACTACAATGGTAGTGGTCAAAATGCAGAAACCTGGGCTGGAGGAGGTCAGATCATTGGTGGAGGGCTTGTCCAGCATGTACAGGTCCCTGGACTTGATCTCACTGTGATAAATAACAACAACGTGGATAGTCATCAACCAATGAGTGGATAAAGAAACTGTGGTTTTTACAGGTAACATAATACTATGTAGCTATCAAATGAGTGCAATACTGATACATGTTACACNTGAAGGACCTTGAGACCAGGCTAAATGAAAGANAGTCTCAAAGCAGATGAACCATCTGTGTGGAATACCCAGAACTCATCTGTAAGAGATGGCAGAAGCAGTAGACATTGGGTTTTCCGACTGGAGCATCTATGTCCTTTGCACAATGTACAGAGATCAGTGTAGTCATGGTGGCATAAAGCTGACAAAGCTAGGAAGGTGGCATGCAGAACTGCCACCGTCATCAGACCATATGTTCTGTCAAGCTCAAAGGCAATCTACAACCAAAAGTCTCGGGACAGTTGGGTGGCTGAGTTTTCATCGCAGGCTTTCCTTTCATCATCCGGCCTCCACAGCTCAGGAATAATTACTTACAAAATGAAAACAGGATTGTTTTAGATAACGATCAAGTTTCTGACTGTTATAGGAGAATGCAGAAAATAAAACCAGAACAGATTTGTTTTGTGTTGAGATAGGGCCTCACGCTGTGACTCAGCCTGTCCTAGAACTCCCTATGTAGACGAGGGTGGCCTTGAACTTATGATAATCCTCTTGCCTCTGCCTCCTGAGTGTTGAAGTTACAGGCATGTGCCACTATGCCCAGATCAAAAGAGATTTAAAAACAAAAATGAGAAGTAAAAATGAAAAACATAAAGCTAGGGAGAAAAAGCAAAATCTATACTTTTTACAAAGATATTTCATAGATGCTGATATAATAATAATAATAATATAACAATTTAAATATAATCAATTTATAATATAGTAAATTATATTATATGATTATTATTTTTTTCTAGACAGAGTTTTTCTGTGTAGTAATAGCTGTCCTGGAACTTGCTCTGTAGACCAGGCTGGCCTTGAACTCAGAGATCTGCCTGCCTCTGCCTCCCAAGTGCTGGGAAAGAGGCATGACCACTGCCCGGTAGAATAATTAATATTAAAATGGAAATTCAGCTTTCTGTTCTCAGACTAGCCATTGCTCCTTATCCAAAGAAACACTGTAGCAGGCAGCCGCTGCCACATGCTGGATAACTGATTGTGTACGGAGTGTTTACCTTTTGTCCATCTACAACCCCCAAGCTAAGAGAACAGCAGCTTCTTGTCAACTTCCAAAGGAACAGGCTTACATAGCTCTCACCACAAATGAGCCAAAGAAGGTGAGCATGTGCTCGGCAAGTGTTCCACAAGCCAGATGACAAAGTCAGACCACAAATTTCCTACCCTGTGGGTGAATGTGTTTCATCAGCNCTGACAAGACTCGAGAAAATTTCTGTCTACCTGTGACACCTCGGGTCACTTTGCTGTCCACAATTTTGTGCCTGAGGAGGCCATATACAAGTTGTTTAAAGTGCAGAAAAGGAATCCCTCATCTGGTGGCCCATGGTACATGCACCGTTCTCTACCTGGTTGCTCGTCAAGGTCAATGGCACCACTAGCGTTGATTTGGTGACTGGCAAGACTGTTGAGAGCCAACTGATCCCAGGCTTTCTCAGACGCCCTGATGGGCCCTGAAGAAAGGACAAAAGGAACCTAGTTCTGTGTCTTTGCCCAGGAGTGGACTAAGCAACGCCAGGCTGGGGCTGGGGCCAGAGCTTTGAAGGTTTCAGTGTCTGGGAACTTGGCTTTTCCTCCTGAAGAGAATGGAGTTATCAGTCTCAAGGCCAGTGCGTGCTCAGTCTGTAATGCTCTTGAGATAGATACCTGTGTTCTCTTTGTGCAACACTGCTTCGTTAGCCTCCTCTGACCTCATCCCAGTACGCTACTTCCCGCTGACTCTGTCCACTTCTCCCCTGCAAACAGCATAGAAGATGCTGTACTTCTTAATAAGCTTGCTTGGCATAAGAACTAGCTTGTGAAAAACCTCTTGATTCCAAATTATCTATCTCCTTATCTTCTGATTCCCTGGTTCTTTCTCAGGATCTGTCACTGAAGAATGACCTTCTTATCCAGGTCACAAGATAATGGATTTAATAAGTTTTGATACTAGTAACCTATATATGGTGACCAGAGGTGCTAGCTTGGTAGTCACCAATAATTGGTGGTCATCAATCACCAAGAGACATCCTGACTCTTTTCTGTAGTTAATGTGGAAAATATGCCAATAGCAATGGCTTTGCCACAGCTTTCCAACATTTTTGTGACCAGCAAAGGCAACAAGCTGAAATTTTCTTCCCTGAGGAGAAGGAACCTGCTCCACCATTGCTGACGAGGAACAGAAAGCTGGTGGCCAAAACCAGTGATGGAAATGGTCTCTAGGTGACATTTTGGGAGGGGTCTTTGTACAGAAAGATCATACAGTATACTCAATTGCCAGAAAATGAAAATCAGAAAATTTTGTTACAAATAATAGAAACAAGAGCTGGCAAGATGGCTCAGGTGGTGACAGTGCTTGTCACCAAGCTTGGCAACCCAAGTTCAATACCTGTGACTCCCCGTGGTGGAAAGAGAGAACTGAGTCTCACAAGATGCCCTCTGACTTCCACATGCACACTGTGACACACCTGTCCCCTCCTCCACAGAATAAATAAAATATAATAAAAAAGAGAAAACAATAGAAACGGGTTCAACAGCGGAGAGGAGCCCTTTTCTCGGCCTTGTGTCTCACACTCTCCTCTTGGTGTTGTGTCCAGACCTGTGTGCACGTCTTTGCTGTTCTCATATGTACTTTGTTTTCTTGTACACTAATTTATTGAGTCAACAAAAACTGCTGACCAGTATCTACCACGTGCCAAGCTCATGCCTGATAAAGTGATAAACACATCTATAGTGAAGAAGCATTCAAAAGACAGCCACACACAGCAGGCGTGAGCCTACACACCAGAATTCCAGCATTTGGGAGGCTGAAGCAAGGGGATCTTGAGTTCTAGGCTAGCCTGGACTGCAAGACCCTGTCTTAAAAATAACAAAACTAAAAATACAACCACAAAAAATACCATTACACTTACAACAGGGGAGTGTGGGGCACTATAATTGAATTTAGCAATGTAATGCATTCTCTAGGGTGGAGAAGGTTCCCCTGCAACACCAACCCCCCACCAGGGTCACAGTATGAGGCCCAGGCTACCCTTGAATTCATGATCCTCCTGTCTAGTCCCCTGGGTACTAGATTATAGATAGCATCACCACATCCAACTCCAGAAGGCCTTTTTCTATAGAAATGTTATTTAAACCAAAATCTGAAAGATAGTCACTAATTACATGGAAGAAACCAGTCTGTGTATATCTGGGTGCAAGGCTGTTGTGGAATATTAGTTTAAGATGTGTTACATTCGTTTATGCTGTGGAACATTTGTTTAATGATGCAAAGATGTGTTGCATTCTTTTATGTTGCATTTGTTTAACTCTGTAAAGCTGTGTTACTTTGCCTGCCTAAAACACCTGATTGGTCTAATAAAGAGCTTAACAGCCAATAGCTAGGCAGGAGAGAGAAATGGGTGGGTCTGACAGGCAGAGAGAATAAACAGGAGAACAAATCTAAACAGGAGGACAAATCTAGGGAAAGAGCCAGAAGCAAGAAAAGGAGAAGGAGAGGAGGATGCTAGGGGCCAGCCACCCAGCCACCCAGCCAGCCATGGAGTGAGAACGAAAGAAAGATACCTAGAACAAAGAAAGGTAAAAAGCCCAGAGGCAAAACATAGTTAAAGAGAAATGGGATAATTTAAGTTAGAAAGGCTGGCTAGAAACAAGCCAAGCTAAGGCCAGGCATTCATAAGTAAGAATAATTCTACGTCTATTTATTTGGGAGTTGGGTAGTGGGTCCCCAAAGAGAAAAAACAAAAACAAAAACAAAAAGCCAATCACACAAGGCTACAGTGTGTATGTGAAGGTGATTGGGACTATTAAAGTAACTCCTGAAAAACTGTAATTAGTGCCGGGCGGTGGTGGCGCACGCCTTTAATCCCAGCACTCAGGAGGCAGAGGCAGGCGGATCTCTGTGAGTTCGAGGCCAGCCTGGGCTACAGAGTGAGTTCCAGGAAAGGCACCAAAGCTACACAGAGAAACCCTGTCTTGAAAAAAAGAAAAAAAAAAAAACACCTGTAATTAGCAACTAGATAAATGCTGGGACCATTTCCTGGAACAGAGAGTTCTGGAACATGAGCAAGCCAGTGCAGAAAGATCTTGAATTTAATCACAGATGGGCATTGGAGTACTTAAGAGTAGCAGGCAGGAGTAGGTTTGGCCTGTGAATACATGTCTTGGACTGTAAACATATACAGATGAAGTTAGAACTGGTAAATAGGGAAGGAACTGAAGATGGGGCAGGAAAAGACAAACACTGAGCATTGAGGTCAGTGGGGAAAGCATCTAGAGACCATGAAAGCCAGGGTAGCACAGAGACAAGGCGAAGCAGGACAGTCCAAAGAGAGGGCTGTAAAACGCTAGTAAGCATCAACTTGGGTAGAAATATTTACTTTTGGTCTCAGAACAATTTGTACTTGTTCAGAGGCTGACTAAATGTATTCTCCCTGAGTTCATTCATTTGATATATGAGCCAGGTTTCAGTGGGGATAGTTTTCCCAGCCAGCATTGTCAAAATCCTTTGACATATGGCCCCGTACATAATCCTGTTATGGTATTCATTGGTCTATGTTGTAGTTGTAGCTGCCTCTTTATTTGACCATATCTCCATCTTGAAATCTGTGAGATGTATGAAGAGCCAAGACTGTACATCTGTCTCCCTGACTGCAGCCTCTCTTGTAGGCTGTCCTGGCAACAAGGTCAGGGTGCTGTGAAGAGCTGTCCATGCTTATCTAGTATCAGGATGCCAACACTGAGATGAGGATGAGGAAGAACCAAGGCATTATCACCAATCACACAAGAACTTTACCTCCAGGCACTTCTTCCTGCATGCCTACAGCACACACTTGAGTGATCACATAAGAAGGTTTCTTACCATGTCAGTCGTCATCACCTTTGCTACGATGTGTGTTATAGTCTTCCCGAAGTCTCTCTTCCCTTTCCTACGTCTCAGAATCCTTGGAAAGAAAGGTCCATGAACTCTATAGTAGAAAATATTTGTGGGTGAATTAACATGGAAAAGCTCAACCTATCTTATCTGCACTCAGTAAGCCACCAAGGGTTATTAACTGTAAGCAGCTTGAGTGCAATCTAACAAGAGCTTTCATTTTGATTTATTTACTTATTTATTTAGGTGCTTTGATACAAGGTCTCACTATGTAGGTCTGGCTGCCTGGAACTCTGCGTGTAGACCAGACTTGCCTAAAAATAACAGAGATGTTCCTGCCTCTGCCTCTTAAGTGCTGGGATTAAAGGTGTGCACCACCACATCTGGCCAACAAGATCTTCTAGATAACTGATTTTAAACCCTTACATTCTAAATCTTTTTTTTTCTTTTTTCTTTTTTGTTTTTGTTTTTCAAGACAGGTTCCTCTGTGTAATAGCCCTGGTTGTCCTGGAACTCGCTTTGTAGACCAGGCTGGCCTCAAACTCACAGAGATCTGCTTGCCTCTGCCTCCCGAGTGCTGGGATTAAAGCCGTGCGCCACCACCACTGTCCAGCATCTTAAATCTTTTCACTTTTAAGGGATTGTGTTTAAATGGGGAAATCTACATCCAACCCACTATAACCATTGCTTCAGTCACTCTGGCTTTCCACTACAGTAGGAAAGAAATCTTGATTGTATTTCATACTCTACTTGTGTAGATTTAACGCAGAGCAGAGGTGGGTTATGTCTTGTGATCTGGAGGCATGAAAAAGTTTCAGGAAATATTTAATTTTTTAAGGGTTTATTTTGTTTTTATTTACATGTAGATGTGTGTCTGTGGGAGAGATTATGTGCATGTGAGCACAATGCTGGAGATCAGAAGTGGGTTTTACCCGCACCCCCTGTAGTCACAGGATGTTGTGAGCCACCTAACATGGGTGCTGGGAACTGAATCCCAGTCCTCTGCCAATGTAGCAAGTGCTCTTCACTGCTGAGCTGTCTCTCTAGCTCCCTTGAGTTTAGATATCATTGTTGACAGGTTGTTTTGCTTCTAAGGATGTGACTTAGAAAGTCACAGCCTGTTGCCCTCCTAGCAGAATTATCTTTGTATCATTGGCCTTCGGGTCCTTCTACCTCCATTCTTTGACTCTTCTTTACAGGTCCCCATTGGGGAAACCAGTCTAACTATTGATTTTAGCATTCCTAGCCGCTGAAAGTGATGCCTCCTTTTCTGTAGATATATACATTTACCCGTCACCCCCTTAGATTCTATCTTTTGGGTTCTCCAAAGCACTTTACTGTTTGATGTAAGGGAAATAAAATAGATAATATTAAAATAGTTTTCCAATATTCATATTGTACCTTGTGCTTAACTCATAAACAAGGCATCATCATTACTATTTTTAGTTGATATTTTTGAAATAGAGTCTCATGTAGCTTAGGCTGGCCTAACTCCTGATCCTCCTGCTTCCATCTCCACGTGCTGGGGTTGGAGATGCGCACCATTACATCCAGCTTCCTGAACTATTTTAATCAAGCTAATCCATGGGCCAAATGCTACCACACAAGAATAACCCTGTACTCCTCTATGGCTCCTTCAATAGAACAGATCATTACCGCAGGCGTAAGTCTTCCCACATTTTCAACAATCCGCAGAGCATCACTATCTCATAGTATTTCTTCCAGCACTCGACGGCCTCAGCCGCAGACGGGTCTTCTTTAATGTTGCTCTGGTACTCGATGAGCTCAACGCGCTTGTTTTTGTATTTCTCCAGCGTTTTCTTGAAGCGCTGCGCGATGGGGCCGGGGATTGTCCCATCCTGAATATCGCACCACCTGGAAAGCAGCAATGCAGTTACACGCGCCTCCCTCATAAGCGGCACAGTGCTTTCTCAACTCTACTTACAGATTAATTCTTTCTTCAATAAGGGCAGTATAATTCTCACAAATTTCTTCATCATCCCAGTCTCTCCAAAGAAAATCATAAAAAAACCTACAATAAACCAAATTAAGATGACAGTAACTAATGACATGTAGTCCATGTTCAGAAGCTTCTAAAAAATTCATGTCAAAACTCTCTATGAACTTTAATTTAAAAAAATCACATCTACTTAATGTGTGCACTCTCACCTATGCCCCACAATGTGTACCTGGAAATCAGAACAACTGTGGGAGTCTGTACCCTCTTTCTGTACCCCTAAGAGTCCTAGGGGCTGAACTCAGGTTTGATGGGGCTCACCATTAGGTTTAGCACCAAGCACCTTTCCCCTCTGAGCCGTCTCCATGACTCTCATCATCTCTCCACACCTTATTTTTTCCAGTGCTAGGCGATGAACACATGCTAGGCAAGCACTCTGTGAGTGAACTATATCCCCAGCCCAAATCTTAATTTTTTTTTTATTTTCTTAAGGAAAATATTTTGAAATAGTCTATGAATGAACCAATAATAAGAAATCAAATTTTAAATAGTAAATGGCTGAACTGTATTTTAAGTTACTACAGATAAGAAAATAATGTTTCTGGAAGTGAGATTATAAAATTCAGGTTTTTAAATTCATAGATTTGAACTATGACATTGTTCAACAAAGAAAATTTGCAAGATTTAACACAATTTGTATGGGAAAATACCATTAGGAAAACATAAACATGTAATAAATACCCCTTTGTCCATAGATAGCACTGAGGACAATAACATCTAGTGGGTTTTTTTTGTTTTGTTTTATCTTTTTATGTTTTTGTTTTTTGTTTTGTAATGTCCTCATATGTTAAATGAAATCAAATATATTTCAGATGCTGTTCTGGTTACCTAACTATCAACTTGACACAGCCTAGTGTCACTTGAGGAGGAGCATCAGTTGTGGGACTGCCCAGATCACACTGGCCTGTAGGACTGCCCAGATCACACTGGCCTGTGGGGACTGCCCAGATCACACTGGCCTGTGGGACTGCCCAGATCACACTG
>LZPO01107546.1:323485-333980 GCA_001675575.1 Neotoma lepida
AAGAGACTTGTACACAAATTCTGCTTTACCTTCTAAAAAAACAAAATAGAATCAAAACATACACTGTTTGTTCTGTTTGGTGTTAGCAGGTGTCTTCCATACAAAACACCTATCTACATCGTAGCTTGCAGACTGGGAACCATCATTTCCATCCCATCTTGGATTTGTTTTTATTTTGCGGGTATGTGTGTATGCACACCATGTGTGCGCCTGGTGCCTGGGAAGGAGAGAGAGGATCTGGGAGCCCCTGAAGAGGAGTTAAGGAGGATTGTGCTGTACCACGTGGGTTCTGGGATCCAAACTCGAGTCCTCTGAGAGAGCAGCAAGTGTTCTTAACCAATGAGCGTCTCTCTAGCTCCCATTTTTGGAATTCTAGTGCAATCTTAGCTTTATGTTTGGGCCTAAATTGCTATGCTATCTAATAATATATGAACTCTAAGATGTATTAAAAACTGGTGACGTGTGGTGGTGGCACACGACTTCAATCCCAGCANTCGGGAGGCAGAGGCAGGCGGATCTTTGTGAGTTCGAGGCCAGCCTGGTCTACAGAGTGAATTCTACGACAGCCAGGACTACACAGAAAAACCCTGTCTCAAAAAACAAACAAACTAACCCTGTCTCAAAAAGCAAACAAACAAACTAGGTGTGAAGAATGAGATGTGTTGTGGACACTGAGGTGTGTGAGCACTGAGGTGTGTGGATAGAGTGTGTGAACAGTAAGATGTATGTCCAGGCAGCGATGACCCCTCCATGGCTCCATCTTTTAGGAGGTGTCATTGTAACTGAAAATTTTGTATGACAGTCTAGTCAACTCCTCTAGGGCGGGGGCTGAGGGTCTAAGGTGGCCAAGGTGGCCCTTCTGGACATCTTGAATCCGAAAGACTGTTTTGAAGCGACAGATTTGCTTCCCCCCCCCAGCTGTGGGAGGGACCCGGCTTCCTCGCCACTGTCCCTCTGCGGCTTCGCACCTTCGAGCCCTGCAGCACCTGGTCGCAGTACAGAGCCACCTTCTCGCGGCGCCACATGCCCCTCATGGGGGACGCGCAGAGCGGCGGCAGGGGATGCGCCTCCTCCTGGTCCTCGGGCACCGCCAGCACGGGCTCGTCGTCGCCAGCCTCGGCCTGAGAGACCGGCGGGAGCTGGAGCCGTCGCCGCGCAGCCTTGCCCTTCACAGGACGNGGGGAGGCCACCACTGAGCGCACCGGGGACGCGAGGCCCCTGGCGACCGTGGCCGCCAAGTCCCCCGGGGTGCCTGGGTCGGCCTGCTCCGCTGGCGGGCTGACGCTCCGGACCGCAGCCTTGGGCGTGGAGGTCGTGGGGTCCGACTCCATGTCCGCGCCACAACCGTTGGATGCCTTCCCCGCGCGGGACCGCGCAGCCGGTGCGCGCGCGGAGGGCGGGCTCGCGCGCAGGCGGGAGCCGAGGGCCCATGCAAGGGCGGTGGGAGCGCTGTGCGCAGGGGCGGTGCCCGGGCTCTGACTCCGCCCATTGCTTCTTGGTCAACCCAGAGGACGGTTTCTTAAGTCCTGAAACATTTCAGGGCCAGGCTAGCTTCAAACTCCTTATGTAGCCAAGGATGACTTTGAACTTCTGATCCTCCTGCCTCCACCTCCTGTGCCACCCACAGTTCAGTGCATGCAAAGCAAGCACTATACCAATTGAACCAAATTCCCAGCCCAAGAAAATGTAATTTTTATGCTGGGAAGCGATTGTAACTGGGGCTGGCTGGTTATTACTAGAGAAAACTCTGGGGATAGATGTAGCCACCTGAGGGTCTCCTTTCTATCTTTCCTATCGTAAGAGAATTGCTCAGTTTTTGTCAAGATGTGGTCACACCAAAAGGACAAATTATCCGTGGAGCTACTCAGAATTCTCCCTGATGGGAGTTTAACAGTTCTGTAAACCTTAATGTGAACATGGATTTCCAGTGGCAGCAATCTGAGCAAGCTGTATTTTCCTAAAGGCTGCTCAAGGTCTTTGAAGAACAACAGAACTCCAGTTTCTGATATTTGAGACTGAATGTACATGGAGCCAGTTGGAGTACTGTCTGTTTACACTAGCTGTGAATTCTGTGCTGAGGCCCCACAGCTCCTGAGCTGTGGTGCCTTGGGAAAACACCTGCCTTCCTTTTGCTCACTTGGAAGGACACTGTGTTAAGTTGTGAGTTTATTTTGAAGAAAACATCCCCGTTCATACCGTGTTACTGTACTGCAGATAATAATTATGACTTGAATTATTCTGGATTCTTCACCTTGCTAGATTGGTTGGGAGTCTGTGACTGTTTAAATAGTGATTCCATTATAACCAACCAAGTCCACCCACCCAAATTAAAATCTGTTACTCACTGTCTCTTTTTTCCTTTTCTTCTCTTTTAATTCATTATCACTGGAGTGTGTGTGTGTGTATGTGTGTGTGTGTGTGTGTGTGTGTGTGTGTGAAGGGTCTCACTGTATAGTCCATGCTTGCCTGGTGCACTTTGTAGACTGGGCCTCAAACTCACAGGGTCCTCTGTTTGCCTCCTACACACTGTGATTATAGACACCCACTGCTACTCTCTGCTTACTCTACTGTTTTTGTTTTGTTTTTAATACTTTTTGGAATTTTTTAATTCCTTTTTGAAATTTTAATTATTTTATTTTATTTTAGTCCTTAGGTTCAGAGTAAGTTCAAAGAGTTTAAAATTCAAAAACAGCAGCAGCCTTCCTTTCCTTCAGAAACACACAGATGTTTCTTAGGAACTTACTAGCTGCCTNTGTAGATGCCAAAGGCATACAGATAAAAGACACAAGTCCTGTCTTCCTAGCCCTAGAGAAGGGTACAGATGGGCCAGGAGACAATTGCCATGTGTAAGGACTATGATTATTACATACATATTTTAAAGTCATACTGTGTTGGGCCTGGAGAGATGGCTCAGCAGTTAAGATGACTTGTTGCTCTTGCAGAGGTCCAGGGTTTGATTCCCAGAACTCATATGGCAGCTCCTGTTCCAGAGGATCTGATGCTTTTCTGACCCCGGTGGGCATTGCACACACGTGCTGCATGTACATACAAACAGGTAGGCAAAATACTCATACACATTCATCAAAATAAATAAACATAGAACAAAAACAAAAAAGTGTGAAAGAAAATGACTTTTCTTCCCAGAATAATCAAATTTAACCTGAGTCTTTTTAAAAATAACTTTTAGAGCTGGGTGGTGGTGGTGTACACCTTTAATCCCAGCACTGGGAGGCAGAGGCAGGCAGATCTCTATGAGTTCGAGGCCAGCCTGGTCTACAGAGTGAGTTTCAGGACAGCCAAGGTGCCAAAGAAATCCTGTCTTGAAAAAAATGGAAACAAAAATAACTTTTAGAGCTGGAATGGATTAATCCCAACACTTGAGGCAGAGGTAGGAGGATCTCTGGGAGTTCAAGGGCAGCCAGGGCCACAAAGTGGAAAACTATTTCAAAAAAATTAAATTTATAAAAAGGACTGTGTTGCCAGATTGTTTGTTTTCCCCAAAGTATTAATTTATATTTCCACTACCGGATAAAAGTCCCGGTAGGACTGAGTTTGTAAAGAGAAGTGAGTTGTAGGCAACTAAGGCGGTATAAAGTAAAGGGAGAACAGCGTTAAAAATGCAGAGATGCCGGGCGGTGGTGGCGCACACCTTTGACCCCAGCACTTGGGAGGCAGAGGCAAGTGGATCTCTGTGAGTTCAAGGCCAGCCTGGTCTACAGAGCTAGAGTTCCAGGACAGCCAGGACTACACAAAGAAATACTGTCTCAGGGAAAAAAATTGCGGTATTACAAAGTGAGACCCTGTCTTAAATAAAACAAAACAAAAAGCCAGAGAGAGTCATTAGCTGCTCTTACAAAGCAGTAAAGGAATTTGGCTTATAAGAGCACATTGTGGAAGAGGGATGGAAAGGGTGTAAGAGCTGGATGATAGGGAGGCATGCTATGAACTCTGTCCTCAGGACATGACATGGCCATTGCACCCGTGAACGCACTGCAGTTAGGGGTTCCTGCACAGTATCAAACCAACAAGATCAGTCAATATCCTAGCAGGCACAACTGACTGGACTCGGGGGGTTACTAACAAAAAGGAGGACATAAAAGATAGTGAGGACATAGTGGAGCTGCCTAGGGATAAGAAGGAGGAGATGGAGGTTCCTGGGGAGAGANGGAGGGAGGAGTTGGGGTGCATATGATCAAGATGCATCCTTGACATGTATGAATTGTCAAAGAACAAAGCAGGAAAAAGCACCTCCCTCTAAAAAAGAAAAGAATTTGGCTTAGGTAGACTATGAGTAGCGCAGACTGAGACAAAAGTCAGGCTGTCAAGATAGACAATCACACAGGGTCAGGTAGTTTGTCTTAATGAGTTAAATTCTAGCTGTATTGATATTCTCATTTATCCAACTTCATGTCCCATCCCCAGCCCCAGCGCTCTCAATTACTGTTCTCATAGAAGTTCCCCAGTTCAAGCCAGTACGTATTGGCCAGCGCCCTCGGTGTCTAGACCTTTTCTTTCCTTAGCCAACCCAGCAATGGCCTGGTTGGATGATGTTGGGTCTTGACCCTCTTTGACCAGGTATAGGTCCTCATAAGAGGTGCATGAGGTCTTAAGGCAGGCTTAGGTATTATCTTCAAGCATACAAGACTTAGACTTCTAATGAACAGAAATGAGCACAAAGGGTTCAGGGGAATATGGAAATTCAAACCTGGGCGTTCAATACTCTTATGTGCATCAACCAAGATGTACCCAATCCATCTCTGAACCTCAACCATTGCCCATTAGGACCTGCTTTGGTGTAGTAGTTCTGCTCAGCCTAAGGAGTCAGCCTTCCCTGAAACTTGGTTAACTTTATAAAAATCCCNAGACTCTGTTTTTCTACTTTTCAATAGGGAGTACATCTTTTCATGTGTTGTCATAGTATTGTGTGAATTTTCCTGAGGAAATATAAACAAATGTCTCCTCACCTTAGATGGGACTTCAAGAACATACCAAGAAAGCTTCACAAAAGTCTAGTTTGGTGAACCAATGAGTTCATTTGGATGACTTAGAGGACCATGGGTGAGGAATTAAAGGAGAATGGATAACTCAAAAACAACTGCATCACCAAAAAGCCCACCTCAGCTTGAGTAACAGCTCACAAAACTGCACTCTTAGGGCTCTCTGAAGAACTTGTAAGAAGCTTAATACAAATCAGTTGGACCTTTCTTCTTGCTAAGTCCTTAATGTAAGGAATAGCTTTGGGGAGTGTCCTTATGAATCTTGTAAGTTTCAGGGACTCCCTGAGACTTGTAGGTTTTTTACTTCCTGAGCATTGTGAGTCTTGTTCACTTCTTGAGTCTTAATGAATTTCTCTTCANGAATGTTTCAATTTAGAGGGAATTGCTACACTACACACTACCCCTTCCTCCAGGTTTTACATTCCTTCTGTCTTGTCTTCTGTAATGATCCCTGAACCTTAAAAGAGGTGATATAGAGATCTGATTATTTTTCTTCATCACAGCAACATTCACTTGTTTTCAAGAGCATGATGAGGTTGTGAGTCTGCAGTATACTTCCTATTGGAAAAAGAAGTTTCTTCCTATGACCAGTTGAGGGTGACAGGAACAGTGATTTGTTGTTGGTTGTTTTTGCTCTTTTGGGGGGCCTACCACACAGCTCCCAAATAAATCACACACGGAGGCTTATTCTTAATTATAAACACCCGGACTTAGCTCAGCTTGCTTCTTAACAGTTTTTCTTAACTTCAAATTATCCCATGTACCTTTTGCCTCTGGGCTTTTGCCTTTTTCTTATTTCTGTAAATCTTACTTTTGCTCTTACTCCATGGCTGGTTGTGTGGCTAAATGGCTGGCCCCTAGCATCCTCCTCTCCTTCTTCTCTTGCTCTTTCTTCTTTTTCCTCTCAGATTTTTCCTTCTATATATTCTCTCTGCCTGCCAGCCCTGTCTATCTTTTCTCTCGTCTCACAATTGGCCGTTCAGCTTTTNATTAGACCATCAGGTGTTTTAGATAGGCAAAGTAACTTCACAGAGTTAAACAAATGCAACATAAAAGAATGTGACACATCTTTGCATCATTAAACAAATGTTCCACAGCATAAACAAATGTAACACATCTTAAAATAATATTCTACAACAGTGATTCATAGACATAAGCACAAATGTTTAAAAAGCAATGTGATAGGAACATCATATTTATATAACAAAGCAATAGTAATGGCTTCCCCACTGGGGCCTATTCCCTCCCTAGTCCTTGGTTTTTGCTCTGGCTTACAGTACCATCTATGAGTTCCCTCCTGTGTTGTAGGTATTAAATATAACAGGAAAGCAGTTGGTTGCAACCAAAATAGTTGTGACACTGTTATACCAGTGAGAACTTCTGGCATGACATGTTGGTACTGTGGCATGCAGGGTCGATAGCCAAGCAAAATTGTTGGTGACAATTCTTCATCTTCTGACATTATGAAAATAAGCCAGTAGGGAGGGAGATTTAGTTCAGTACAGGCTTGATTTCTTCATGCCATTCAGCCAAAACATCTGGTGTCTTCAGCAAGAGGAAGTTATCTAGTTGTGGCATGCAACCAAGAGCAATAGCAAAAACCTTTATGGTTTGTGGTACTTCAGGGGCCTCCCTGACTGTTTTAGTTAGGCTTCCTGTTTCTGTGATGAAACACCGTAACCAAAAGCAACTTGGTTTATTCAGCTTGTATGTCCTGAATCACTGTCCTCAGTCCACTGAGGAAAGCCAGGGCAGGAACTCAAACCAGGTAGGAACCTAGAGGTAGGAGCTGATGCAGAGGCCGTGGAGGAGTGCTGCTTACTGGCTTGCTCCTTATGGCTTGCTTAGCCTGCTTTCTTTTAGAACCCAGGGATGGCCCCATCCATAATGGACTGAGCCTTCTCCCATCCATTACTAATTAAGAAAATGGCCTATTGTCTTGTCTACAGCTGGACCTTATGGACACATTTTTTTGAAGTGTTAGATGTTAAGGACTAACTTCCCCTGTACTCCTCAGTTTATGCAGTCTTTGTCTTAAGGAGGGATAGGTAGTTATATTATTCTGTTTCTCTGCTTCCCCTGCACTCAGACTGATCCCATCCACTCCCATGTTCCTCTTAGATAACACTAACTTGTGTCAAGCTGACATAAAAACTAGCCAGGACACTGGCCCACAGCTCAAAGGGAGGTAACTTACTCCTGGCTCTGAGATTTTCGTTCAGTAGCCTTATAGCCTGTGGGAGTGCCCCTTTCTGTCCTTGTAGCATCCCTTAAGAAAACAACAACAACAACAACAACAACAACAACAACAACTCCTTAGCTACTGTCTTTACTATTCCTCTGGGTGTTCGTGTAGTCTGTACCTCACTCAAGGCTCAATATTGTAGAAAGAAACATTACAGATGATGGACAGAATCTCTGAAGGTTTCCCCACGTGGATTTCTAGCAAGTGCCATCTGGGTAGCTAAGAGGATACAGAAAAAGGATCACCAGCAAGGTCCAACATAGTACGGAAAGATCCAGGCACTTCTATTGATTGTTTCATCAAAAGGGCAATATTGAGTTAGCCGTGTGTATGGGGAACACCACCCATCTAGTCCTCCATATTTAACGTTTTCTGTGAACCACTCAGCCTCTCCATCCTGGATGCTGCTTCTGCCTAGAGCCACTGCAATCTCTCCACGCCTGATGGTCTTGGGAGGGCTGGCTTGTTCTGTTAGGNTCCAGTCTAAATCCAAGGACCATGCTCCAGCCATGCCAGCCCCTAGGGCCAGATCCCCAGTTCTTATAGGCTTCTGGCCAGCACTATGGCCCTTAACTTTCTATTGGCTACAACTAGCTAAAGGGCTGGGTCAATAATTTCCACCCCAACATAATTATTTTTCCAAGGGAGAAGCATATACCGAATACTCAGCGGTGATACTAACGGCCCCACTGCTACGTGGAGCTTAATCTTTTTTCTTTTAACCTGTACTACTTTCTCATTCAAGATTCTTTGTTTTTTTTTTTAAGATTTCTTTATTATGTATACAGAAGAGGGCACCAGATCTCATTACAGATGGTTGTGAGCCACCANGTGGTTGCTGGGAATTGAACTCAGGACCTCTGGAAGAACAGTCAGTGCTCTTAACCTCGGAGCCACCTCTCCAGCCCTCATTCAAGATTCTTATGGCTGGCATAAACCAGTCCCTCAAGGACTAACTTCCCCTGTACTCCTCAGTTTATGCAGTCTTTGTCTTAAGGAGGGATAGGTAGTTATATTATTCCGTTTCTCTGCTTCCCCTGCACTCAGACTGATCCCATCCACTCCCATGTTCCCCACCTCACGAGCCGGGCTCTTCCATTGCTTGTTTAAAAGTGAATTCAAGAGTTAGGTCCTAACTATTTCCTGACTATTATAGTTCCCTGTATCTGTAGGCTTTATCCTGCATTTGTGTTTCTACTGAAGGTTGAACTTCTGAACTCGACAGTCTATCACTTTGACCTGGCTTTCTTCCTCCTCACTCACCAAGTGCTTTTTACATGATACTTAATGTCTAAATAGTGAGAACTGTAAGAATTACATAGCTAGAGGGTACAATGGAGGGTCTCCACCTTCTGTGCCGCAGTGGGTGTTTGTCCTTTATACCACTTTGTTCCCTCCCTGCTGCTGTTCATCTGTCTGTTAGTGAAGACCTTGCTTAGCCAGGGCTGTCATGCTATGGGCTTCCACTGTTTGCACTTCTGTGGGAGCCCATTTTCAGGTTCCTTGTGGCTTTACCCAGCAGGTCTGCATAGAGAGGATGATTGGACCATGGGCCTGAGTGCAGGTGTCTGAGATGGTCTGCATGTGGCTTTGCTGGGGGAAGGTCTTTTGCTCTACCCCTTAGCTTTTCTATAAATACCCTGGGGCCGAGACAGTTGGGGCCGGTGAAATAGGTTCCGGGCCCTCTCGAGGCTATCCTTTATTTCTATNTTTTCTCCACATTCTAAAATCCTTCTATCTAATATTTCCTGCTACTCACACCCAAGAAAACTCTGGGGAACTGGGGGGTTGGTGGGTAGCCGCCCCACGCACTTCTACTAAATCCTATAGTTCAGTGAGACTATTTCATGCTATTGTATAGGAACGAGGCCTCTGGGCTGAATTCACACGTTGTCTCATGATGAACAAATTTCTAAAATTTTATGTGAAAATTACACTCTAGCTGGGCTGTGGTGGCACATGCCTTTAATCCCAGCACTCGAGAGGCAGAGGCAGACAGATCTCTGAATTCTGAGTTTGAGGCCAGCCTGGTCGACAGAGGGAGTTCCAGGACAGCCAGGGCTATATAGAGAAACCCTGTCTTGAAAAAAAATTATGCTCTGTTTCCTATCAGAAAGATTTCTGGTCAAAACTCTTCTTTCTGGCTCACTGTGAAACCAAACCTAGGCTTGTAAATTCCTTCAAGTCTGCAGTTGCTGAGCGTACAGCTCTTCTGGATCGTTTTTTTCCNTTAAAGGGAAAAAGCAGATCACTGACNCGTAGTGACAACTGGCTCTAGGCAAAATGGAAAATAGGTAAGGGTTTCACAGGTCAGAGGTCAGAGATCCAATCAGAATGAGTTTCCTTAACACTTCCTTTTCATCTCGAGCAGGGACTAGGGCTCAGGGACAAAACAGAGCCACGTGACATACATACAGAGGTACAGTCATGGCTTGAAGGAAATAACCAGGTCTGGAATTAGGGGAAGGCACCAGGAGAAAGCAAGGACNTGGGAGACTTGCCATCCTGTTATCCTAGTGACAACTCCCCTGGCTCCCAGACAGGGTCTCCCTCTGCGCCCAGCTGGCCTGGAACCTGCTGTGTACACCAGGCCTGCCTCTACCTCTCAAGATTGGGGATTAAAAGCAAGCACTATCAAGCCTGGCCTTAGTGATGACTTTTAGCATGGTTTTAGGTGACAGGTTGGGACCAGAATAAATGGGAACCAAAAGATCCCAGCCCAGCAGGCTTGTTCCCCAGAGAAGGGGAACAGTTAGGGGGTTACAGAGCAAGCTGCTGCTGGTCATCATCAAAGCACACAAGAGTCTCCAAGTCACATTCTTGTTGAGGGGAGACAAAAGAAACATATTATTTTAAAAGAAGAGTTATCAAGAAAATAGGACTAGATATCACCCATAAATTTATACATAATAACTGGAGACATGGCTCAGTGGGTAAAGGCATTTGTTAAGCAAATCTGAAAACCTGAGTTCTGTCCTTCTATTCCATGTAAAGGGCACTGTGGCATGTACACACACACACACACATGCACAAACACACACATAATAATTAAAAAGAAAAATTATAAATACGTTTATGGCAGCATTATTAGTATCTTAGGATTTCTTTTGCTGTGATAAAACACCATGACCAAAAAGCAACTTTGAAGGAGTTTATTTTATTTTATTTAAAAAAAATTTTTTTTATTAAAAGATTTTCTTATTTTACATACCAACCACAGAGCCCCCTCTCCTCCCTCCTCCCGCCCCCCCCC
>LZPO01107546.1:377191-413001 GCA_001675575.1 Neotoma lepida
TTGTGGTCTTATAAATATGTCAACATCTCTGAGAGAACTATGAAACCTATGTATGTAGAATCATCTGTGTCTATAGCATGACTGTGTGTAGGAACTGATGTTTGACCTTTGATANCTCAGTATTGGTTGAGAAGCAGTACTGTANACTCAGACTCTGCAGGCAACCTGTCCATGGTACAGTGTCAGCTCTGCCACTTACTGGCTTTGTGATCTTCTATGCCTCTCCCTTCTCATCCAGAAAATGACATAATAGTAAAAAGACACACATCCTAGGGTTGCTAGAGAGGTCAAATGAGGTCATATTATACTGAGCGCTAAAAATGCCACTGCTAGGTAGAAAATTTCAGATAACCATTTGTTTGTGTTGTGTTGTGAGTAGAAGCCTTGGGGACCAATGTCAGATATCCTGAGTCTGAATCTAAGCTCAGTTGCCTTGGACAGTTTTCTGTAATATCATATGGCTTTAGTTTCTCCATCTGAAAATAGGACTAGTAAGAAGAAAAGAACCCATTGAAACAGTAGAACAAAATACTTAGAAGAGCCCTGGTCTGCAATAAGAACTGAGAAAACTAAGGGTACATGTATGCCTCCTGAACACCAAATGAAATATGAAATGACAAATATGGTATCAAGTGAAAGATGCCTTTATCATGTTTCATCAGCTTGGAGGATAACTTAGGGTCACGTATATTTAGTAGTAATGTGACTCCCAACATCTATCTTGCTTATTATGAAAATGTCTTTCTTTTTTTGGGTCTCTATGTCACAGTAAGCCCAGGAGTCTAGGAGTCATCATTGGTCTCAAGAGGCCAGCTCTGGTGACTGGTCTCTGCTGTTGGGAGGCCATGGCTATGCCTATGGTAGACACTTGTGTGGTGGTTGGGGCTGGGTCCTCCCTTCTTTTCGAGTTTGCTCAAACCAGAGTTCCCTTCCATCCTTCCATGGTCCAAGTCAGAAGATCAAGGTGTTGTGTACCAGGCTTTTTCTTTAGGCCACCAACCAGCTCCCAAATCATAACATGGAGACTTATTATTAGTTTTGAATGTTCGGCCTAGCTGAGGTTTGTTTCTGGCTAACTCTTTTAACTTATNTTAACTTGTTCCTATTTATCTACCTTTTGCCTCATGGCTTTTTACCTTTCTTTCCTTCTGTAACTTTTCTTTGCTTTTGTATAACTGCTTCTCGTGTCTGACTGACTAGCAGATGCCTGGCTGGTCCCGGGCATGCTTCTCTCTTTCTCCTTCTTCTTTCCTCTTTCCTTCCCTTGTTATTCTCTTGAGCCTAGATTTCTTCTCCTATTTATTCTTTCTGTCCTCCAGCCCCACCTATCCCTCTTCTGCCTAGCTATTGGCCATTCAGCTTTTTATTAGACCAATCAGGTGCCTTAGGCAAGCAAGGTGAAACAAATGCAACACATCTTTACATAATTAAACAAATGCAGCATAAACAAAAGTAACACATCTTTATATCGTTAACAAAGGCATCAGAAACAAATGTAACACACCTTTGCATAGTTAAAGTAATATTCCACAACATAAGCAAATGTAACACATCTTTACATAGTTAAATATTCCATAGCAGTGTTACTTATCCACTTTTTAATATCCATACTATGACTAACTGTGTAGTAAAGAGAACTGAAAAATCTCCAAATGTTTGGAAATCGAGCAACAAGCTTCTGAATGTCCTTTGGATCAAAAGAAGAATTATAACAGGAATTAGAAACCATTCTCAATTGATTAATACTAACAATGACAAGAACCATAAACATCAGCACTCATGATACGTAACTAATGGAGTACTTAGAGAGAAGTTCTTCTTTTTTTTCTTGGTTTTGTGAGATAGCCCTAGCTCTCCTTGAACTCGCTTTGTAGACCATGCTGGCCTTGAACTCACTGAGATCCACCTGTGTCAGCCTCCTGAGTGCTGGGATTAAAGGCGTGTGCCACACCCAGCTAGAAGTTCTTATTCTTAGTTACCTGTGTTAAGGACTAAATGACTTAAATTAATTATCTAATATTTCATATCTATAACTTAGATATGGGATTCAAACTGAAAATTAAAAAACAGAGAAATGATGACATAATATACAAGTATTAAAGAAAAAAGCTAAAGGCTTGTGATTTGAAATGACTAAGAACCCGATTAAAGGGCTGGAGAGATGGCTTAGCAGTTAAGAGCCCCTGTNGCTCTTGCAGAGGACCCAGGTTTGGTTCCCAGCACCCATATGATGGCTCACAACCTAAACCCAGTTCCAGAGGTTCTGCTATCCTCTTTTGCTCTCCCTAGGTACCACTTGGAGTTCATACACACATGCGGGCAAAATGCTCATGTACATAAGCTAAAACAAAAACAAAAACAAAAACAAAAAAGAAAACCATTTAACCCTAGTAAGTAAAACAAAATAAAACAGAACACCAACTTCATAAACAAATTAAGTTCTTGCCACAATTNAAAAAGTAATAAGATGCTAATATGAAAAATTTAAATCTAGATGAAAGTGACAAATCCTTGAAAATAGGATTTTCTAAAACTGATTACAGAAGACATAGAAAATGAAAAAATACTACAATAATAGTACTATTTTTATATAAAGTGTGAAATTACTATCACAATGTTTTTTTGAGACAGGGTTTCTCTGTGTAGCCTTGGCTGTGGTGATATATTGTGTTCCCTAATAAACTTCCCTGAGGATCTAAGGACAGAGCCAGCCACTAGATTAGCCATAGAGGTCAGGCAGTGGTGGCACACACCTTTAATCCCAGCACTTGAGATCTCATGCCTTTGCTTGGGAAGCACACACACCTTTAATCCCAGGAAGTAATATGGCAGGGCAGAGAAAGGTATATAAGGTGTGAGGATACAGGAACTCACTCTCTTGAGGCTGAGGATTTCGTAGAGGTAAGAACTAGTGGCTGGCTGTTCTGCTTCTCTGATCTTTCAGCTTTCACCCTGATATCTGGCTCTGGGTTTTTAATTAAAAGACCATCTAAGATTTGAACAACACTTGGCTGTCCTGGAACAGGACCAGGCTGGCATCAAACTCATGGAGATCCACCCACCTCTGCCTACTAAGTTAGAGGCATACACCACCACTGCCCNGATACAAATAGTGTTTTAAATATAGGCCTCTGGGTATCATTGATGGAGTCTTCAAACATTTAAAAACCAGATAACACTTAAAGCAATTCTTCCAGAAACCTTATGCCAATGCATCTCCAACTGTTCCATAAAGTAAGAAAGACTCCAACGCTTTACACAGCCAGTCTTACCCTGACACCAAAGCCAGACCAAGACACAACAATAAAGAAAACTATAAACCAATCTCCTGATGAACACAGATGCAAAATTTCTCAATAAATAATTGCACACCAAATTTAAGAACACATCAAGAAGTGCTATTCACGATGATTGAATTGCCTTTATTCTAGAGATTCAGGGCTCATTCAGTATGACTCAACAAATATAATATACCACACAAATGGATTCAGTGACTGAAATCATACGATTACGTCAGTAGATACGGAAAAAGCTTTTGACCAAATCCANTATTCTTTTGTGATTGAAACCCTTAGGGGCTGGAGAGATGGCTCAGAGGCTGATAGTTTATACTGCTCATGTAGGGGACCTGAGTTTGGCTTCCAGCTCCCACATCAAATTGCTTACGATCACCTGTAACTCCAGTTCCAGGGTATCTGAGCCCTCTTCTGATCTCTCCAGGCCAGGCACCTGCACTGACATGCACATACCCTACCTCCATATATGTAATGTTAAAAAAGAAAACAAATCTTTAAAAACAAAATAAAAAACCAAGACAACAGCAACAAAAACAAACCAAGAGAGACAGTATCTCAAGATAATGAAGACTAATAGTACAAACCCATAGCCAACATCTTAGTAAATGGGGGAAATCTCAAAGCATTTCTACTAAATCAGGAATAAGACAAGAGTGTCTTTCTCTACTCTTATTCAATATAGTGCTTGAAGTCTCAGCTAGAACAATAAGACAGGTAGGTCAGAGAACAACGTTCAGGAGTTGGTTCTCTGACCGTGGATTCAAACTCAGGTTGCCTGGCTTTCTCAGCAAGAGATTTTACCCATTGATCTATCTTACTGACCCCGTCTTTTAGTTTTTTTGAGACAGGGTCTCATGTAGCCCAAGATGGCCTTGTACTCTTTTAGTAGCCAAAGATGATTTTGGATTCCTGATTCTTTTGCCCCCATCTTCCAAGTGTTGAANCTGCAAGTGTGTACCACCACATCTTACCTTTCTTTGGAAGCAGGCTCTCACTCTAGCTTGGACCAATCTGGAACACACTCAATAGCCCAGGCTGGTTGCAGTTTAGAGTAATCATCCTGCCTTGGCTTCTCAAAGGATGGGTCTAGAAGTGTGTGCTACCATACCTGGCTTACCCTGTTATCAATAAAAAACCTCCAAAGCTAACCACATGTTAAAGATATTTCAGATTTCCACAATGAAACCATGTTATCTGCATAGAAAAGATTATCTTTTTTTTTTCTAAATTATGGGATGCAATTCACATCAGATTAATAGACTAATAAATCTTCNGAGAAGTAAAATTCTTTTTTCTTGGTGGTAAGGTTTTGGGTTGCGGTGAGGATAGGGTTTGTTATTAGGTGTTGCAATCTCTTCCTTTGCATTGCATTTATATATTGTAATGAAAGTTGTTTTGATGTGGTCCTAAGGCAGTCAGGGTCTGTGTTGATGTCCGAGGTTCCTGATGCCATCGAAGGCCATGCTGATCCCAAGGGTCTGAGTCGCCTCTTTGGGACCACGTTGGTGTCTGAGGGCCATGCCAATCTGAGTAACCTGTGCTGCCACCTGGGGCCATGGTGACATCCGGGCTCAGACTGCTACAGAGGACCATGTATGGGTCTGTGGTCCTACCACAGCCGGTGTCTATGTTGATGTTTGTGGCCAATGGTAACACTAAAGTGTGGTGGTATTTTATCTATGTCCCCCAATAAAATTTATCTGAGGATCAGAGGAACAAGGTCAGCTGTTAGCCTTGCAAAATTAGCACACGCCCTTAATCCTATCACTTAGCAAGAAGGGTCTGTCTGGATCCCTGTGAGTTCCAGGTCACACTAGGAACAGTCAAGCGTGGAGACACACACCTTTAATCCCAGCGTCAACCATAGAATTCTGGAGGTCTAAACAGACAGACAGGAAGTGATGTAGCTAGGCTGAAAGAGCCAATGGGAGAACAGAACAGAAAGGGATATAGACGTGGAGGTATAAGGAAGTCAGATACTCTCCTTTTGGAAGAGGGGGCGGCAGTATAAGGTGGGGCTGGTAGCTGTTCCTAATTCCTCTGATCTCTGTCAGACTTTCACCCCTATCTCTGCCTCCATGTTTTATTTAACAAGACCGTTTAGAAATTCGTTTACACCAAAGGCCACACAGATGCCCAGGGTCTAGGCTGTTACCTGTGACCATATTGGTGTGTGTTTATGTGTGTGTAAGGGGCGGTAGCTTGCTGATCTTGGTGGCCTGGACTGCCACATGGGGCTGTGGTGTTGTCTGGGCCTGGGGTGCAGCATAGGGCCATGTCTGGGTCTGTGGCCCAGCAGCTGCTAGGGTCTGAGTTGATGTCCATGGCTCCTGTTGCCACTGAAGGCTGTGCGAATGCCCAGGGTTGGGGTCTGGACAACTGCCTGAGACCATGTTGGTGTCCGAGGGCCGTGCTGAGCCAGACCTGTCCCTCACTGGCCTTGGGATAGCTGGCCCTGGCCCTCACTGGTCTCTACAGTAGCAGAGCTGGCCCCATCCCCCATGGGAGAAATGGCCATCCCTCATCATGGTTGTTGAAGAGCCGGCTCAATGGCTTGGGCCTAGGCAGGGCCTGGCTCTGCTCCTCGAGGTGGGGCGGTCCCAGTCCGGGCTTAGTGACCACTCAGACCCACCCTAGCATCTATCTACCCTATCTATGACTTGCTGGAGTGCATGAAGGGACTGGTCCTGTGGAACAATAGCCACAGGATCTCTATGACTCAGCGCAACAGCAGGATATCCGATAGGAGTTTCAGTGAGGGTCCAGTGATGATGGTGTGCCTGAGGCCTTGAACCAGACCAATGACTCATTGCAATGAACATTTTGTGGGTGGGGCCGATTGGACGAAACNGTATACTTTGTGACACACTGCAGCTCCTCATGCTGCTAGGATGAATGAAGGTGTTGGAAAGACGGAGGAGCAAGGAGGTTTTTTTTATTGATTTTTTGGGGGTTTCCTTTGGGGGGGAATCCTGCAGGGGTGAGGGGAGGATATGGAGGGACTGGGATGTGAGAGGGATTGGGGTGCATGATGTGAAATTCCCAAATAATCAATAAAAAATTATGCTATAAAAAAGTTGTTTTGAATCTTATGTTGATATGTGTCCTTTTTTCTCCCTTGTAAAACTAGAATCACAATTTAAGATAACCCAAATTTGGTACATAGGGATGGATGGGATTGAAAAAGTCTACCTNTGCAAGAGGAATCTTGTCCTTTACCTGAGACACACATGACCTCTTATCTTGTTATGCTAGGATTTGTACCAAGGACACAGACAGGATCTCTAAGCCTAACCCAAAATACCATGTGTAGGTATTGTAACTTTGAAGAGAGAAATCCTAATTCTTTTTCAGGATCACTTTAATGTCTCCCCAATTTAACCTCCTATTTGATAACCTGAAAAACCTTGGCTGTGTAAAAGAGTGCTTCATTTACTCTCATTCCTCTTATGACCTTTACACGACAGAAGAAGAAACCTCTGTGCACAAAATACCAGGAGGGTGGCCTTTGTCCTGCTTTACCTCCTACTCGGGATCAGAGGCTACTTAATCTTATGGCTTAGTTTCTTCACGCTACAGAGGCAATAGCATCCGGTGCTTCAGAGAGAATTTGAAAAATGAAAATAATATACAAATACAGGCTAACATTGTTATATTATTAATAATAGCTGTTGTTTATGAGTAACATTTCTAAACATAAAGGGCAAGGCAGATAGTGCAATGTCCTTACCTGTGAAGACAATAGACTTTGTGATGAAGTCAGAAAGACGAAAAAATGGAAAAATACACACATCTGAAATTATNAAGGGTTAAAAACCTAATAAAGGTATAATCTCGAAAGGCCAACACACACTTTAAATTTCTTCCTAATTTTATAACATGCTCTGTAAACCCTTAGGGAGTGGACATCTGTCAATTCTTTTCTTGCCTTGTAACCTACCTACTACTGGCCACAGCAACCTTTGCCCTGAGTGGCTTTGCCCCGGTGGGCTGATGANCAGGCACTGTTGTTCAGTTTATTATGCTCAGTTTGGTAGGGGTGGGCATGCCTAAAGATTCCAAGGTGGCCAAGTCNGTGAGCATNCTCCCTTGAAGTTAGTCAGATATACCCTGAGAGGACAAGTCTCTTAAGCTTTGGGGTTTTAACTGGGAGANCAAGGCTCTTTGGAGGGTATCCANCGTGNATAGCCACACGCCTTGATCCCACCTGCCTTCCTGCATAGANCCACTGGTGAGCAGGCAGTAAGAGAACCTGAATTTTCACAAACCTGAACTCAATTTCCCTTCATGTTTTCCCTCATAAACAGCATGTCTGTTTAGTATATAATGGAATTTCAAAGGAGTTAAGAATGTGTGTTTAGAAGGATAAGGCTCTGGAATCTTTTGACCAAACCCCAAAACAAACCAGAAGAAAGAGGAGGAGGAGGAAAGAACAAAAGTGTGTAACTTACAGTAAATCTTATATACTTTTTTGATGGGGGCGGGTGAGGAAGACAGGGTCTCACTGGCCTGGAACCGAAGACCCTCTTGCCTTAGCCTATGTTAGGAAAACACTTCAGTGGGGTGCCATCAAATTTACTTTCTTTTTGTTAAATAGCAAGTCTGTTGGTAACTGTGGTGTCTCCAGGTACTTCAAATACTTTGTCACCATCCAACATCCAGTGTTCAGGTTTCCCAAACTGTCTTCAAAATTGTATTACAGTCTTTGGTTTATTTGAATCAACACTCACAAAATGATGACTGGCATGGTGGCTCATGCCTNCAATCTCAGGACTGGGGAGGCTGAGGCAGGAGGACTGATGTGGGAGCCAGGCCAGCCTGGACTATTGAGTGAGACCCCGTCTCATCCCCTGTCCCCACCCCCCAAATCCATACAATGAAACAAAGTTTTATCATCAAGCATGTTGGCTGGATACAATTTATTTCTTAAAAAAAAAAAACCCAATACTTTGTTACTTTAACATATTCCAGTGAGCAATAGAATTTAGAGGTTAATTCAAGGTTCCTTCATGTGCTTTACAAATAACAGATAAGGTTCCTGTGATGAAATTACAGAGTAAATTACCATAAATAACAGCTTGAAGTTAACCTTGGACATCAGAAGCCAAAAGAGAGCAATGAAAAGGACACACACCAATTTATTTGGCATGTTTAATGAACTGAGAAATCCCTTCCAAGGATAGGTGAATAGACTGATTTTGCTTCAACCATCTAAAATGTTATTATAGCTCCCAATTTTCGTTCTACAAAGAATTATAGAGGTAAAGAGTTAGAGACCTTTAGCGCACATAATCTCCACCATCTCATCAATAAGAAAGGTGGGTGCATCCCCAATTAGGTTCACTATTATAAGTTCCCTGGACAGTAACCCCTACCCATCACAAGTAGTCCATTATCCTTAAGGCCCTCTTCATTAGGACTCGTGGCCCTAACATTGACCCTAACTATCATTACCTATCATTTATTTATTACATTGTTTCATATGCCCACTACTCCATCTTTAAAAAAATTACATTTATTTATTTAGTTTTNTGTGTGTGTCTGTGTATGTGGGCACACACGTGTCATGGTGTGGGTGTGGAAGTAGGTATGTGGTCCCTGGGGATTGAACTCAGGTCATCAGGCTTGGTGACAGGTGCCTTACCCTCTGGGCTATCTTGTAGATATCAAGATCCCTATCTTTAAAAGACTACTGAAGCCAAAATCGTATTTATTATCATTGTATCGTTAAGGTCCAAAAAGTTTTTAAATATGCTGCTGGAGCATTCACTTTGTGAGTCTGCTTTGCATCTTGAGTTGGGATTACAGCAGTGTGCTGCCACCCCGGCTCTCAGCTGGTTCATTTCACAGCAACCTCCCTTCCCCTGTCTGCTTGTTCTATCAGCACTGTAGGTAGTTCTGATCTGGGACTAAAACTCATGATCTTTTGGCTCAGGCCCTGCACACTGAGTCATTCTGGCACTGACAATATTCCGTGACTCAGCAGGTCCGAAAAGGAAGATGTCAGAATCCAGATAATTTCNAGTCTTTTAAAGGCAAACTNGGAAACACAAACANCACAGTGGAAGAATTTCAAAGAGAGTCTGCATATCCAGGGGGAAAATGTCATTCCATTCCCAGCCTTCTCACTTCCTTCCTTGCCCGGGCAAATGACAGTTACACTTTAATTTAGAGCAAGGAAATCACAAAATTGACTCTGAAGTTGAGATCGGACCCAGCCCCTTGGATACTCTGGGATCTCTCTTCTCAGCGGGACTAAGCGCTTGTCCTGCGCTACAGGAAGCATCCCGGGGACGTCTGGCGAGACTAAGGTCACGCAGGCCGCCGCACCGTTGCAGGGTCGTTCAGGCCCCAGCGCCGGGTAGTGGCTGGGCTATACCATAAGGATTGACACCTGGTTGGGCCACGGTCCAAGTCATCGTGAAGTCAAAAGGCAGATTCCGAGCCACCTCACCGACCCGCGTCGCCCTTTGGAATCTCCTCCTAGTCCCCAATACCCTCCAGGGCAAGATTCTCTTAGGACGAAGAACTAGGGGANGGATTCCAGCAGGGTGTGCGATCTCCACCCAGGCCCCTGCCCTCCCGGCATGCAACGCCCCGCGCCCACACCCCAGGTCCCGCCCTCCTTCCTTCACTCACACTCCCTCCCCGCCCACCTTGGGGCCTCTCCCTTTTATACCCTCGCCCAGCCCGCCTCTAAGTCACGCCCATCCAGAAGCCCTCCTTCTTGCCCCTTCTCATCTTCCATCTCCTGCCCCCTCCCTTTTGCCTCCGGCACCGCCCACCTCGCGCCCCGCCCTCTTACTCCCTCGCCCCGCCCACCTCGCGCCCCGCCCTCTCGCTCCCGCCCCGCCCACCTCCCTTCTCCGGCCCACAGCCCTCTAGGGCTGCCGGAGCGTCAGTGCTTGCCCCTGCCGCCGCCGGGAGTCGCTGGGGAGGACGCGTAGGGCGGGGAGCCGCTCCGGGCCCGCGTGAGCTGCTGAGGAGGCCGGTCTTGGGTTTTCTCCTCCGCCAGATCCCACCCTACCCGGCAGACCCCACCCCCTGCTCCTTCCTCCTGGGGCGCGCTCTCGGGTGCGCGCTCGGAAGTCGGGGGTCGGCGCACAGTGCGAGCTGCACACCGGGAGGCAGCGGAGGCAGCGCGGTCTTCGCCTAGGACGCCCACCCATCGGCTCTGCGCCCGGTTCTCGGCCGCCAGCCCGGTCCACAGCCCGGCCTCGACCCGCAGCGGAGGAGCGGCCTCGGGGCACGCCGCTAGGCGAGAGCAGCGCGGCACCCCAGCCTTCGCCGAGGGCCCGGAGCGTGGTGGGATGACGGGCGGCGGGCGGGCCGAGCTGGCCCTGCGGCCCCGGGGGCGGCTGTGGCCGCTGCTGGCTGTGCTGGCGGCTGCGGCGGGCTGTGTCCGGGCGGCCATGGACGAGTGCGCGGATGAGGGCGGCCGGCCGCTGCGCTGCATGCCGGAGTTTGTTAATGCCGCCTTCAACGTGACCGTGGTGGCTACCAACACGTGTGGGACTCCGCCCGAGGAGTACTGCGTGCAGACTGGGGTGACCGGAGTCACCAAGTCCTGTCACCTGTGCGACGCCGGCCAGCCCCACCTGCAGCACGGGGCAGCCTTCCTGACCGACTACAACAACCAGGCCGACACCACCTGGTGGCAAAGCCAGACCATGCTGGCCGGGGTGCAGTACCCCAACTCCATCAACCTCACGCTGCACCTGGGTAAGCGGTGACAGCCCTGTTCCCCACTACTTCTCGCTCACGGCCCAGCTCCGGGGCTGCCTCCATGGAGCCGCTGGTCCGGCCTGAGGGGCCTGTCCAGCCGCGTGCTGACGGTCTGCTCTCCAGCGTGGGCCACACACAGAAATTCCTTTCTCCAACTTCTAAAATTCATCTCGCTTTGAACATCCGGTGAGGGCCACCATGTCCCACTCCAGCATCTCTCTGTTTTCTTACTCCATCTAACCCAGCCGGCTTNTTACTCCGTTGATTATTTTCTATTTCAGCAGTCAGGATTTTGGACCAACACCCCTACTCTCCTTTCCCCCCTGAAGCGCTAATGAAACACCCGTCCTGGCAGGACTATCACATTGCTTGCTTGCATTAGTCTTGAAGGTCTACTTTAAACACTTGTCTTTAAAATGTTTAGTTGTCTCTCTCCGGGGTTGAGAATGATTGCTCTTAGCTCTCATAAGGGAATTCGAGAGGGGCAAATGTCTTTACTGTCTGTATTGCCTATGTGTAATTAAAGTAGAAGTTCACTTTTAAACTTACTCTTCTTTCGAACTGTTCAGCCTTAATTAAGAGCTGTTTCACNAGAGAAAACAAAAAGGTAATGAAGACACTCACTGTAATTGCCGGGCAGTTTTGTTCCGGTGTAAAAAGGCTCCCGGGCTCTCCTCCCTGGCTTCCCTTTTGCTTTGATCCAAGCAAGCGTGGAAACATGNATCNTTTTAGAATTCAGGAAAGGGGTGTATAGTGGGAAACTTCGTGGCAGAACCGTGGATGGGAAAGACTGTGATTCTCTGAATGGGTCAAAGTTCCTGCTTGATCTCGGAAAGNTTTTCATTTTTGAGACACACAGGCAAACAGAGAATTTCGTTGTTGTGTTCAATAGTGCAATATAAGTGTGAGAAACTGATTATGGNTNTGTAGAGCTTCCATCCGAATTGCACTTGGAGCACTTGATTTTACCAGTAGCTGGTACTGAAGAACTTCCAAAGAGAACAGATTGCCCCAAGCCGGTCCAATGTTCTATAGAGCCAATAACATCTGCGATATTTGAAAGGGACATTTTTTAGGCAAATGATTGTTTGATCATGGTTTCATGGTTTTCTTACCATTGCGCTCTAGCACACCAAACATTGTATCAGGATTTCCAAGAAGGACTATGACTTAAAGAAAGTGCCTTGAAAAGTGTAAATTACCGTGTGTGGAATATGTTTTAGAAAAACAGTATTTAGTGCCCTTAGTAGTAAACACCTTTTTTATTTGTGCATTAGTCACCAAGCAGATGGAACATTTTGAAAACAAGTTCATAAAATCAAATTGTGAGGCCTCTCTGCTTTTCAGTAACTGAATAAACGAATGAGTTTTGTTTTTTTTTTTTTTAAAGCCATTGGAACTATATAGAAGTGTAGAAGCAGTGTCTTGGGACAGGTACTGTTCTCAAGACAGTGGGAGACACTCAGGGCTTCCCAAGATCTCGTGGGACTACTCTTTTAAGGATCTTGGAAATTTTTAAGTTGCCCAAAATGAGTTTTGCAATCTATGTCCAGTTATTTTTAACTTTTTACTTGATTTTTTTTTGTGTGTGTTCAATTCTGAATCCCCTTGAAGTCTTGCTTAATCCATTTTCAGATTAAACAAAACAAAACAAAACAAAAAAACAAAAAAGAAAAGGCCTTGATGTCCCCCAGTTCCCGAGATGCAGCTGGAAAGTTCTGAACAATAGGCTGTCAGTNTTGGCTTTCCTCCTCCTCTGGGTGGAAGGACCTGAGGTTTATTCCAGGTGATTGCAGAGGGGTAGACCACCCTCTGGTAAATTATCTGCTGCAGAGACAGTGTGCTAGGGGTTAAGAGAGCAGCAGTCAGCTTAGGTTGCTACTGTTGGGAGCCACATATGTTTACTTTGGGCCCTGTTACTAAGAAGGTCAAAGAGCTCTTTCACCTCCTTAGGACTGCAACACGACNTTTTTTTATATTCTTGGGCTTCATTTTGCTGAAAAAGTCTTCCTTTGGTTGCTAAATGACATTCATAAAACAGGGTCTCATTCTGACAGTCCTGGAACTCTGTAGACCAGGCTGGTCTCGAACTCACAGAGAGATATGCCTGCCTCTGCCTCCTGAGTGCTGGGTTTACAGGTGTGAGCAACCATGCCCAGCAGATTTAAAAAGATTTGCAATATTTTCATAGCAGTATAGTTATTGTAGACACATGTGCTTTACACGTTTTAGTTGGATAGTGTATGAAATCTTGACTGGACTTAGCATACTTGTTCTTGGGTTGGACATGATGTCCTGGAGGAAATGTGTGTGGAGGAGTAGGTGGGGAGGGGAGAGCTTTATGTGTCATGGGGTTGATGTTTCTGGTTTCTGTCCCACCTCTTTTTTTTTTAATGACCAGGTATATATGCATGCATGAATGCTGTGCTCAACAGTTTAGGGCAAGTAGGCAAGGACTGACCTATCCGAGTGTTTTGATATTCAGCGTATTCACTCCTTGACTCCAGTTACTCTGTGGGCTGTAGCTAACTAATTATTTCCCATGGAGTCAAGTACCATGACTGTTTTGTGCATCCATTAAATCTCCCATCCAGTTCAAATTTCACATACCCTGAAACAGATGATGCATATTGTGCCTTGCCCCTACCGAGCATGTGAAACTCAAGTGAGCGGTGGGAAAGANTCGGCCCAGCCACNGAGTTGCTAGCCTTCCTTTTGGTGTTGAACTTTACTCACTGCAAAACTTAAAAATAAAANAACACATCTAGAGTTAGATGTGTTGGAGCACTCTGGGAGGCTGACATAGGCGGATCTTTGTGAGTTCAAGGCCAACCTGGTGTGCATAGCAAGTTCCAAACCAGNCAGAGCTATATAGTGAGACCCTGATTCAAAATTTAGAGAAAAAAATTGTAGAGTCAGAGTACACTTAAGTAGTTATAAGCAGTGTGTTTTGGCGATGATCATGAGCCACTTTTTTATTATGAAAATGAAACATGATGAGATATACTCAAATAATACATATAGCCACAAGTCAGTGTGTCTTTAGCTGCTAAGCTCCACAGCTGGGAGACCACTGATGACAGGTTTTTGTGTAAGCCTTCAGAAATGTTCATATACCAGATTGTATGATCGTTTTAACTGGTACCTTTCTGGGGGAGGCTGAATTGTATTTTAACATTTGACAGGTACAAATTAGATCCTTATAGCCAATACCATCACTTGAGATAAAAAAATGGAGGAAAACCAGCTTGGATTCTGACAGGGGCCATTACTTAACTTGCATATGCAGTGATGTGGTAGGGTTCAGGGCACAGCNCGTCTTTGGATATGAAGAGTTAAAGTTGTTTTGGGAACCACAGCTGTATTTTCTNCCTGTTGTGGAGAGAAGTCTTGGTCAGGCACCCGTTCCCAAAAAGTTCCATTTTGCTTTCCACTTTCAGATCTTCTTTCCTGAGTTATCTGTATAGATTACTTAGTTGCTGTTTAAAAGTGTAGCTTTTACGTCTGATGATAATGTTACAAGTGAGTTCTAGCAATATCCAGGACCTGTTGAAAGTAGTACTGTAGCTGAAGATTGGATTTTTCTTAAACAGCTCTTTTAGTTCATGTGATAATTATTGTGAATGGAAACTTGGCAGACAGGATTTTGATCTAGCTTTTCTCATTCTTAAAACAATTGGTTAAGAAACTGTTTACATAAGCAACTCTGTCAAAGTTTATGGAACTTCCAAAGTTAGCATTGTAACCCAGTTCCCAGGCACTTCATCAGCTTCAGGGATGAGTGGTGCTTCTAAGAAGCTCTTTAATCTGTATGAAATGTCTTGTGTGTATAAATCAGAATCAACACATAAGGTGACTTGGCCCTCCCATGAGAATGTATTAATGTTTAACATGGAACAAACAGCAAATTTTCTGTTTCTCCTGGGAAAAATCTTTGTAATATGGGCTCTGACTATGTTGGGGAGTAGCTCAAACTGGTGACTTCACTGTGGTATTTGTGCACCCTGAGGGGACACTATTTTAGTTTGTCTCACAAAGGCCTGATTTACATTTTGCAGGTTCCAACTTGAGAAGTTAAGGAACTGTTCTTTAATGGCCAGTAGTTGAACAGTTTTATAAAAGTTGCTGTTGGCTGTTTCCCTCTGCTACAGTTCATTGCTTTCTCTGCCAATCCCTTCTCCCATTTTTCTAAGGCCCCCCGAAGAAAACATACACATCAGAGGAGAAGTTAGAGTGCCGAGGCATCCCTCTCCATCAGTGTATCCTTGGTCATGTTGGTGTGGGAGGAGTAACATTGGGTTATTTCAGTTCTAAATCCTTTCAGGAAGTTGGGTATGCTTTTTATCATGTAGNCCCTCTGTGTGCATACATTCTCATATTACTACCAGATAGTCCGCAAACATTTTTAAAATACCGAAGAAATGCATACCACAGTGCTTGATAGAAAGGTGTGGAAGATTGAAGGCCCTGTCTGAAGAACTTATGCTCTTCCAAGTGGAATTTAAAGTTGTAGTGCTTTTACCATATTACAGCAAGAGGGTCTTTATAATAGTTTACAGTTTATAAAGCTTTCAGCTTGTCGGTGGTTAGATGTCTTATAGCTCCATGAAGGCAACCACGAGGCTCCTGTACGTGTGATCCTACAAGTCCTGGTGTAGGTAAGTCTTGGACTCCTTAGTGAGTGGATTGGTCTCTGCAGCTNATATTTTCTCTGGCAAATTTCTTAAAAGAGTGTCTGATTTATTCCTTTAAAATAAAGGCTCACATGCAGATTGACTCAGAGACATCAGACTCCTTTGGGTTTCTAACTTGATTTTCCTTAGGCTGTTGTTCCTTTTTTACTTACATTCTCAAATTCTTAGCATCTCATGCCATTTACTGTCCCCAAAGGAATATCTCTTAGTTCCAAGCCTTCATTTACTGTTTGCAAATTTAAAATTGTGTTTTAGGTTAGCTCTTTCTTCGGATCCGGTGACCTGGATATGATTAATACGGGATGATTGGATAGAGCCATGTTTAAATTTATTTCTTACCATTTTGCCCAGCTCAAAGAAAACCAGTGTGGACCCCATTGAATTTTACCTGATCATTGCCACATCTTGTCAAATTAGTTTCAGCCTCCCATTTTGCTCCTTATGCAGATATCTCTCAATTTACAATGGAGTTACGCCCTTAATAAAGCCATTGCAACTTGAAAGTATTATAACTTGAAAGTGCATGTAATGCACCTAGCTTCCTGGGCATCGTACCTAGCAAGAGAACAGTTGTTAAGGCCTCTGGTTGAGTAGAATTGTGATTCTGTNTTCCTTCCCAGTGTTGGTTAAGAGTACTGCATTAGTTGCAGCCCAGGAAAAGATCAAGTCAAACCCAAAGTCTGGTGTCTACTAAATGTTCATCTGTTATTCTTCAGTGTAAACTCAAAAAATCCTCAGTCAACCCATCTGTTAGGAACTATCAGTATTGGAGTTGCCATATTTCAGAATGACCAGTTGATCTAAAAATGTGTACCTTATCTGTAATTTCTTAGTGAAAAGTTCCTCAGCGGCTCCTCAGGTTTTCTGGGAAGATGTCCAGAGCCCTTGTCCTGTTGGGCCAGGTGCTATTGGCTCTGAACATTTATCACTTCTGGGCACAAAGGGCTGCCCTTTGGTTTGGAACACTTCTCCCAGGTGTCAGCCACTCAGGCAGGCAGGAGTCCTTCCAGGTTTCTCTTTCTCCCCCATTTCTGTCCCCACTTTCTGACCTGGGTTATTCCTTCTGTTAAACCACCCTGTCAGTATCTGCCATCATATACTACTATCTCTTTCCTTAACTTGCCTATTTCTGCCTCTGGGCCACATTGAAAGTTTTTGTGATTTTGTTTTGTTTTAGTTTGAGACAGGGTCTGTCTATGTTGCTCAGGCTGTCCTGAAATGCCTGGCCTTAAGTTGTCTTTCTGCCTTAGCCTCTGAAGTAGTTGAGGTCACAAGAGTGTACCACTTCTCCCAGATAACTGTAAAGTCTTTGAAGGAGGNCTGGTACTTATCATTGAGTTAAGTACAATTAATCCTTGTTAATTGTTTGCTGTGTCTGAGCACCATGAAGACTTCTGATGGATGGTGGGTGATTCCTAGGATCCAGCCCTGGCCTTCTGCCTATCTGAGGTCTAGATGAAGGGATCTGTGTCCCTAGAATTGGGGGTAAGGAAACTATAGCCCTCTGACCCTCTTATCTCAGCCCTGCCATCTAGTTTTGTATGAACAGTGAGCTATGAGTAGCTTATGCTTTTTAAATTGGTTACAAAAAAAAGGAATAATAATATTTCGTGACTTGAAAATTNCATGAAATTCAAATTGTAGTATAAACCAAGTTTTATTGGGACAAAGTTAAGCACATCTAATAACATTGTTTATGGCTGTTTTTATTGCTACAAAGGCAGAGCTGAGTAAGTGGAACAGACTCTATGTTCCTGCTTATAGAAGCTGAAGTATTTACTGTCTGACCCTCACTGCACAGTTTTGGTGACCTCTGTTTAATGTCACAATAAGTCTTAATTGAGAAATGCAAGTACAGAGAGAGTCCACTGAAACATTTGGATGGAGACTGGAGCTTTTGTGTGTCTTCAGTGTTTAGCAGTGTGTCCAGTGGAGTGTTCAGTAGGTCTTGGTGGAGTGGATAAATGATGGGCTGAATTTTGCGTGTCCTGGGGAATGGCACATTAATTTACATCTGCAGAGTGGTACCTTTGAGNGCCTGTGTGTTTTTTATCAATGCTATGTTTTTTTCTTCCAAGNCAGGTATCAATGTAGTAACTGATATGAAATGTGGTACAGTGATTTTATTTCTATAACTTTAAAAGTACTAGGGTATTGAAAGAACTATGTCATTCTATTTTATCTTGTTTTTTGAGGCAGGATCTCACTCTGTAGCCCAGGCTGACCTGAACTTACTGTGTAGTCTAGGCTAGCCTGTAACTTGCAGCAATCTTGCCTCTGCCTCTCTATTTCTGGAACTACAGATGTGAACTACCATACCTGTTTCCACATCTGTTGTTTTTTTTTTTAAGTAAAAATTAAGATTATAATGTGACTTGAAGTCAGCAAGATTTTTATTTTACATGTAAAAGTGTTTGCTTGCATGTATATATCTCACAATATGTATGTAGGAACCACTGAAAGTCAGAAGATGGCGTTCGATGCCCTGGACCTGGAGTTACAAACAATTAAGTGTAAGACGGATTTTCTAAACGGTCTTGTTAAATAAAACACGCAGCCNGGGATAGGGGTGAAAGTATGACAGAGATCAGAGGAATTAGGAACAGCTACCAGCCTCACCTTACACCNCTGCTGCCTCCAAAAGAGAGAGTGTCTGACTTCCTATATCTCCACATCTATATCTCTTTCTGTTCTGTTCTCCCATTGGCTCTTTCAGCCTAGCTACATCACTTCTTCCTATCGCCCATCTCTGTCACTTCCTGTCTGTCTGTATAGACCTCCAGAATTCTATGGTTGATGCTGGGATTAAAGACGTGTGTCTCCACGCTTGACTGTTCCTAGTGTGACCTGGAACTCACAGAGATCCAGAGAGACTCTGATTGCTAAGTGATAGGATTAAGGGTGTGTGCTAATTTTGTAAGACTAGCAGCTGACCTTGTTCCTCTGATCCTCAGATAAATTTTACTGGGGGACATAGATAAAATACCACCACAGTTAAGGGCTGTCATGTGGGTGCTGGGAACCATACCTGGCTTCTGGAAGAGCAGCAAGTGCTCTTATCTGCTGAACCATTTCCCTAGGCCCTAGTCTATGTAAATTTTTATGAGAAAACTATTCATAAAATTTCACACATAAATGTATATTTTTGAAATTGTATTGTTAACTTTCTTTTTTTTGGAAATGGTCATAAACAAGTTTTAGCTAAAAATATATANGATGCACCTGTCTATTGTTGAAAAGCTCCCTATAGTGGGTTATCAGGTCATCAAAGGGAAAACATATACTGCACTGTTTCACTTGCTTTATGTGTATGACATTGCTTTTAGATTATTTAGTTGATGATGGTCACAGTTAGAAGACGAGCAGTGGGCTGTTGGTGTGATAGTGAACAACTGTAGACGCAGGGCAGAGTGTAGTCTCCTGTGTTGAAGTGGCCAGGCAGGTGGACANTCATCTAGTTTCTGCTTAGCGCTAACGCTAACAGGAAGTAGAACAAAACTGGGCTTTGCTTGCATCGAGTCTCCAGTTGGTCTTAATTGATGGCCCTTCTGCTGTTCTCTGGGCTTTAAGGAGAAGTGTCAAAAGTTTAGAGCAGAGCTGTTTGTTTATTTTTACTGCTCAAAATTCCTGAGACTTAAAATAAAAGATGAGCTGGTCTTATCTNATGGTCAGTTTCAGCATAGGGTTTCAAGATGGCTGTGAACCAGTGTTCTGTTGCCCTGTCTTGGTTGCTCACCCTAAGATTTGTAAGCAGGCCCTTCTGGGATTTGCAAGCTCCTTTCTTGTAAGATGATAAAGTTAGATGCTGGTTCATTTGGGCTTAAAATGGACAGCTTGCTGAATAGAGGCCCCCAGAAAACTCAATGNAGCCCATCTGCATTTCTTCCTGTGCGGTCTTCCAGGGGCCGGCCGAAAATAACTGGGCCCAGTCAGTCTGGTGCCCTCTGCGGCTACATATTCATGAAATAAAATAAAGGCCCTATCTCTTTCTTGGACAATGCACACTCAGACCTCTTGTGGGAGGAGCACCTCTGGCAGAGCTGGGAGGTGAACTAGGGATGTGCTCGGTTTTCTTCTAAAACTTCAGGGCTTACAGTCCCTCAGCTCCTCCTTTTAGTCCTTGTTTTCCAGCTGTGAGTGCCTTCCTGTTGTCCCAGAGGCAACACTGAATTATTGTTTGAGTTCTTGGATTTTTAGCTCATCTTTTTGTTTTGAAAATNTGGTGGAAAACNTGATCTTCTACNTGTTTCTCCTTCCCTCCCTTCCTCTTTTCCTTCCTTCTCAAGACAGGATCTTGCTATGTAGCCCAGGCTAGCCACAAACTCACTATGTAGCTNTGCAGCTCAGCCTGGCCTTGACTTTGAAGCAGTCTTCCTTCCCCAAGTTTCCAACTGCTGAGATTACAGGTGTGCTTTTGACTAATTGTAGCACGTAATATATAGGTGATTTGTTTATGGAATTAGTTTGGCTTAAAATAGATGAGCCCAGGATTTGGAAGAGCTAAGAGATATTTCTCTTATTTTCTTTTTCTTCGTCTGGAAGTTGCTGGCATCAATATCTGTTGAGGGAACAAATGAGCCAGCTGACTCAAGTNGACTACCAGCCTCTGTCAGTTGAAGTTCCCGGGAGCTGTTCTGAAGGCAAGCCTCGGAGGCAGAGCACAGTGCGGGGTGAGGGGGCCTCTTGGTTCTCCTCATTTGAAGCAGGCTGTGATTTGGGTTGATGCTTCAGGTTGATGTAAAGTTGTAAGCTTGTGATTGTTGACCCAGGTCCAGAGACTTTAAGGATATCNGTGTGATGTCTGTGTGGGTCACAATGTCAAGGATCTACTTAATTATTTATTTTTAAATAATGTGCTTTCTGATCCCCTGGGTGAAAACTAAGTGTTCTGCAAATGTTCTCTGCTGTGAGGACTTCATTTTCATCCCTTTAATCTTTCCTAGGGAGTGACTTGTCATGGCGTCTATTAGATCTAATAAATCCAAGCTTGAATTGCGTGGTGCTCTTGGAGAAGCGTGTGAAGCTTTGTGACATATTTCTAGTTATGNGAAGAGTTTTTCCCACCCAAAATGACTGAACTTGTTGCATTGGGTTTCTATTTGTTGGACAAAAACATTATTTAAATGGCAGCCAGGGAGAAAAATTTTCATTTAAGGGTATTGTAATATGTAATGGATACTGAAGACACTGAGGGAATTTGTAATGTGTTTGAGGGGGTAAGACAAAAACATTCATCAACAGAAAAATATGATTCAGTTGGACATTTTGAAAGTGCTAGGGAATGCCACAGAGCACCTCAAGAGGAGAGAGAGAAGTCAGCCAGGGGAAGCTTCCTGGATCTTGAAAAAAGCTGGTGGACATGAATGAAGGACTTTCCAGGAAGGCTGAATTATTTGAACAAGTTCTAAAAATAATCAGGTAATTGTGAAGGCGTTGCTTACCTTTCATGGAGTAATGGGCCTGGTTTCAGTGTGGAAACTGGTTAACAGAAGAGAGAGGAGTGCTTAGTCGTTCTGGCTAAGAGCAAGTGCAGAAGGTAGTGTGTTGAACCTTGTGCTGGGTGCCTCTGAGTTCTTCAGTCTCAAGAGCTAATGTCTTTGTGAAGAACCAGGACAGATGATTCATGGTTTTTCTGTGGTCACACAGGTGGGTGGTGGTGGAATCCTGAGCTGACCTGCTTTGTTATATGCCCTTGAGCAGACTTGGCACATGAGAGGTAGCGAACTATGGCAAAGAACTGATTTTGCTTGAAAAACTCTGGATTTGGATTTTTCTTTTAAAAAAAGGGCTTTATAACTATTTGTAAAGGAGAGTCTCTTAAAGGGGCAACTATTAGGTTTGGAGTACTTTAACTAGTTGTGTATTTAATTTTTATTAATTTAATCTAATGGCGGTTGGAATGTCGAAGGAATTTATTGAATTTCAGAATGAATGAGGCCCTGGGTTTTGTCAATGTCTACTGATAGGAAGGAGAAAGTGTATATCCTATGCTATTCTGAAGGGTGGTCAGTGAACTTACATTATGCAGGGGAATGCCACCTTATCTACTTCCTACCTTGGCCACACCTCCTTTCTGGTTGCTGAATTGCTGAGTTCAGTTCAGCTATTCCCTTTATCTGACGACATCACTAAAGATAACACCTGAAGTCAGCCTGGTTGATCTCCTGTTCTATTCTGTTTCTCCTCTGCTCCCAGTAAATTCTGACCCTTCCATGGTGGCTTTGTGTGTATGTCACTCAACTTTGCCAAAGAGTAGGTCTAATGCNCCTTTTTATTGACTGATAGAGAGATAGCTGCTGTACCCCCAGGAACTTTCTTTTGTCACCGTTGCCATCTTTCAGGCTCCTTGATTTCTGTGTATGCAAATTTGCCAAGCAATCACCTTCTCTCTTCTAATCTTTCCAGAGCATCACTGCACTAAGGGTCATTTAAAGGTGACTGTTTTGTTTAGTTTTGGCTTTTGTTTCCAAGAAGGAGTCGTAATTCCCCTTTAGGACTTATGTTTGCAGTGTTTTTGTTGTTAGTTTTTNTGTGCTGCTTTCTGTCATAGTTTAATTCCACTTCTAGAATTTAAGATTAAAAGAAACAAACACACACCAANCAAACCTTTCCGTGAGCTGGCTGATGATTTTCCGTGCTTCTGTCTCTGTCCCTCGCCCTTTCTGCTCTCCTTACAGCCCTTAGTCCCTGTCTTCTGTACTGACATGGTCAGTCAGTGTGGCTCTCCTACCACATGAAGCACTGATGACCCTTAAATGCTTTGATCAGTTTCCTCTCTTGTTGGGTAGGGTGACACTCCTTGATGCGTGGGACAGGGGTGAGTGTTGGGTTTAAAAGCCCTCGCCCCTTGTTTTTTTGTTTTCTTCCCCAGTTGGTAAAATAAGAAGCACAAGCATGTTCTCAGGGGTATCCCATCAATTCCTTTCAAAGAGAATGCACATGTCCTCCTTTCCGAAGGGGAGAGTTTAGAAAGGTGTAGGGACATCAGCAAATGAGTTGGCAGGGACTGGGAAGTAGTAATCTCCCTGCCTTCAGCTCACATTGTAATTAAAGGCAGGAATAGTCTGTCTGCATGTTTCCAAAATCTGTGACCATCTTAGGAATAAAGTTATAGCACCTTGGCAATGTAAAATTACTTGATTGATAGGGAATTTAAGGTTTGTGGCCTTCACCTACAACATTTAGAACCTTAGTTTCTTGACTGTGAGCACATCTGGAAATTTGTGGCTGTTGTGGTTTCAATGTGTTTACCAAGTTCATGTGTTCGAAACTAACCCAGTCTACCAGTGTTGAAAGGGAGGTGGTTAGTTTCCGAAGACCTACCATTAATGGCCTCCTGTCCTTGGCATGGTAGTAGGTTTATTGTGAAAGTGAGTTTGGCTCTTCCTGTCTTATTTATACTCTTNCTGTTTGATGGTTCCACTATGTTACATCCATAGAGAAGACCCTTACCAGGTAGGTGTCAGCAGGCTTTGAGACATCTCAGTCTCCAGAACCATGAGCCAAATCAATTTCTGTTTATTAAGAATTACTCAGTTTGAGATATTCTTACAGGAGCAGAAAATGGATCAAGACAATGTCTAACTAGAATAGCAATAATGAAATTATGGAGTTCACGAAGAATATAGGTAAATTCTAAATATAGATGTGGTAGTACATGCCTGTAATCCAGTCACCTGGAAGGTGGAGGCAGGAGGATCAGAAGTCCAGTCATCTTTGGCAGCATTGAGAGCACAAGACTCAAANAACAACAAGTCCTCAGGGAAGTTTAAGTTCTTAGAAAAATGTTTAGGCAGCCAGGCGGTGGTGGCACACACCTTTAATCCCAACACTCAGGAGTCAGAGGCAGACGGATCTCTGTGAGTTTGAGGCCACCCTGGTCTACAGAGCGAGTTCCAGGACAGCAAGGACTACACAGAGAAACCCTTTCTCGAGAAAGAAAACAAAAAGTTTAGGCAAAGGATTCTAGTTTATGTTATTTTAATCTCTTACTGAAGAAATTGGGGCTGCTAGGATGGCTCAGTGGATAAAGGCACTCACTATGCAAGTCTGGGGACCCGAGTCTGATTCTTGGAACTTGTATAAGGGTGGGAGGAGAGAACTGACTCCATAGAGTTGTTCTCTGACCTACAGACATGCACACATCCACATCCACATCATGACATGTGCACCCACCACATACATCATGAAGGCAACACAATAATAGATAAAAATTTCAAAAGTTAATGTTGGTGTAGTTGCCTCAGGTTTGTCATTAATCTGCGCAGCTGTGTCCCTTGGTCATACCTACTANTCATCACATCAGATAGTCTGATAGGACTGGTGACTTTACTTGTCACTTGTGTGCCTGTTGCCTTTAGGGGTTGGAGTAGAAAAGAGACTCCTAGGAACTGGAGTCATAGACAGTTGTAAGATGTCTGATGTAGGTGTGAGGAACTGAACCCGGGTCCTCTGAAAGAGCAGCAAGTGTTCTTAGCTGCTTAACCATCTCATCAGCCCCTGAGGTTTTTTGTTTGTTTGTTTTGGAGACAGGGTCTCACTATGTAGTTCTGACTGGCCTGGAACTCACTCTGTAGACCAGGCTGGCCTTGAACTCACAGAGATCCACCTGCCTCCCTCTGTCTCCTGAGTGCTGGGATTAAAGTTGTGCACCATCATGCCCAGATGATTTTTTTTTTAATGCCAGCTCATAATCTCATACAAGTAAGCATCCTGGAGTTCTCCTTGTGATGTTCATTTGGACATGGGAAAAAGCTGGGGTCCAAGGATGAAGATTATGGGGTGAGGAGTGATCATGTATGTTAGATGCTTTAAGGCCTTTTCCTTTTGTGGGAAAAATGTTATATTCAGGAGACTGTGTGCCCCAGATTGACTTTGTAGAGTTTGANTTTATAGTATTTTAGATAAACACGTGTGATAGAAAAGTCACTAGAGACTACAGATTCTTAGAATTTTACAGATTATGAAAGTTTGTGGAAACATCTGTAATGCAGCTGTGATAAAATTTGTTTACTTAATCAGGATTGCTTTAGAACTCTAGCCTGTTTATTACTGTTGTCAGTGTTTTTACCACAGGCCAAGAAATAAGTTAGCNTTGACCTCTGGTGGACTTGGGGCTCGCTCTGGAAGGGCTTTAGTTTTAGATTACAGCCATTGTAAAGCTGAGATGTCCTGGCCCAGACGGCATGGTGGACGCAGACCATGACTACATGACTGACTCTGGGAATGGACAAACCTTCCAGATGTCTAGAGAATGTGGACTTGTTGTCTGTGTGCTTGTTCTTGTGTCTGTCCTCCTGTTTTTACTTTCATCATAGCTGCCTTAGGGAAGAGCATGAGGGCCTGCTTTTTAGATTGGGAAATAAAATGGACGTTAAAGTTTTTGGAAGCCTTTTAGTTGGCGTTGACTTCTCTGTGAGAGAAAGGAGACAGAGAAGCAGCTTGGGTCCCTTGAGGCAGCCTGTGGGGGGGGTGGTGTTGAGGCTCTGGCTGGAAGTCACTAAAAGACGATTCATTCATGGCTCTAGTGAAATGGGCCTCCAGTGCCCCAGTGAGCAGCCTGTTAGCCATGCCTGACTAAATAGACCTTGTTTTTGAAATTCACAGATTGCCTGGATCCCCACTGTCTTTTTGGCCTCCTGCTCATACGCAGCTGTTTTTGTTCATACATCATTTTGTGTTTAACTGGCTGGTTACTTCCTCAGTCCCTTTTATGGTGAATAATGGACACATGGAGCTTGAACACCCAAGTGTGTGGTTAATCAAACAGGAAGTCTCAAGGAAGCACAGTAACGTTGTCAGAGGAACAAAAGACAGGACAGGAAAGGCCATTCATGATTCTGGGCTTCAGACATCTGCAGGCAAACACCTGACAGCTTCAGACATGGGCATTCTGAACCTTAACAAGTGGAACGTTTTATGTGGGACTGCTCCATTTTTCTTATGCTTTGGAAAGATTAAGCTCTAATAAATTAGATAGAAATAAAGGTGAAGAAAAAAAAAGAATGTGGCATTGTTGGCTTTTAAACAGGAAAGCAGCTCTGGCTGTCTGGTGACTGGATCTAAGAGGCTGTGATTTGTCCTGACTGGACCAACAGTGAGGCTGCATGCAGGATGAATGACTGGCTGGGGCCCTCCAGGGTGTCTGGAGGGATGGGTGGGTTAGAAGATGGCTTTCAGCAGTGCCTTGACTCCTGAGTACTGGAGGGATAGGAGGTTAAGAGAAAGAAAAGGTGGAGACTGAGACAAATGTAACGTGGCCTGGCTATAATCCTATGGCGGGTTTAGAGTCCCGGGGCAGCATGAGCTGCAGAGCTAGACTGTATCTCAAAGAACCAAAGAGAAGAGGGAAGAAAAAATGTGGTCTAGTAGGAGAACATACATACCAACAGATCCTGAACCCTGACCATAATCCTGGGACACTCCATGACAAAAACCATGAGAATGATAGAAGCTCCTCTTACCTACAAAGATGTCAGCAGTCCAGATAAATGACTTTGCCAGAACAACTGTCTGGGACCCTTATGATTCCTACCAGTATTGAGATTCTTTTATCCTGTGATAGAAGATCTGTCAGAACTAGCCTTTTAAATGCTTACCTTTAACAGTGAAATTAGATCAGGACACTACAGAAAGGAGAATCTGCTCATAACAGTTCACATGAAGCGCACGGGGGTGATGCAAAGGTGAAGGAAGGCGGCGTTAGGCCTCATTGGTGGAGGGCAGAGCAGCACTGGTTGTGTGCCTGGNTCTGCTCTGCACTTCAGTCATAGTGAGCATGTGCACACTGTAGAGGTACTCTCTTTCCTGACTCCTTTTCAGCTTGTTTGACTGCCTCCTACATGGTCTAGTGGACTTTCAGCCCCTCCAGGAAGACTTGGTTTCTAACTCGCCTGGACGGTATTAGTATTTGTCATTATGTTGTGTCCGCAGTTCATCCAATTCAGAAGTTCTATGGAAATGTTTCTGTCCCGTGAGGTGACGGGCACTATACGGTTGCCTGTCTGTCTCCCATGATGAATTCACCGAGGCTAACTTTATACTCAGCGATTTCATAGTCCCTCTAACAAATATTTAGAATGCCTACTATGCAAAAGGTACTGCAAAAAGCTGGGGACAAGGCTGAGAAGATCTAAGCTTAAATTCTGGGTGAAAAGATACAGTATAGAGGACTTGGCCCAGGAGCAGGTTCATTAATGGTTTCCTCCATTGACCTTGTGTCTGCAGTGTATATACAGTCTAATATCCTTTATCTGGTAGTCAGCACTCAGAAAAGCTTGTTGAATGAATGAATTCTGTGGATTCTTCTGTAGACTGTGACCACAGAATGCAAGAGAGTGTAAGAAGCAGCAGTTTTCCCCAGGTGAAGTTTGCTTTTAGATAGGGTTGACGGTGGCTGTCTGGGATGGGATGGGTAGCTCTGGTCTGCACAGGCGACCTGAGACATGGGAGCTTTTTATGGTAACGATCTGCCATTCCTTAGGGTGCTATCTTATGTATGGTTAATTTTTGAGGGCTAGGCACTTCTCTCTTCCTAATAGGTCCACACTGTTGAGGAATGTGTGTCTAAATGTTAAGACTAAGACCTGAATATGGCCTANGTCCTTTGCACTGTTATGACAAGGAGAATTAGAGCAGATTTTGGCAGACAGCTCTGCATGCCAACGTTTCCCCTAGAGCTGTGCTTGCCAGCTCCTGCTGCAGCACCCCTTCCCCCATGTTACAGTCTTGTGGAGTCTTCTTCGGAGATCCTATCCCATTAGAGGACAACAGCCAGCATGTTCTCAGTGAGCCCTACAATCCTATCTTCAGAGAGCCTCCTGAGGAAGGTGTACATCCTGCTCCAGCTACCCTCAGCATGACTATACTCCCTGCCTTTGCAGAATTCACTTTCTTTTTTAAATTTAAAACTTGTTATCTGCTTATTTTTGAGAATTTCATATATGAGTTTTCTTCTCTCTAACTCTTCCTTCTGCCCACTCTCAAATCCATGGTCGCTTATTCTTTAATTATTTTACACACACCCACATTTTATGATTACAACTGCTGAATCCCTTGAGTGTTACTCCCATGTATATGTTTAGGACTGAGCACTTGGAACTGGATAACCTGTTAGGGGGCTCGTCCCTGCAGAAGACTGACTCTCCCTCTCTCAGCAGCCATTAATTGCCTGTAGGCAATTCATCTAGGTGTGGGGCCTTGTGCGATTTCCCCCATCCATGTTAGCGTGTTAGTTGGTATTGCTTTTTTCCAGGTCTTCTATAGGCCATCCTATTGTTGAGATTTCATGGGTGCAGCTTCCCTGTCATAGACAGAAGACACAACCTCACAGGAGGCCCTCTGTCCCTTTCAGTGTTTCTGCCTCAGAGCTCACTTTTTTATGTGAAGGTGCCATTTTCATTTTCGCAGTTCCCACTTGGCGTTGAGCTCTTACTGGATTGGTGTGCGCCTACATTGACAGGCTGCCCATGGCAGACCCATCTTGGTGGAGCGCATCTGTCCACATCTTGGCAGGATACATCTGCACAGGACAAGTCTGGATTTAGCAAACAGTTCTGATCCTGTTTACCTTCAAGCAATGATAGATTAATCACAGCTGTTTTAAAATCCAGATGTGTTTTAGAAACAAGATTCCTAAAGTGACAAAACACTACTCATTATGTCATCTGTTGGTCACATGACCGCAGTCTTGTTTCTGGAGTCTTTGAGTTAGAAACATGAAATCATAGTAAAGTTAGTAAAATGGATGTATATTACAATCTACATATATCGTATATATACAATAACTAATGTTTTGGTTGAGAAGTATCTTCATATGCAGTAGAGTGATTAAAGACTGGGGTAGCCTCACATAAGGTTGTATTTTGCTGTTAAACAAAACATCTGTGCTTTAAAACTCTTTAAAATTTAGAGTCACAGATTAAGGATCATGTCTTTATTCCACAATTGATTACACAATGTAAGCTGTGCCACCTTCTGTAGTTAGAGGTGCATAAAAGTTTATCACAAAACCAGCATTTGATAAATTGATTATTATCCAAGCAAATGGATAAAGTTCTTTAATACATACTTCTTGCAGGGCTAGAGAGATGGCTCAGCAGTTAAGAGCACTTGTTGCTTTTATAGAGGACCTGATTTTAATTCTCACCATCCACATGGTGACTAGCAACCATCCAAACTCTAGTTTCAGGGTTATCTGACACCCTTCCCTGACCTCTAAGGCACCAGACACACACACAGGTACACATACATACACGGAGGCAAAACATTTATACATAGAAAATAAAACCAAACTGTTACTTCGAAAGGATGAGTTTATTCTTTGTTTCTTTCTTTTTTTTTATTTTTATTTTTGAGACAGAGTATCAGTATGCAGCACTGGTTAGCCTAGAACTGGCTGTGCTGTGTAGACTAGGATGGCTTTGAATTCAGAGATCAGCCTACCTCTGCCTCCAAGGACTGGGATTAAAGATGTGTGCCACCATGCCCAACTGAAAGGATGAATTTTAATAGATTTATTTATCATTTGGGTAGATGGTTTATTAAATAAAAAATTATATACTTTAGGAGAAACATTTTTAATTCCATCAGTCCATTCTTTATTATATTGATTGTTTTTAATGTTTTTTTTTTTGACAGTGTTTCTTTGTGTTGTGTAACAGTCCTGGCTGTCCTAGAACTCGCTCTGTAGACCAGGCTGGCCTCACACTCACAGAGATCTTCCTGCCTCTGCCTCCTGAGTGCTGGGATTAAAGGCATACTCTACTACTGCCTAGCTGTTTTTTATTTTTTGAGATAGAATTTCATGTAACCCAGTCTGTCTTCAAACTGGGACTCACTATGTATCTGAGGATGACCTTGAACTCGTGATCCTCCTGCCTCGACCGCCCATATAATCCCAGGTGTGGGACTACATGTTTTATGTGTGGCTGGGGATCAAACTCTAGGCTTTATGCATGGTAGGCAAGTACTCTGCCACCTGTACACAGATCTGTATTAATGGTTTTTTATGAAGAGGCAGTTTCATCTCTAAAGCCCTGTGTAGTTTTGCTAGGTTTTTTTTTTGCCTGGCTGTGTTGATTTGAGATACTTTTTGAGCTGGAATCAGTTCTGTTCTTACTCTCGGAAGCCGATGTTGGTGATGTGTGTGCACTCTGTTCCTCGCTCTCCCCATCACAGCTTCTTGTTTTCTTTCTCTCTGTTAAAACTTTTTCTAGTAAACCAGTGTTTCGAGGAATCCTTAAGTCACCATTTCTTATGAATGGCTGTAACTGCTCTCGCCAGTAGGTTTCTTTCAGCTCGGTTGCTCTTTCTAAAAGATTGTGACCTCTTTGAATTGATATCTTTAAAATTCGGTTCTTGGTCTGATTTTCTTTATTTGCTGAGAAATCTTTCCTGTCATCCTTTGCTCAGAACATACTGTGTCGTTGTCTGGGCTTTATTGTCCCAGCTTCTTTTGGAAGGATATCCCCTTCTCCGTAAATCCTTATCCACATTCTACAAGAGTGATAAAGCAGCGTTTGTTGTGCCACTCATCGGTTACATCTGTTACCATCTTCACTGGGACTCTCTCCAGTGTGTTGGTATGACTGCCCTGGGGACAGGAGCTGCGCTTGAACTGCTCGGTCAGTGGTTTAGGGCTCAGGCGCCTGGCTTGTGAAACAGGAGGCATCCAATGTTCTTCGGTTGTCCTGATAAATCGTTCTAAACCTGACAGCGAAGCACAGGGTTAAGTTCAACAATTAAATATGTCCAGACCCTGGCTTTGGAAGAGTGAAAGAGCTGCATTCTTGAAGCTTTGGAGACAGGCCACAGAATTATTTTCTCACAGTTTAAGACATCTCCTCTTGTGGAGGACAGGAGACCTGAGTGTTAGTTCTGCAGGACTTTGCTCTCAGAAGAAGGAAAGAGCTGAAACTGACTGGATACTGGTTTCCTTTAAGAAGTCTCCTTTTTTTTTTCCAGGACCCATAATGCCAGGTTTCTTTTTTAGGATAACAAAATTTCTCAGGCAAAGGCTTTCTGTTTCTGTTTTATTGACTGTAAGTCCTAGGCACTGGGAGTGTAACTCATTGATAGAGTTTGTGTTCAGCTTCCCATCAGACCCTGGGATCAGTCCCCAGCACCACCTCCTCCCCCATGAGCACACACAGACTCGCAAACATGTACATACACCCATAAATTCTAAATTGGTGCCTGTGTGTGTGTGTGTGTGTGTGTGTGTGTGTGTGTGTGTGTGTGTGTGTTGAGATAGGGTCTTACTATAAAGCCCTGACTAGCTTGGAACTTGCTGTGTAGATCAGGTTGGCCTCTGCCTCCTTAGTGCTGGGATTAATGGCATGCCCACTATGCTCAGCCACCCAAATATGTGTATTTTGAAGTAAGGCTCACTAAAGCCTTTTCATGTTATTTAAAGGTTAGAACAATGAAGTAATTTTCTTGTTCATTTTTGATCCTAATCACTAGTGACCTTGGGGATTAAATTCTAGTTACCCATAGTGCTTCTCTAGTACTTATCAGCAAATCAACTCATCGCTGGGATTTTCCTGTCTTTAAATATATAAATATATATGATTTACAGTTAATTAGTATGAATTGTTGGTTTGTTTTTACAGCTAATACGAGGTAAAATAATTGTTTGTTCAGCAATACAGATTGACTGCACAGGAATGTTTAATAGCTGTGAAATAGAAACAGCAGGTGGTGGTGGCACACAATTTAGTCCCAGCACTCGGGAGGCAGAGGCAGGCAGATCTCTGGGAGTTCTAGGCCAGCCTGGTCTACCGAGTGAGTTCCAGGATGACCAGAAACGCTTGTCTCGAAAATCCAAACCAAACCGAACCAAACAAAACAACAAAAGAAAAGAAAAGTAAAAACCTTCCTTACAAAGATGACATGACTTCTGGAGCACCCCCAACCTCTACTGGGATTTTGTGTTTCCTTCCATTTGGAAGAAGCTGGTTTTTCATTTCTTCTTAAACAGCAGCATAGTGCTTGACTTTGTGCTTTATAAAATGCTACCGTATATGTAGTCAAGGGTGAATTGAAGCCTTTACAGTTTTTACTTCTACAGCTTTTGTAAAGGTAGCCCGTTCTTCTCCCTACTGTGCAGTGAAGGTCACACTGTAGCNGGATCGTCCTGCTGACCAGCGTTGTTGGATTAGTAATGCTGCTGTGGCTATCTTCCCGCATGCCTGCTGGTACTCATATAGAGCCTGTGCAACTTGGTGTTGGAGTCACAATAATGGGCTTCTTCAATTTCATGAAATAATACTACTTTTTTCCCNTGCGGTGGTACAGTCTGCAGGCCCACCAGCAGTGTTGGCAAGCTTATTGATCCACCCCTGACATTGAAAATTCTTAACTTGNACCCATTCCTTGGTATAAAATTGTGTCGTAGTGTTTCGCATCTGAAGTTCCCTTTCCATGTATTTCTTGATCTTTCCTGTTTCTTTTCCTGTAGACTGTTCCTTCATGGTTTTTCCCCTTACTGATTCATAGAATTCTTCAGATATTCTGGCTACTGATCCGTCATCAGTTATGTATTGTGTCTATCTTCTTCTTCTTCAAGAGTGATTTGTCTTTTTATTTTCTCTATGTTTTTTGGATATTTTCTTTTTTAAAAATCTGGTTTTTTTTACTTTATGTATGAGTGTTTTGTTGCATTTATGTCTGTGCACCATGTGCACCATGTGCGCGCCTAGTGCTCTTGGAGGTCAGAAGAGGACATCTGAGTCCTTGGAATTCGAGCACCATGTGGGTACCAGGAATTGAACCCAGGTCCTCTTAGAAGAGCAGCAAGTGCTCTTAACCTCTGAGCCATCTCTCCAGCCCCCTGGAAACAATTTCTTAATTTCAGTATGACCATATTTGTTAGTTCTCTGGCAGTCAGCCCTTTTGAGTCTTATGTAAGATCTAAGGTTTGGGTTTTCATGGTGTACATTGTCTTTATTGGCTAGCACAAGTCCTTTTTAGATGTATTCTATTTTAGAAAGATCTTAGCTATATTTCAGCCTCTTCCCTGTAAATTCTAGAATGAGGTTCCTCAGAAACCTCTATCTGCATCCTGATTTAATTCATACTGACTTTGTGTCCATTTGTTTTGTGTTAGCATTCGGATACTATTGAGCTTACTAATAAGCCTCTTATAATTTTCATGTTTTCAAGTGAATTCCAATAATATTTTATAATTTCATCCTTAAGAGTCTTATTTTTCTTTTTGTTGGATTTATTCCTAAATCCTAATGTATTACTATTAAACCCTAATATATATATGCATTCTTAAATACTAAATATAAATAATAATATTTATTATTTTTGAAGAGAGGAGCTGCCCTTGGCTCCCAATTCCCTTCTCTTTCTTTTTCCGGGGTACGGGGGGTGAGGGTGTGGGGGGTATGGTGGGGGGGTTGAGACAGGATTTCTCTGTGTAGCCTTGGCTGTCCTGGAACTCAGTCTGTAGATCAGCTGGCCTCTAACTCAGAGATCTGGCTGCCTTTGCTTCCTGAGTGCTGGTGTTAAAGGCGTGCGCCACTATGCCCTATGGCTATTCCTGGGTACTGGGTACTTTTTGTTGCTGACTTAATTTTAAAAGTAGATCACACTCCTTAGTAGCAGTGTGCAGAAAAGTGTAAATTTTTAAATATGGGCCTTAAAATAATTTGTTCAATTCTCTTATTTTGATAGAATCTATAGTTGATCTATAGATTCTGTCTATAGGCAGTCATCCATAAAGAAATAATGGTTTTATGTCTTCTTGCTAATCATTTTCCTTTCATTCTTATTAGGACAGCATACAAATACCCATGTAGACTTTCTTCTTAACTGATCTGGTTGTACCGAGCTTTTCTAATTTGGTAGGTGTAAAATTTTTGTTTCACTTTCCTTTTTTTAATGAATTTTTTAATTATTATTTTATTGATGTTTTGCTTGTATGTATGTCTGTGTGAGGGTGTTGGATCCTGGAGTTACAGACAGTTGTGAGCTGCTGTGTGGATGCTGGGAATTGAACCTGCATCCTCTGGAAGAGCAGTCAGTGCTCTTAACTGCTGAGCCATCTCTCCAGCCCCTTTCCTTCCTTCTCTTGTTTTTAATTACATGTGTCTGTGCGTGGGTATGTGGGTCTTCAGTCCCATGCTTTGTCTTTTGAGACAGGGTGTTAGTTTATGGCCCAGACTGGTCTTCAACTTGCAGCAGTCCTCTGCTTCAGTCTTCTCTGTGTAGCTTTGGCGCCTTTCCTGGAACTCACTCGGTAGCCTAGGCTGTCCTCGAACTCACAGAGATCCACCTGCCTCTGCCTCCCGAGTGCTGGGATTGAAGGCGTGTGCCACCACTGCCCGGCTAGGAAATGTTTTAAATACAAGTTTCAGGGAATGAACAGTTCTACAATATTAAATTAAGCAACATGTAGCTATTACTCACCTTTGGTGAACTATCTAAGTTAGTTTTTCATACTGTTTGACACAGTAGATGGTACTTTGGAAAAGTAAAACACTGCTTGTTGATAAAATTCATTGGTGATTTGCCAAAAACCAGAGCAAATCAAACTAGGGACTACCTTAGGAAACATTGATATAAAATATTTGAGTTTGGTTGCTGTTTATTATTAAGTCATTTATGATTTTAGAGTTTGATAAATTTTTCTAACTCTGAGATATCTTAGGCAGGTCTTCGTGGTTAACTTTTTATTTTATTTTATTTTTTTTTAAAGATAGTATCTCCTATATCCCAGGTTGGCCTGGAACTACCTTTATAGCCAAGGATGACCTTGTATTTCTGATCCTCCTGCCTGTACCTCCTGAGTGTTGGGACTACAGGTATGTGTCACCACCCAGGTTTGCAGTGCGGGGATCAAACTCTTCATACATATGGAATAAGCATTGTACCAGCCAGCTACGCCCTCAGCCTGTGTCTTCATATTTCATCATAATTATTATGGTCTTGAACTTTAAGTTCTGAAATTGTATTTATAATCTGAGAAGCAATTGAATTTAAGTGGCTAGGTACAAAGAGTGATGAATCTAAGCTGGGTATTGCGGCAGACTCTAATCACAACTCTTGGGAGACACAGGCAAGAACATTAGGAGTTCAAGGTCTCCCTCAGCTACATTTAAAGTTGAAGGCCTGTCTCTGCAGATAGTAACAACTGAAAAAGAAAGTGACAAAATTGTTGGGGCTTTGTAGAGGCTTTTAGACAGTACAATAAGTGATAGCTCTGCGTCAGAGGAAGGTCCATGTGTCATTCATCTTTAAGTCCCCAGAAGTGACAGAGGAGTATGCTACTGTCCCCTTGGGAACAGTTAGGGGATAGGAGGGGGATATGGAAGGAGAGAAAGCAGTCCCATGTAACAAAGGATTGCCCAAATTCCATTCAACTTCAAGTTCTCACAGGAGAGTGTGCCATTAAAAACCAGATTATGAATACCTGTCTAGAACATAACTTTTATTTTTATACATAAATGTATTTCCTCATAATTTTATTGTACATAATTTCCCATGAATGTGACTCATTCTCTCTCTCTCTCTCACTCACTGTGGGCGTGTGTGTGTGTGTGTGTGTGTGTGTGTGTGCACTAAGAGCTTAGTTTCTGATGGGAACAGCATCCTTCCTGCAGCACTGCTGCTGTTGCTTCAGCTGCACTCAGCATGTGCCAATCCATCTGTTTTTCTAGCACTCACATGGAGAGTGAATCTGTATAATGTGCATGTACTTTCTGTCTCTTCTCCTAAAATGTTCTCTTATTTATTTATTCATTTATTTATTTATTTACTTTTATTTTATTGGTGCTTTTAAGGTGAGGTCCATGTATCCCTGGATAGTGTGGGGAACGCATTACATATTCCAGGGTGGTCTCCAACCTGAGGCCATCGTCCTGCCGGTGCCACGAGAGTATCTGCTGCTCTGAAAATCCTCACTCCTTTTCTTTTCTTTTCTTTTCTTTTCTTTCTTTTTTTCCCCTGAGACAGGGTTTCTCTGTGTAGCTTTGGAGCCTGTCCTGGAACTCCCACTGTAGAGCAGGCTGGCCTCGAACTCACAGAAATCCGCCTGCCTCTGCCTCCCGAGTTGCTGGGATTAAAGGCGTGCGCCACCACTGCC
>LZPO01107546.1:479642-494554 GCA_001675575.1 Neotoma lepida
ATAAACTTTCTTTGTCCTTATGGAAGTGGAAGGACATTCTGACATGTGGCGTAATGGCTTTGGGATTAGTGCACACCGGTCAGAGCTATACAGTCTGTGTGTGTGTGTGTGTGTGTGTGTGTGTGTGTGTGTGTGTGTGTGTGTTTCTATTTCTATAACTGCCATACCTCTCTACTCCATGTGCTTAGCATCCTGTACCACATGGTTGTCTCAAATGCTGTTTTCTGGTTATCATTNCTGGTGAATGACTTCAGGTAATGATCAGTTTTGTCTAGACTCTTGAGTCTGGTTACTCTTATGCGGTACTGACTCTTCATGAGCTTTTGGAAACTGGAAGACACTTCAGTGGTTCTCTTTTCTTCACCACAAACAGGTGCTGGGTATTTGGATGATGTCACCTTGGCGAGTGCTCGTCCGGGGCCCGGAGTTCCTGCAACTTGGGTGGAGTCGTGCACCTGTCCAGTGGGGTATGGAGGGCAGTTCTGTGAGATGTGCATCTCAGGCTACAGAAGAGAAACTCCGAGTCTTGGACCTTACAGTCCATGTGTGCTCTGTACCTGCAATGGACACAGTGAGACCTGTGACCCTGAGACAGGTGAGAAGGCCTGAGGGTCCATTTGCAAGTCATCAGATATGTGCCAAGTAAATAAGTCAATGAGTGCTTTTATCTGCTCCCCAAATAGGTGTCTGTAACTGCAGAGACAATACAGATGGCCCCCACTGTGAGAAATGTAGCGACGGGTACTATGGAGATTCAACCCTGGGCACCTCCTCTGACTGCCAACCTTGTCCCTGTCCTGGTGGCTCAAGTTGTGCTGTTGTCCCCAAGACTAAGGAAGTGGTGTGCACTCACTGTCCAACTGGCACCGCTGGTGAGTCTGCCTTGCTCACCCTCCCTTCAGTGTCCTGTATAGTTGTTGGCGTTTACACAGCCTTCCTCAGTCGTCCTCACAACCCTGAATGTCTGCTGTTGTTTTGATGTGACAAGAGAGGTAAAGAAACAGTGACACGGGTGTGTGTGGCAAGACATGGGTGAGCTGCGGCTGCAACCCAGGCTTTGTGACTCCAAATAGAACCGTCACTGTAATCCCTCATAAAATAAGAACCCAAACTGGGCTTTCAGTGGAGACTTGTCTGGAATTGTTAATGTGAAATAGCAATTTTAAAATTCTTTCTCTAAATCATCCTTTCAGTATTTCAAAGTCAGTCACATCGTTTGGAAATTTGTTTTTTTTTTTGTTTTTTTCCAGAGCTTTGGGTAGACCTCTCTTCCCATTCTACCCATTCCGTTCTTTTTCCAAAGAACATAAAATGAGATCATCCTAGATGATCACAGCTGGCTCTGAGGGCTATGACCATGAGGGTTGGGGTGGGCTGGCAGACCGTGCCTCCTTGGCTTGCCTTGTGTTTACTGTGAAGGGCAGGAAAACAAAACCAGGGNTGAAACAATGTGTTACTCGCTCGCTCAAAGCTGTATAAGGACTGCAGNATTTGAAACTTGATCTTAGACTTTAAAATGAAAGCAAATTGTATTTGGGAATGAGTTTAAGGCAGGNTACCTTGTGTCTCTGTTTTAGCTTGATATGAAACAAGTTTGAAGCTTTTGAAGTCTAGATCACATGTGGAATAGCTGCATTATCAGATGNGACATCATAGCTGGAATGCCGCCCTTGTGCTCACGTGGAGATGGCTCTGAGGGAGTCTGGTGCTGCCCACAGCAGGGTCCCTCATTCCCGTTCTCCTGCGTTCTGTTTTCTTCCCTCTGCCCCACCTCACCCATGTTTCCAGCTGACCTTATTGACCTCCACATTTGTTTGTCAGGTCTAGTGGTCAGTGGTCAGTGTCATGGCCATGCTGGACTGCGCTGGCCGACTGTCCCTCCGTAGTCAGACCTGCCACGCTCCTTGGCTTACTTCTTTTCTCTTTTACCGTTTGATCACCTCTTTATTTCAGCTGGGGATTTTCATCTGAATTTGTCCCCCTCTCCTCCCTTNGGTGATCAGATCTCTTCAGGCTTCTGCCTGGGATGACGAAATCTGGCTCCTCAGCCCTGGGCACCCTCTCCTGAGCAACAGCCCTTTTGCTTTCCTTCCCGACTGGTGAAGGGGTGGAATGTTTGCTCTCCACGTCTGCTCTCCCCCTTTCCCTAACCCATGAGACGTGTGTGCCGCATCAGATCCCGCCTCCTCCGGAGTCCATACACCTGAAATCAGAGAGGAGGCAGTGGACAAAGTGTTTAGTCCAGGGCCCATTTTGATGGGGTCCTCAGGGTTGGTGACCCCCAAAAGCTCTTACAATCTTGTCGCCTGGTAACTGCTCCCTCCATGCGGCCTGGAGCACAGGTTACAGAGTCTGCCTGTCACACTTCGTCCTGTGATTCCCCGTCTCTGCCTAGCCTTGTATCACAGCTCCTTCAGTAAACTCCTTGGGCGACGATAATTGAATGTGCTAATTACCTCTACTTCATTCCAGATTTACATAGCTACAGTCTCAACTAAGTCTCCTTTGACTTCTTCCCTGTTCCTCAGTTCTAACCCTCTCCCTTTCCAGCATCTATAGACTGTGACAACCTGCCTGTTCAAGCCAAAGTCCTTTCTTTTGTCTTTTGTCAAAGTCTTTCTTTTGTTTCTTGGAAAGAACTCCTCCCTCTACTTTCTTGACTGCTGCCTTCTGGATTCTAGCCACCANGGCCTCACAGCTGAGGTTGTCTCGCCCATTGGTCTCCCTGCTTCACCGNCTTTCCTAAGATCATGGGAGCCAGAATAATCCTATTAAAATATCATCAGATTACATCACTTTATTAGTATGGTTTTTTTCCTTCTGAGGTATCTTATTGTGTAGTCCAGGCTGTCCCCAAACTCCCAGGCTGACCTCAGATGTGTGATCTCCCTGGTTCAGCCTCCCAGGTGCTGAGATTGTGTGTGTTACCACNCTCTGAGATTATACCACTTAAGAGCTCCCCAGAGCCTGAGACGGTCCCGTGGAGAAAGCACTTGCTATCAAGCCTCAAGACCTGAGTTCAGTCCCTGGATCACACACGCATGTGTGAAGAGAACCAACTCTCACTAACTGTCCTCTGACCTCAGTGGTCATGCCATGGCATGTGTGCACACAAACAATGAACAAATAAAAGTACAGTTAAAAAAAGAAGAACTCTCTAGTAGCTTGTTGCAGCATTTCATTTTAAATCCAGATTTCTTCCTGCCACCCTGGTCTGACCTGGACTGTTTGGTTCTGCTTCCGTGTGTGGCCTTCTTCAAGTGTTCCCNTGGGTATTTTCCTGGCCNACTTCTCTGTGAATTCTCATCCTAATGTCTCACCCCCAATCTAAAGTAGCCTTCACCTTCATTGTCCTTTCAGCCGTCACTGTTTGGTTTAATGCTCTTCTTGTACCTGTCCCCGTTTGCAGTCTTTTATGCATGTCTGTGCTGAGCCTCCCTCACTGCAACAGAAGTGTCATGGGAGCAGAGACCACATCCACCTNACTCACAACCTAGAAGAGTGCCGGTGTCCNTAACAGATGCCCACAAACAGTTGTTTAGTGAATAGATGAACCAAATTCCTGAGAACTGTTAGGCTCCTTTAGGCTCTGTTGGCTATGTAGATAGCAAGAGCCCGTCTTGTGCTGACAATGGGCAGGAAGTGGAAAGGATGGAGAAGGGCGGTGAACATGGTGNAGAGAGCCTGGCTGTACCTTCTTTCTGCCGGTCATGAGAACCTCTCTCTCTGTGCCTTAGCTCCCAGCAGACAGTGGGCGGTACCTGATTCTCTTCTAGAGTTCTCTGGTTTACACTGGCTGACATCCTCAGCTAGGGATGGTGTATGCCTGTTATAAGCTAAGAGAGACCCTGCTCACTGTGTCGTTGGGGAAACTTAAAGCGTCTCTCTCAAGTTCAGCCAAAGCCTGTGTGGATATTCTCTTCTTTGTGAATGCAGAAGCTGGTAAACCCTGAGCCTGTCTCATTTACCAAGAATTTTAACATGTGATCTTGGTTGTCAGAGAATTTGGAAAGAGATAGGCAAATCAGGGACCATCCTACTGAGGGAGTATGTCAAGGCNACTCCACTGGTCTCGCCCAGTGCCAGAGCCACAGCCTGGGTCTCCACTGTACCACAAGACCTTGTATATGATGGTCAGATGAGCCAGGATGTATGCATTGGTAATCCACAGCAGGAATGCCTCAGGCCTTTCTTCCTTAACCTCGGATTCTCTCATTCCCAGGCAAGAGATGTGAACTCTGTGATGATGGCTACTTTGGAGACCCTCTGGGCAGCCATGGGCCTGTGAGACTGTGCCGTCCATGTCAGTGTAATGACAACATAGACCCCAATGCGGTTGGCAACTGTGACCGTCTGACAGGGGAGTGTCTGAAGTGCATCTACAACACTGCTGGCTTTTACTGCGACCGTTGCAGAGAAGGCTTTTTCGGCAATCCCCTGGCTCCCAATCCAGCAGACAAGTGCAAAGGTCAGCTCCTAATTGAATGTGCTAATTACCTCTACTTCATTCCAGATTCAGTCACACAGACACCTTGATGTGTAAATCTGTCGTGTGTTTCCTTCAGTACTTACAGAAGTTTGCTCACATGCAGTACTGGCCTGTGAAAATGCAGTGTGAACNACTGCACAACTTAAGATTGTTAGACACTGCATTAAAAACAGGAAAATTAATTGTAATCTATTGTGTTTAACTTAATATATCCAACATTTTACTGCTTCAACTAATAATTAGTTAAAAACTCTTAATGAAATAGGTGTTCTTTTTCCACCATANACNGACAAAGTNAGTGTGTTTCAACTGCTGGTACATTTCTGTTCAGATTACCCAGANACANTCTGTGTGACTGAGTGGCTTCTGTACTAGACAACACAGGCCTAAAGAACCTGTTCTAGTGTTCTCTCTGGTGATTGATGTTGCCTTCTCTGTCTTCCCATCCTAGCCTGNGCCTGCAATCCCTATGGGACAGTGCAGCAGCAGAGCAACTGTAACCCCGTGACTGGGCAGTGTGAGTGTCTGCCTCATGTGTCAGGCCGGGACTGTGGTGCTTGTGACCCTGGCTTCTACAACCTGCACAGTGGGCAAGGCTGTGAGAGGTGAGACTTCGGAGCCTTTGGAGGAAGTGATCTCTGCTGTCTGTGTTATAAGAAGTAGTTTCTCAGGGAGCAGTTAGTGGCTGCTTGATGTTGTTCAGGAATTGTTTTTAGGGTCTCATATAGGAAAGGCACCGAGTGAGAGAATTTAAAGGTACAAAAGAGGCAGCACAGTGGCAGCCCTGGTGTGTCAAACATTTCAATTGCAGATTGCAAGATTCCTTCTGAGACAAACTCACTAGGGCTGCAGCCTGGGAATGTCTGCCCAGTTCTTGGTCAGTGCTGGGAGGGTTTCAGAATGGAGACTGCTGGTACAGCTGAGGCTTGACAAAGAGCCCTGAAAAGCACTCACAGAAAGGGCTGGGACCCTAGGGCTTCACATTCCGCCTAACAGTCCTTAACACGTGGCCTTTTGATGGAGAATGTTGCTTACAATCTGCTCTTCTTACCTTAGAAATGCCTTGTGCTTCTTTTCAGGTGTGACTGCCATGCTTTGGGTTCCACCAATGGGCAGTGTGACATCCGTACTGGTCAGTGTGAGTGCCAGCCTGGCATCACCGGNCAGCACTGTGAGCGCTGTGAGGCCAACCACTTTGGATTTGGACCTGAAGGCTGCAAACGTAAGACACGGTAGCTTGCCATGCAGTGTTTCCCAACTCCAGTTATTGCCTTAAATACAGAAAGAACCCTGATGGCCTCTGTGTGGCCATCATGGAGACTTCATTCTGTCGATATTAGAAAATTCTGGAAATCAAGGCCTTTTCTGGTTCCTTTGTAACCGCCTTCTTGATGTCGCCTTTTGTGGTTTTTTTATCCTTACTCCTTTNCATAGTCTTGTTTTCTAAAGAAAAAATCTCTGAGTACTGAGCTTGCCCACTCTGCTTAATGAGACTTGTTTATTGATCACATTATCATTGCAGATAAGGAAGCAGTGATGGGCTCTGTTCAGTGTTTGTTGACTTACTGTGGTTACTCTGCACCCAGGGGGCCTTTTTGGTTGGGTTGGATATAAACATCTGCTTCTCCTTGGCNTAAACACTTGCCTGGAGATCAGAACAGTTTGGGTTCTTGTTTTCTGAATTCCTTCATTTCTCCTGTGGAATGTAGCATAAGTCATTGACTCAGCTCAGAGAACAAAGTGAGAAAACAAACTGTAAAATAATGCAAGAGAAGTGTTAGCATTTGGGTTTTCTTATTTCTTAGAGAAATTTAAGCAGTGGAAAGATGAAAGTAGAGAGGAATTCCTGAAGCATATGAAAAAGAGCACTACTTAGTTTAATAAGCCGTATGTGTGCGTGTGTGTGTATATGTGTGTGTGTGTGTATGTATACACACACACACACACACACACGCACACACACACACACACACACACACACACACTCTATTTCCTTCCCTGTATAACCCAGGCTCCACTCACTTCCCCTTCCTTCACCTCCCAGAGGCACATTCTCCACCATGCCTGGTAATTCCGTAATTACTATATCACATGAACTGTGCCCCCAAGGGGATGGGGAGGTGACCCAGTGCTTGCCATATGAGCACGAGGAACTGAGTACCCAGTACCCATGTACTCAGATCCCTACCACCCATATGAAAAGGTAGACGTGTGTCTGTAACACCAGTGCTGAGACAGGTGGATCCCTGGAGCTCATTAGCCAGCCAGTCTTACCTATTGTTGANAGCTGGACACAGCGGTGCACCCTTTAATCCCAGCACTCAGGAGGCAAAGGCAGGCAGATCTCTTGTGAGTTCGAAACCAGCCNGGTGTACATAGTGAGTTTCAGGCCAGCCAGAGCTACATATAGTGAGACTCTGTCTCAAAAAAACAGAAAAAACAACAACGAAAATAAGGCAGAAAGTGATAGAAGAGGATAGATACCCAGTGGTGACCTCTGACCTCTGTAGGCACATGCATGCACGTGTGCACACATATGAACACATGCACCACACACAGTGTGCCCCAAAGGGTGCACGTTTTACTTTACAACAAAAAATGTCTTCTCTGCTAAATGGACTTAGCCATCTAAAATCCCATAAATGGATTTTTTTTTAAGTACTTAGAATGGTGAAACAATCAGTTAAAATGAGAATTGTCTTCTCATTCTGTAGCTTGTGACTGTCATCACGAAGGATCCCTTTCACTCCAGTGTAAAGACGATGGCCGTTGTGAATGCAGGGAAGGCTTTGTGGGGAATCGCTGTGACCAATGTGAAGAGAACTATTTCTACAATCGGTCTTGGCCTGGCTGCCAGGAATGTCCAGCTTGTTACCGGCTGGTGAAGGATAAGGTAAGCTGTAGCACATGCATTCATTCATTCATTCATTCATTCATTCATTCATTCCTCATCTATTCAGCAGACATGAAGTGGAAACTCAGTACACTCTAGGTTCCAGAGAAAAACATGAACACATTCCATCTGGTCTCTCTTCTCAGAGGCGTACAGCCTAGTTAGGGGGAAATGATCAGAACTGTGTATATAAGAGAGCACCTGAGATAAGTGGCTGCAAGAATAGGGACAGATGAGAAACTGTGTAAGGCCTCTGTCAGGAAACTCCAGCGAAGTGAGAGCTGAAGGATGAGGAGGAGGTAGCCATGTGAGGAGATATGGTAGGCAAAGGCCTGGGACCTGGAAGCTGCCTGGATCCTGCCCTGTGGAGGAACTTGTTGGTGGCAGGTTNTACAGGACCATGTTGACAATAAGTGAAGAGTTTAGGAATTATTCCCAAATGCAATGGAAATGTGCAGAAGTCCAGTTGTATTTTAAGAGGAGTGTCCTGACTACCACATGAAGAATGATCATTACGAACGGGATGGAGGGAAAGCCTTTGAACAGATGAGATAAATATATGTGGTGAGAGAACAGGGTAGGGAAAAAGAAGAATCAAGAGTGGGCCTTAAGGTCTTTGCTTAACATTGCTAGAGATGTCATTTACTGGGGATCCCAGGGAGAACAGGTTCTGGAGTTCAGTTTGAGATGCCTGGCAGAGATCTAAGTGATGCTCAAGGGAGAGGCCAGAGCTGTAGAACTGTCAGTAGACCCTTTGTACAGGAAGAAGAGTGGTTCTAAGAACTTGCTTTGGAAGCCAGAGAAATAAAGCCCCTTCTGTGGGTGCTGTCTGTGTGAGCAAGCATGTGTGAGGGGCACACACAGTCTTCCCACTTCTCGCTCCCCATGGCTTCTGCAACACGAACAGCTAAGCTCTCTTTCCTCCTCCTTAGGTTGCTGATCATCGAGTGAAACTCCAGGAGTTGGAGAGCCTCATAGCAAACCTGGGGACCGGGGATGAGACAGTGACGGATCAAGCCTTTGAGGATAGACTGAAGGAGGCAGAGAGAGAGGTTAACGACCTCCTTCGTGAGGCTCAGGATGTCAAAGGTATACATGACAAGCTGGTGACTATGATCTCATTTCTAGTTTGTAATTAATACGGTTTTTATAAAATTCTCAGTTTTTAAACTACTTGCAGAATATTTTTTTAAATTTGATTTTAGACAGTCTCACTGTAGCTCAGGCTGACCTGGCACTCATTATATATATTCCAAGCTGGTCTCAAATATGTGGCAATCCTCAGCCTCCTAAGTGCCAGGATTACAGGCATGAACTACCTGCCTAGCTGTCAAGTTATTTTATTTTAAAGGTAACATTTCAAAAATGACCCATAGTCTTAGTGCTTTAAGATGAAATAAACAGGGGTAACTTCCCACTGTATCAGAAACTATTTGTTGTTCAGGTTTAAAGTATTTTATGAATCTGTTCCTTTACATGTAGAGAGTCTTAAGTTTAAAATAGCATTAAAGCCATGCATTTTTTAGGATGTTTGTTTTCCAGCCACAACTTCTGAGAAACACTTTTAAGGAGAAAATAGAATTTTGACTCCCCCCCACTATTCTAAGGAGTGGGGATTTATTTTGTGTATGGCTTTATTTTCTTTCACACGACTCTGAGAACAGAAAAATCATGGTTTTCAAGCATTGGTTGAACAGCTAGTTACTGAATATGCAACACTTGGCATTTGTAAAAAGTAAACCTTTGAAATCGGTGCCTGTGTGTGAAACTGTTTGTCTGATTAGTGTGCTGTGTGCTGCCATTATGTAAACGCACATGTCGTATGTACCATGCCCATCCTAAGGTCTTCTGCACATGACATGACAAGAAGAAAAAGGAGATCAGCCTAGGACTTAGAGGACAGTTTATTTTAAAATACTTGGTTGACTTTCAAAGAGACTTGTTTTTAAAAACTTTGAAGTTGAAAATGTTATTTTAAATCATATTCTTGCTTTTTAGATTACTTTAAATTTTTGTTTTTAATCCTTACTCTGAACTAAGGTTTTTTCCCCTAAGCTTAGGCCCTTTTTGTGGTGATTAAATGCCTATAGTAAGCCTGGTGTAAGCTTGGCACCAGTGCTGGGAAGTGAACAAAGTCTGCTCCTGTTGGCAGGGTGCTCACCATCAAACTGAGTCCCCTTGGTGTGGGGCTTTCCATCATGGGACAAATGTGTTCCCAGATGCACATAGTAAATGTTCATTAAAATTAGCCTGCAGGCCAGGCGGTGGTGGCACATGCCTTTAATTCCAGCAGAGGCAGGTGGATCTTTGAGTTTGAGGCAAGCCTGGTCTACAGAGTGAGTGCCAGGATAGGCTCCAAAAGCTACACAGAGGTATCTGGAAAAACAAACCAACAAAAAAATTAGCATGTGTGGGGCAGCAGTGACCAATTCTACTTTGAGTATATAAATATGTATCCATTTGGAGTTAACGTGAAGAAGTCTGCCTGTCTAAGAATTTAGGTCAGAAACTAAATATGTTGCTTTTTTTCTTCATATAAGTATCACTAATGTATAGAATTTTGATTTTGTATGATTATTGAAATAGGGAAGGAAAAAACTGGACATATCTGGTTTTTGCCAAGTTTGTTTGATTTCTTTTTTTAACGAGAGTTCACAACTTGTTCCATGTGAGACTCTTTTAGAAGCTAAAAAACATCAGATGTCGGTGGCTTATTATAATGTTAGATGCATCTGTGTGTTTATTTGGGGTTGTTTGTTTGTATCATCTTGAGTGGTAAACACTGCCTAGAAAGCGTGGACANCGCTTCCCCTTTAGGATGTGCGCTTTGCCAGCCACTTTGGCATGTGGTCTTCCATTAACANGCTCTATTAAAGCAACAAACTCACATGTTGTTTGCGGTATACACTAAGTCATAGGGTTGGTTATATTCTGCTGTGCCAGTTGGGTTAACCAGGGTGTGACAGAAAGCTCCAACATCCAGGAGTAGGCCCAGGGCCAAAGAAGGGCAGCAGGTCTGGGCACTATCATTCCATGCAACTTGGTATAGCTGAGCTACCGGCAGTGTCCTCTGGCCACAGTAACCATATAGTTTCCTGTGCCCACGTAGGCGATCTGCTGGCTGGAAAAACTACCATACTTCTAGCACCACCTGCAAGCTGGCAGCATAGTGGGTTGTTGCTTCTCCTAGCCCTTACGTCCTCATAGGCTGGGGTTACATTCCCTTCTGAGGTTCCTCAGTTGTGGAGTGCCCAGCTAACCTTTCCTGCTTAGGTTCAGACTAGCCAAGAGTGAAAATGCCTTTGTAATGGTTTGGCTTTGCCCAGTGTGCAGATTTGAGGGAAGATGATACGGTACAGGTTAGGGCTGCCAGGTAGACACTGAGAGTTGAAGGACGGTTGACATGAGCATACCAGTTAGTGTCTCTCTTGTCTTTTGTGGTGCCAAACTGGACAGTGAGGTGTGGCACTTGGTTCCTGAGAGTCTAAGGCAGTGGTTCTCAACCTTTCTAATGCCATGATCCTTCAATACCTCATGTTGTGGTGACACCCAGCCATACAATTATTTTTATTGCTACTTCATAACTATATTTGTGACTTAAGAATCATGAATATTCTGGGAGTTAGAGGTTTGACAAGGGGGTTGTGACCCACAGGTTGAGAACCACTAGTCTAAAGGCTAGAGACTGCTTTAACAGCGTTGGCTGATTCTTTTCTGTTATAAACTTGTTTGTATTTTTATAGTTTCTTAAAATTCTCTAGATTATCAAAGACTTGTGCAAAGAGCCCTGTCAGCAGGACACAGTGTGGAGTTAGGCATGAAGTATGCAAGACAGCACTTTGCATGTGTTTCATGGCCTTAGTGTCAAGTTGCTGTTTTCCAAACCTGTATTTATTTCATTTGATCTTAACTTGGAACCTTCATATTTTTATATTCCTTATGAATTTAGATTCCAACAGAACATCATGCTGAACTTAAAATTGCTCAATTTTTAAAAATTAAGTTCACTTTAAGTAATACATTGAACATAAAAATTATACATATTCATAGAGTAATAATGTCTTGATATGGGCATATACATGCACTGCACAGTTTAAATCAGGTTGAATATATTTACTCCTCAAACATTTATTATTTCTTCCTGGTGAAAGCTTTCAAAACCCTTTCTTTCTTTATAAACGTTTGGTGTTGATTGTCGTCGCTGCCCCACTCACTGTCCGGTAGCTCAGCAGCCTTCTTAGAGCTCTCTGACGCACTGCCCACTGACCGTCCTTCTCCCATCCCCACCGTCTGCTGCAAGCTCAAACTGTTTTGTTAATATCAGTGTTTTAAACTTCCACATCTGGGGGAGGCCATACGGCACTCCCTGCTCTGTGTATTTATTTCACTTACATAATTATCTCACTCCATCTAGATAGTTGCAAATGATAGGATTTCATTCCTTCTTATGGTTGCACTGTATCTCTTTGTGTTTATGTCCCGTTTCATTGTTTGTTGATTGGTAGACCCATTAATTGTTTTTATTGCTTGGCTACTGAGAATAGTGTCTCAGTGATGGGATCGCAGGCGTCTCTTTGATGCCCCCTTGGAATACGTATGTGGGATGGGGATTACTGGATCAGGTGAGTCTAGTGTTGAGTGTTTTCTGTGATGACTGCATAAGTCCCATTCCTGACAGCAGTGTGCAGGCTTGCCTTCCTCTCCATCCTCATCAGCCTCTGTTCTCCTGTCTTTTGGACAGTAGCCACATTGACTGACGTGAGGCGGTCTGTCACTGAGGTTTTGACTTGAATTTCCTGATGATTGATGGTGTTAAACATTTTTTCATATACCTGTGTATCATTTGTGTGTCTTCTTTTGAGAAATATCTGTTTATGTGTGCTGCCTGTTTGTTAATTTTTTCCTTTTTGGGGTAACGAGTTTTTAAGTTCTTAAGTATTGCCAGATGCACAGTCTGGACTAACTTTCTACCAGTCTGTGGTTGTCTCCACACACTCGTGATGGTTTCCTTTACTCTGTAGCCTTTCAGTTTGATGTAATTGCATTTGTCTAGTTTTGCTTTTATTTCCTGTGTTTTTGGGGTCTTGTCCAAGAAATCCTTGCCGATTCCAGAGTCCTTGAAGCATTTTTGTTTTCTTTCAGTAACTTCATTATTTCAGGCCTTCTATTCAAGTGTTTAGTTCATTCGAATTGGTGTTTGTCACTGGTAGAGTTAAAGGTCCATTCTTTGTGTGGTAGTCTGGTTTCCCCGTCCTGTTGACTGAACCGACTATCCTTTCCTGGAGTGTGTTGTCAACAACTTTTTTTGAAAGCTAGCTGGCTTCAGATGTGTGGGTGTGCTTCTAGGCTCTTCTCTGTTCCAAGAACTGGTCAATTTTAAATAGAACTTGAATTTTTGTGTATTCATAAAACCTCATGACATGTGAGAATTTGATATTGGCAGGCTTTATATTTGCACAGGTTTATATTTATCATTTGATTTATTAGGACCCAAGCATGGTGTTTAAGTTGAATGGAATAGTAAAGTACAATTTGAGGAAATGTAGAAGCAGAGAGCCAATAGAAAATTACATACACATGCTAGGACAGAGGTAGGGTGGGGAGGAGCAAAAGTATACCTAATTTAAAACATNAAGAAGTTGAAATTGCCATACTTTAGCAGCTTGCTGGCAGGGTGTTTGTTTTGTTTTGAGTCAGGGTTTTACTTTGTATCCCTAGTTGTCCTGGAACTCCCATGTAAACCAGGCTGGCCTGGAACACACAGAGAGCCACCTGCCTCAGCCTCCTGAGTGCTGGGATTAATAGCTTCCATGATCACACCTGGCATCTGCTTCCAATGTACTTTTCAATAGTTCTGTGTCAGATTTTTAGGGCTGACAGAGTTTTAATATTATGCAGTTGTGGTTAAATCTGGCGTGTGTTAAANTAAAAAGATCAATTTTACTTTCCTTCATCGAACATCTGCATGCTTGATTGTCTGTGCTTTGCCGACTATTGTATAAGATTGTGGCTCTAGTGATGACTAGCAAAGGGACTCAGTCACCTGTGACAGACAGTGCAGAGAAAGCATGATGGGGTACCATAGAGACATCACCTCTGATGGGGGTTAGGGAAAATGTGTCTAACAGATGCTATTGAGGATAATAAAGATACCTCAGCTTCACATAAGGTGGTATGTCCCTTCAGATCATTACAGACTGTCTACAATGCTCTTTCAGATGTAGATCAAAATTTGATGGATCGCCTTCAGAGAGTGAATAGCAGTCTGCATAGCCAAATCAGCCGATTGCATAATATCCGGAATACTATAGAAGAGACCGGGNTCTTGGCTGAACAGGCGCGGTCCCGAGTGGAGAGTACAGAGCAACTGATTGAGATCGCCTCCAGGGAGCTTGAGAAAGCAAAAATGGCTGCTGCCAATGTGGTGAGTGACTGAAGTTCTGGTGTAGGGTGCGTTGTTGGGTGATTTGTAGCAGATCATTCTGCTCCACCGACAGATCTGCTACAAATGTGTGTCTTCATCCTCGCACCTGACTTTCTGGAGCAGGAGAGCTGTGTGGTCACAGTCAGGGAAGAAGTTGCTTTACTCCTTGCTGTGGCAAAGCGAACAGAAACAGCTTAAGACAGGAGAGGTCTCTTTGGCTCACAGTTCCTTAGTGTGGGCAAAGCACCGGGACAGCTGTTGGTAGTGGCAGAAGTGTGTGGTGACTTCTCATATAGCAGCCAGATCTAGAAGCCAAGAATGGGGCAGAAGTGGAGCAGGCTGTACCCCTAAAGGCCTGTCCCAGTGACCCACCTCCTGAGGTTCTATAACCTCCCTAAAGGTCAGCTGAGGCCCAGGTATTCAAACATGGGAGCCTGAGGGAGTCACTTCAGGTTCAGTTTCAGCAGTTGTCACAAAACAGGATAAAAACTGAGGGATGTCTAGGTTCTTTTTTTCNCTTGCCTCTTCTGCAGCACTCAAAATAGAAATAATTTCCAATCAAAGGTGTGCGGGTCAGAAGTAAAGATTTCTGAAAATGAGAAAAAANCATTATTTTGCATAAGAATTAATAAAAAAATTAGTGTTAATACTTGCTTTATGGAATTTAAACAATTCAGTCTTTTGAGAAGTGTTTTATTTCCTCTTCAGTCAATCACTCAGCCAGAGTTCCCAGGGGAACCAAACAACATGACCCTCTTGGCAGAAGAAGCCCGAAGGCTGGCAGAGCGGTAAGCTGCAGTGTGCTCCGTGTCCAGGCGTAGTGCCCTAGCCCATACATGCATGTCGTACTCTCCGTGTCCAGGCGTAGTGCCCTAGCCGATACGTGCATGTCATCCTGCCCCCTCCCGTGCATACTTTCCATCGTAAGGTTTACCCTGGCTGAAATGTTACCAGCTATGCATACTCCTTTTCTTTCACTTTAGAATGTTTACCTTAAATATTAGAATATAATAGTTTGCCCAGCGGTGGTGGCGCACGCCTTTAATCCCAGCACTTGGGAGGCAGAGGCAGGCGGAGTTCAAGGCCAGCCTGGGCTACCGAGTGAG
>LZPO01107546.1:509171-527942 GCA_001675575.1 Neotoma lepida
TTTTTGCCTTTAAAATTTTTATTGTTACCAAATATTCATTGTATAAAAACCATGAATTTCATCATATTTCCAAGCAGGTATATCATGTACTTTCTTTATCCCCACCCTCTCTGCTACCTGGTCNTGTCTCCCCATCCCACCTTCCACTGGTTTTTCTTTTCTTCCTAAATCCTTTGAGACAGGCTCTCACTATAGTCCGGGTAGGCATTGAACTTGTGATATTCCTGCCCCGGCCTCCTGAGTAGCTGGGATCACAGGATTGCACTCTAGCCTCAACTTTCTTTTTTTATTTTAACCTTCTTCAAATTATGGTCTTCATTGTCATCCAGAAGTTAGCAGTCTTTTTCTTTACAGNAATAGATTGCAAATATTACTCAACTCTTGTAGCACAGAAATGGCCCGAGACCAGAGAGAAGCAAATGAGGAGCCCAGATGTATTGCAGTAAAACTGCTTACAAGAATCTGGCCGCGGTGGCTCATGGCTGTAATCCCAGCACTCGAGGCAGGAAGGTTTGAGGCCAGCCTGGGCTACAGAGAGAGCTAGCCTGGGCTACAGGGAGACCTTGGCTCGTTGAGCACAGCCCTTGCAGTAGAAGCATGAGAACCTGGAGTTGAATCTCTAGAACTCTTCATAAAGCAGGGCATGATGACATACCTCTGTGATCCTTGTGCTCCTGTGACAAGAGAAAAGACAGACAGGAGAATCCCCAGAAGCTTGGAGCCAGCCAGCCTGACATATAAGTGGTGAACAACAGNGGATAGATAGAGGAGGGCAGGGACTGGCACCCAGGGTTGACCTCTGACCTCTATGTGCATGTATTCATTTGCACTCACATACCAGAATACATGCACACAGGCACACATCACACACACAAAAAGCCCAAATAATAACATGCCATGGGCCTGCCCGCCAGAGCTTACAGAACCCCTGGTGTGGTCTAAACATCTGATCAGTCACAACAGAGCTGCGTTTGAATGATTGGGCTCCCTGGGTAGCGATGCATGTGAGAAGCTGCCTAAGTGTGTTTAGATGAGAAATTCTCTCAGACTTACAACGGTCTAAAGGGAAAAGAAAGCAGGCTGCATTAAAGGGCAGATCTAGCTCCATCCCCAGCTGGAGACCAGGTGAGACATTTTGGAGCCAGACATGGCAGGAGGGCTTGGGGCCTGTAAATTCTCCCTTTGACGCCCTGCTTCCCTGTTTATCTCCCTATGAGTCCTGTGCCTCCTTTCCTAAAATCATAGGTTGTTACAAGCATGGTACCTGTAAAGAACCAGTGGGCTCTTCTAACTGGACTTCCTCAGAGAAAGCTTTGGAGGCACTATTAACCTTGGCCAGGATAGTTGTCCCCTGACTCCGGTTCACAGGGTCTGACTGAGAAGCAAATATTCTTTAGTTACCATGTAGGAGTGGTGGGTGAAGTGGTTAAAAGCCGCTACCATCATCTGATTCAAAGTTTCCCCTTAAATAAACATCCAGTACCAGCTTAATACCAGCTTCACTTAAGCTCCAAATGGGACGCCTAGCACCCCAGGAGGATGGTGAGGTAGAAAGTGAGGGACCCAGATGGCAGGAAGAGCAACTCTCCCAGACCCATGGCTTATGAAAATAGAATCTTAAATGGCTTGGAATTGTCTGTTCCCTGAAGCAGGTTTAAAGGAAGTGATTATCAACAAGTGTGGGGTGGGGGTGGAGAGACGGCTCAGGAGTTAAGAGCACCCACTGCTTCATCCTGAGGACCAGGCTCAGGAGGAGCTGTGAACGCCTTCACTGGGCAGCTCACAAATGCCTCTAACTCCAGCTTCAAAGGATCCATCAGCCTCTTCTGACTCAACGAGCCATTGCATTCACAGGTGTATGTACACGTGCACACACACACACTCACATATAAACACAGTTCTTAAAAATCGTTAATGGTAATTAAAAAAAAAAAAACAACAAGCAGGGCGGTAGTTTCTGCTAAGTAATCTTAGGAGGCAGCCCTGGTTTAGGAAAGCTATTCCCTGTCCCCTGGGACAAGTACACTTGCTCCACATTAATGAAGGATATCCCCAAAGCAGAAGTGAGATGCATGCTTTGAAAAAGAAAGCTAAATAGCAAAAGTGCAGCAAATTCCAAAGGCTCCCTTGAGGGACCCTGAGAGAGGAAAATGCTAAAACCTGCCAGGACACTTCTTTGTCTTTGCTCTAACTGCTCTCTGTCCAAAGGTCTTTCTTCCCTTTCCCCAGGACAGTGTAACCTGATGCCAAGCGTCACCTATTCTGTTGGAACTGTCCAGTCCACCCTGAGTCTAGCATCGCAGGCCTGGCTGGCTGATAGCATGGCCCTCAGCATGTGCTCATTATTCAAGCATCCCTTGATGATCACTGGTCACTGAGGTTGCCTGAGTGGCAAGGGCATAACTGATTCCCCTCTCACACCCGTTAGTTTTTCTCCCCTCCTCCTACCCCCATTCTGTACCCTCAGCATTCCTAAGCATAGACTGGCTCTTATGTGAAGGAAGTTAAACAAAACCACGGGTACCAAATGTCACAGCACATGATGCCACATACTCTTTAACTGGCTTGTGAGATCAGGTTGACAAGGCCTCTTCTCCTGGCTCCCAACCTCACATCACACGCTCCCATGTCTATCACTTTGGATCTGTGGACCATAGCCATAGCCCCTCCTGCAGCCTGGTCCAATTCCTAAATCTTTGGAATAATTTCAGGTAAAATTTTAACCAATTAGTTATGTTATTAGTTCTGCTAAGCCTTAGAGTGAATATAGGTCATAAAGGTATAACAGGGTAGTGTGTGTCTCTGAAAAGTTCAGCATCAGGACTTTGGTCATGAATGTAACCTTGCCAGGTACATGCCTTTAATCCCAGGATTTGGGAGGTAGAGGCAGGCAGATCATTGTGGATTCTAGGTCACTCAAGTCTATACCAGGAGTTCTAGGCCAGCCGGGGTACACAGTGAGATCCTGACTCAAAAAAAGAAAGAAAAAACTTTCTTGGGGCTGGTGAGATGTTCAGCAGGTAAAGGCACTTGCTGTTAACCCTGGCAACTTGAATTTCAGACAGTGCTTTCGGGACCCATCCTATGTGGTCTACCATCATACTGAGATTCTCAATNGTTTCAGTAGCTCAAAGCCACTATCAAATTGGTTTTGTTAATTCTGTTAGNGTTAAAGCTTTCCAGAGCAATTCTGAGTCCTCGGATCTCTTCTGGCATGGCCGCCTTGGTTTTCCTTAACCTTTTCTCTGCCAGTTGCCCCCATTCACTTTTTCCACGGATGCCTCTTTCCTCCCGACGTTGTCTCTGTGTGAGGTTAGTGCGGAGTAAGCACAAGTTCAGCCTGAACAGGACTGTCTGGGAGATGGGCTGTCCAATGGTGGATTACAGCTTCTGGGCTGCTGAGCCAGCACCCAAGAGAAAGCCTCAAGAGGCAAGCTGTGATTTCCATGATTACAGGTTCAGCATGGGGAGAGCGTGTGCTGAGACTTGATGCCCTCCTTGCTACACAATCTGTGCAGTGCTGTCTCAGCGGGCCGGCCCAGACCAGCAGGCCTGGCCCAAGGTATGAGCGCTGTCACCCAGGTCTCAGATGAGCTCTGTAAGGGTCTGCAGGACCCTGGAAGGATTGGTAGTACTGAGATAGCTTTGTTTTAGGAAGTGCCTTCATGGGGCTGGAGAGATGGCTCCGTGGTGAAGAGCGCATGTTGCACTTGCAGAGAACTGGGGTTCAGTTCCCAGCACCCACATGGTAGCTCACAATCCTATATAGCTCCTGTCCTAGGGGATCTGAACCCTCTTCTGACTTCTGTAGCCATCAGTCACTCACATGGTGCACATACATACATGAAGGCTAAACAGTCATACACATAACAAAAAAAATAAGTAAATAAAAAATGTGCCTTCGTAGTCATTTTCTTGATGCTTCATTTGAAAGGTAAGCCTGAGGGGGGAGACCAGAGTGAGTTCACTGCTCAGCAGCCTTCCTGTTCTGCAGCTGTCTCTCTCCTGGTTTTGACCCATTCACCCTTTCCAAGCTCCTGTCACATAATTGTTAACAACCATAAGTTGCCCTGATTCCTTTTCTAGCGGTAGCAAGGTGTGATTATCACTCGGAACCTGGTCATCTTTCGGCACCACGCTGCTCCCACGCCTGTCTCTCCCCTGCTTCTCTTTCCCCATCTCAGTACAAGGTGTAAGGCCAGTTCGCCCGGTTTAATTCTACCCAGAGGACGTCATCTAAAGCCTCTCTCCCGTGAGAAGCTCCTGCACCGTTTCCACTGATAACCCTTTGCTTTTCAGCATCAATAGTAAGTTTTGAGTAAGTTCTGTTCACTGCGGCATTCCATGAGGATGAGTGCTTTGTACCCAACTCTTTTTCCTGCCCTCCAGACCTTTTTATTTGGAGATATTTAAGGTTTACATAAAAGAGACCGCATTCCGATATACTCTGAATCCAGCTTTCTTAGCATTTTCATCTGCTAGAACCATAATTCATTAATATTAAGAAATCACTGGGCTGGCAGATGGCTCAGTGGGTAAGGGCACTTGCTGCACAGGCCTGGTCTAAGTTCTCTCTCTGTAGTTCAAGTAAAGACGGAAGGAAAGAACCAAATCTACGAACTTGTCCTCTGACTTTCATCCATCAGGCACACATACAATAATAATACATTTCAAAATTATTTTTTTTTAAAGAAACCACTGAGCATGATGGCAAATGTACAGTCCTAGGGTTCAGAACAGTAAAGCCATGTAATCATGGTTGTAATTCCAGCACACAGGAGTCTGTGGTCAGCCTGGGTTACATAGCAAGTTCTAGGCCAGTCTGGGCTACTTAGCAAGACTGTGTCTCCAAAATAAACATTGGTGCAGTACTATTAACTAAGATGTGGGCTTGTTTGTTTGTTGACCTACTTTTTTTGTGGGATTTGGAGTGTTTGTTTGTTTGTTTGTTTGAGATAGGGTTTCACTGTATAGCTCTGGCTGTCTGGAACTCTGTAGACCAGGCTGGCTGGAAACTCACAGAGATTTGCTACCTCTGCCTCCCTCGTGCAGAGATTAAAGGCGTGTACCACCACACCTGACTCTTTTTTTAAACTACTTTTAAATATCAATCTTTCTCTTCTAGGCTCATTTTTAAAGAATGGAGTTTGAAACAGAAAACAATACTCAACATTCATCTTCCAAGTTATAGTCAACAGGTGTATACAATTCAAGATAATTGATTTTCCTTTCACTTCCCAATGTAAAGCTTGTTGTTGTAAATTGCAAATAATGTCCATTTTACAACTTGTTGAAGTACCCTTAAATTTCCAAATGAGATTTTAAAATTATCCATACAAATATACACGTCAGTCATAATATGCAGAGATTNATTAAGTATTTGTTAGATATAGAAAATTTACTTAGGAAAGGTTAAGTTTTTAAATTTTTCTATTATGAATTCAGACTTAGAGAAAAATGACAAATGAGAATAAACCCCTCCAAAATTCCAGACTTCGCTTCTCAGAATCCCCAAATGTTAATGTCTCACCTTGATTTAACCCTCCCCCTCTCTTGCCTTCAATTTCTCAAGCATTCTTTGAGAAAGAAAAACAGAATCATTTTAAGTGCACAAGATCCAACATGTCTCTGCATGTTGCCCAATGACAGAAATTCTCACATAAATCCAGCCGAGTTGTTCAAATGGGGAAACTGGCATGGATACCACACCATTTAATCCACACCCATTATTCAGATATCATCAGATGTGGTAGGCACAGGGATGTCCCACAAAGATGCCCTCATCTTAATCCCTTGGATCCCTGAGTGTCTGAGGTTACACAGCAAAGAGGAACTGAAGTTAACTAAAATAATTAAATTGTTCACCGGCTGATCTTGGATTATCTGACCTTGGAGCTGACCTCGGATTATCTGGGCATTAGCAAATGGCATTTGTCTCCAATATCACAAAGGCTCCTGTGGTGGAAGAAGGAGAGGGGGTCTGAGGCAATCTGAGAGGGACTCTGCACAGCACTGAGGCCTTGATGATGGAGGAGGAGGGTGTGGGTGAAGAGCATGAGTCATAGCAGGGAACTGGAGAAGGNGGGAGGGTGGACATCCCAGGGACAGCCAGAGGAAATCAACAGGGATACTGATGAACCGTGGGGAGACCAACTTGTGTTTCTAGAAACTACTAAATTCTTGGTAACTGGATAAGCTGCCGTAAACAACTCAGATGGCGTTTGTCTCCGGGATATAGCAAAAGGAACTGCAAGCTCTCCCACTGTAGTCACTTGTTCGTCTCCATGTGAGTCCTTCAAGCCTGTGTGTCCTCTGTCTGGAGAGGTTTCTGGCTTGTCTGTATCTCACAGATAGTTAAGAAGAGTTCAGCAAAGACTGTCCCCAGTTTGTTTTGTCTGTCTTCCCTGGACTGGGTTTAGGTTACACACCTTGAGCAGGAATCATGGGAGTAAAACCTAGTCATTTTCAACCATGTGGGACCAGGATCCAAAGCAGCTTCAACATTTCCTCAGGGGAATATCCAGGTCTCTCCATGGCAGCCACCTGTCACCTTCTCTAATTAGTTCTCCTGAGGCAATGTTGTGAGTGTGTGTGTGTGTGTGTGTGTGTGCTGTCTCTTATACACATCTAGATGTGTATAAGAGACAGGTGTGTGTGTGTATGCGCGCACTCATGCATGCTGTTACTTCTCAAACCTTGTTCCACCAACTTTAATACCATTGATGGCTGCCAAATGGAGATTTTTCTAACCCATCTCTTTTGCTATGCTTATTAATTCATAGTTTATTGTGACATAAAGGCTTTCCTTCTTCCTTTTTTATTTACAGTATTTTAGCTCTGTTTTAGTCAGGTTACTAACTGCTATTCTTGATAGTTATTTTGATTCTTAATGTCCTTGATTTGTCATTCACAGGAGTACCCTATAGCCAGCTCCTGTAATCTTTTTATAAGTCCCCACATTCTGTGGGTGTTCTTACTTCTGGCACAGAAAGATAGCTCAGGCAAATCTTGTGTTTTCCCTCACCTAGTCCTGGACTTGGTTATTTCTACAATGAGAAAAACTAGTTTGGGGTGTTTTGTTTTGTTTGTTTGTTTGTTTTTATTCTTAAAATCCAACAGGAACAGAAATAACAAAAGACATTTTGCTCAAATGAATGCAAAAACTCAACAACAAGAGGGCTAGGGAGATGGCTCAGTGGTTAAGAGCACTTGCTGCTCCTGTAGAGGACCCAAGTTTGTTTCCAGCACCCACGGCAAGGGGCTCACAACTGCCAGGGGCTCTGATGCCCTCTTCTGTACTCTGAGGGCTCCTGCACTCACATGCGTGATGTACACACACACAGACACACATGCACACGTAGTTTTTGAAAACTCAACAATGATGCTACATTTTAAAGCCAATTGTTCAGTGGGTGGATTGCCTTTAGGAAACCGGCTTAGTCTCTCCCCATAAATGAATGTGTTTTGTGTTTTATTGACAGACAGTTTGCTCTTAGAGACTAGTACCCTTGGGTTTTTATATTTTGACAGAGGCAACTGGAAATTTTATTTAAGTAGGGAGGACAGCCAAAAAGAGAACTTTAGAAACAGTACAAACANAAACAAAGAAACATTCCCTACAAAACGGGAGAGACATGCACATGCTGGGAAGCAGATGCGTGGGGGTATAAGCTTATGTCTGTATATATAAACATGTGTGTGTGTATACATGGACATATAGACATGTGTAAAGCAAATGCTCGTATTCTAATTATGTGGGATCTGTGAAGCACAGATCTTCCCCATCTGAAAGGGAGTGTTTTTAACTATGGTGAGAAGGTGATCCAGCCCAGTAGTTCTCAACATGTGGGTCGTGACCCCTGGGATGGTCCGCACATCAGATATTTACATTACAATTCCTAACAGTAGCAAAATTACAATTATGAAGTAGCAACAAAAATAATTTTGTGGTTGGGGGTCATCAAGACATGAGGTCACAGCATTAGGAAGGTTGGGAACCATTGGTCTTAGGGGAAGGCCTAGGGACAGTGACCCAGATACAAAAGTACTTGGGCAGAGGTTGGGTTAAGTCCAGCCAAGAAAGCCAGCCAGGGTTTCCCCGGCTCCTTCCTTCCTGCGTACTGAACGTGTGAGCCCTAGCTCCCAGGGTCTGCCTACTCCTAGCTGAGCCTGCTGCTCGTTCAGTAGAGCATCTGCTCTACTGGCATCTGCTCCCAGTAGAGTCTATTCCCTCTGCTCACTCCCCATCTTCCAGGTTCTGATCGTCTGTTGCTTCCCTCACCGTGTGATGCTGTCATCGAACAAGGCTGATGGAAACAGGGCACGCTGGGATATCTGAAACTCACTGCTCATGTGAGGCTCTTAAGAAGCGCCTACTTACTAGGTCCTACAGAACGCTGAAACAAAAGGCAGTTGCCAAACCCTGGATGGCCTATTGATGTAGCCATGGTTATGGTTGTCCTTTTCCAGGAAAAGTCCCTGCTTCCCTGAGTATGCAGCCCTCTTCATCATTAACTTTAGATTTACCTGGGACTTCCCTAATCTCTCTCCTCCTCCTTCAAGACTGGTGTCCATCAGCAGAATACTAAATATGAGATTTTTTTTTTTTAAAGACAGGGTCCCATCTAGCCCAGACTGGCCTCAGACTTGATATGTAGCCAAGGACAGCCTTGAACTAATCCCTGATTCTCCTGCCTCCATTTCTAGAGAGCTGGAATTATAAGCATGTACCATTGTGCCCCATTTATTCTTTACTGGGGATTGAACCCAAGGCTTCATGCATGCTAGGCAGACACTCTGGCAACTGAGTCCAGCTTCTTAGTCCAGCTGCCAGGTTTTATCAATCATTTCCTAGCTGAGCACTTGGTAGTCAGAGGTAGGTAGATCTCTGAGTTTGAGGGTAGCCTGGTCCACAGAGCAAGTTCCAGGACAGCCAGGGCTACACAGAGAAATCCTGTCTTGATAAACCAAAAAACAAAACAAGAAGAAGGAAGAAAGAAGGAAAGAAAGAAAGAGAAAAAGAAAGAAAGAAAGAAAGAAAGAAAGAAAGAAAGAAAGAAAGAAAGAAAAAGAGAAAGAGAAAGGAAGGAAGGAAGGAAGGAAGGAAGGAANAGAAAGAAAAAGAGAAAGAGAAAGGAAGGAAGGAAGGAAGGAAGGAAGGAAGAAAGAAAGAAAGAAAGAAAGAAAGAAAGAAAGAAAGAAAGAAAGAAAGAAAGAAAGAAAGAAAGAATTTCCTCCTAAAGGTAAGAGTTGCTCAAAATCCATTCCAAGTGAAGATGGCCCCAGGATAGACTGGGTTTTTGTGCTTCATCCATATGAAACCATGACTTGACTGGTTGATTCTTAGTTCTCAGAGCATGGGAGAAAAGAGAGCCAGATCAATTAATGTAGGGCATGCATTTGAAATAAGGAAAATCAATAAATACACTTAAACACATGCAGAGAAGTTCTGCCTNCCTACATCTCCTGCAGCTAGGAGGGCACAGACAGAAAGCAGTTCCTCTGATGGGTAAGTATGTGCATTTGCCACAGCTAGGCGGGCACAGCTTTATAGAGGAGCTCACCCAATGGGCAGGTATGTGAGACAGTACACAGAACTTACACAGGCAGGGCAAACTGTTTTTGTGGGGCCTGAGGTTTGTACAATGCTGGGGACTAGGAGATGGCCTGGTGCACAAATCATATGACCTGAGTTCAGATCCTGGAGCCCACATGAACAGCTGCGTGTGGAAATGCACATCTGTATTCCCAGCACTTCTTTGGGAGATGAGAAATGGAGACAGAGAGATCATCCAGAAGCTCCAACTACGTAGCCTGCAGGCCAGCAGAAACAGCAACAGGCCCAGCTAGCCTGGAGGACTGTGGGGCGGCAGTGGAAACAGCAAGAGAGGCCATATCGCAAACAAAGTGGAAGGCAAGACCAGATGCCCAAAAGTTGCCTCTAATCTCCATATGTACACAGGGTTAACCTCTGCGTGCTCTCTCTCTCCCTATCCATACAGATACCATGAAATACACACACACACACAGACACACATGCACACATATACATACACATACACACACATACATACACACACACACACATACATACACACACACACAGAGTGGAAAGGGGCCCATGCACTGTATTACCCCCACTGCAAACTCCCCTCTATGAAGTTACTNTATGTATTTTAGGCTACGAGGAAGCTGGGTGCTTGTTCCTCTCATGTTCCGGCATCTGTCAGGCTTCTGTCACTGGGTGTGTACATGACTGTACTTCCCTCCTGCTGCAGACACCTCAGCCACCGTCTAGCCAGGCTAACCTGTTTGGTGTGCTCACAGGATGACGAGGAGGGTGTGGCTTGGAGCTGAAGGTGGCCAGAGGCTACAGAATCAGATCTTTGCCAGGGAGGAATAGGTGCCCCAAGGCAGGTGTTCACTGGCACCGTGGTGAACCGCTGGACTAGGCAGAATCACCACTGTCTTCATGAAACCAGTTCATCTCAGGGATGGAGGAGGTAACACTGGGTTATAAAAGAGACCACGTCCTAAACAGGCAATCCAGCCNCCCTCTCTTCACCTCACTGTAGACTGGAAACAGTAGTTTGGGTTGTGTACGGGTACAGCCCTCAGCCAGCTCTGACCATTCCCTGCACACAGCAGAACTGTACAGGAGTCGAACCTGAACTGGCACGAGGTTCACTTTTGTTAAAACCAAACAACCACAACTACAAAGCTGTTGTTCCAAACAATTATGAGGCCGGAACTCTTAAGCCAACTGTTCTGAGATTCTTTCGTTCTTTTTCTAGAGCTGGTGGGAAATCCAGAAAGACCATGCTATCATGTTTACAGACCCCATTTCACCAAAGGCTCAGAGTTACCCATGGGGTAGTTATTCTCCATAGTAACACTGGGGAGAATGTTCTAGTCAGAAATCACTAAGAGAAAACATTGGGTTTTATTTTGAAATATATATATATAATTTTGAAAATAACTATATTACTTTTATATATTATAATATTATTTAATGTATGTTATATATTATTGTAAATTATATATATATTATTTTGAAATATATATATTTTATTATCAGAGAGAAGGTCTCATACAGTAGCCAGGCCGGTCTTGAACTCATGGCAATCCTGTGTCAGTCTCCCTGGTACTGGATTTACCATCATGTGCCACCACCTCAAATGAAAACATTATTTTAAGACTAGGTCATCTTGATTTCCTTTTACCAAAGAAAAATATATTTACAGTGGTTGATCTAGCATTAAAATAGTACCAAGCATGCCCACCCAGCATGCCAAGAGTCTTTCTATGACTTCAGAAGAGGCTGGCCACCTGCAAGCGATTAAGATGATTTTATCTAGGCCCCCACCAATGCCTGAGATAAAGAACTCTAGTCTTTGTTTATATGCACAGCCTTATGTTAAGTAAATCTGTAGCAAGTTTTCCCTACTGGCTCCTAAGTGTCTAAGAACACACAATGACAGCTCCCTCTGAAAAGGAGGCAATGTCTTACATGATGGGATTGTTGCAGAATACAAATCAGACCAGAATCCCCACCCTACAGACCTGAAATTCCAGTGAATAGGCACAGTAAATGCCTGTGATGAGAGATGAATGATACAACCATGGAAAATGGAGTCTCCTAGGGCAAGGTACACATTGTATAAAATAGTGAAAAACCACTTAGGGTAAGGCACAGCCTGATCTCAGTATGGAGGCTAGTATTATTCCTGTCATATAGATGAGGAAAGTAAAGAACAGAGAGGCATCACTGTGTGCCAAGGCCCCAATGTGGAAGCTATGGTAACGTGACTGGGGCCTTGCGGGGTGGGGTGTGGCAGGTAAATGGAGTGGGGCACGTGGTGTAGGTCCTGGGTCCATTACAAGAACTCTGGCTTATCTTCAAAGTGAGATGAATGCCATGGGAAGCCACAATGACAAGTGAAGACGTGACCTGAGTTATATCTAAGGAGAGTAGGCTGGCAGCTGTGTTGGCAGAAACCAAAAGAGGGGGCAAAAGCTGGGAGATGAAATCAGAGTTCAAGGTAACTCTGATGGAGGCAGGAGGAAGTGGTCCAGAGCTGCTGGTCATCTGAGGCTAGAGTGAGGTAGCAAGGTTTACTCTGAAAAGGGAGAAGGGTCAAGAATGATTTGAAGGGCTACATAAGTACGTACATTCATGCATGCATACATACAATGACTTTCAGAAGACTACACTGAGCAACCAATAGGATGAAAACTGAAGCAGACTGTTGTTGGTTGGTTTTGCTCTTTTGGGGCGGCCTGCCACCCAGCTCCCAAATAAATCACACACGGAGGCTTATTCTTAATTATAAATGTCTGGCCTTAGCTTGGCTTGCTTCTTGCCAGCTTTTCTTAACTTTAAATTAGCCCATCTACCTTTGACCTCCATGTCTGGCTGTGTAGCTGGGTGGCTGGCCCCTGAAGTCCCCCTCCTTCTCTGGCTACTTCCTTTCACCTCATCTCCCAGATTTCTCCTTCTATTAATTCTGCCTGCCAGCCCCGCCCATCCTTTCTCCTGCCTTGCTATTGGCTGTTCAGTTCTTTATNAGACCATCAGGTGTTTTAGACAGGCACAGTAACACAGCTTCACAGAGTTAAACAAACGCAACATGAACAAAAGTAACGCACCTTAAAATAACACTCCCCGACAGCAGAAGTCTAGGGGGATAGAAAGCAGGAGCTCCACCTTGTACATTCCGGTGAGATGTTAATGACCTGTTCAGGTGGAAATTGCAAGCAGGTGGCTGGATAGAAGAGNGCAGAGAGCAGAAAAGCCATGCAATTAGTCTCAAAACACAGTCTTGGGAATCATCAGGTGACACGCTCAAATTCATGAAACGAGTTGGGAAAACCAAGGGTGTGATGATGATATAAAAGAGGTGAGTGAGACCTTAGGCCAGAGCCTTGGGTGACTTCTCAGTTCTGTACTCAGAAGTCAGAGAGAAAGAAGGGAAGGATGAAAAGGGGTGGCCTGTGGTGGTGGGAGGAAAGGCCCTATGAGCTGGAAACCAAGACAGCATTTTAAGATAATTCTTATTTATGTTTAGCCACGTGGCTTGGTACCTTTTCTCAGTTCTGCCTTGTCATCTTGCTTTCTCTGTGTCTGGCTGGCGACTCCTGAGTCCGCCCTTCCTCTTCCCAGAATTCTCCTAATTTGTTCGCCCCATCTATACTTCCTGCCTGGCTACTGGCCAATCAGTGTTTTATTAAACCAGTGTACAAGGGCATTATCCCATAGCAGAGAACAAATGATTAATCATGTCAAATGGTTCTCATCAATGGGAGAGGACAAGAGGTTTTGAAGTGGCTCTTGGGTTTGTACAGAAGCACCTGGAGACCTCGCAAATGCAGCTTGGGTGGTGTAGGAGAGACAAGGCTCTTACCTGCAGTGGCTGAAAAGGTCTGATTTTGTTGTTTGTTTGCTGTTTGTTTATTTTTGAGACACAGTCTCACTGTGTAGCTGTGGCTGGCCTGAAACTCCCTATATAAACTAGGTTGACCTCAAATTCATAGAAATCTTCCTACCTCTGCCTCTGGAGTGCTGGGGTTAAAGGCGTGAACCACTGGAGAGAGTTCTTGAAGTCTACTTGGTTTCAAGAATGATGAGATGCCAGGCATAGGGGCATATAGCTGTGATCCCAGCACTTGGGAGGTCAAGGCAGGGAGATTCCAAGTTCAAGACCAGCCTGGGCAGCACAGTATGATTCTGTTAAGGGGTAGGACAGCAGAAAGGAAAAAGAAATGGGCAGGGGTTCGGAGCAGAGATAGGTGCTTCCGTGGAGTGTAGGTCCCAGTAGATTGAGGTATCACTGAAGTCGGGTGCCCAGAGTGAGCTCAAACACTGGAGGTGGTAACTGAGACTGAGGCCAAGAAGTGCAGGTATTTAGAATGGTCCCATCTAGGTATGACCATAGTAGAGAATGGCTGAGGGAAGGTGTGCTTACAGCTCTAGGGAACTCAGTTAAGCAGGCACACTTTTCTCTCTTTTAATACTTTAAGGGACTTCAGTAACTCGGTGTGGTTTTGCTTCGCCAATGAAGCCTAATGAAATCTTTCCCTCTTGGAAGCCCACAAGTCATGAATGACACATCATGACACAGCGTGGCTCTTAGCATCCTGTTCACAAATACAATGGGAAGGCTTGGTAAAGCTGATGCAGAAAGGATGGATTTGAATCCCTAGTGAACACCAGCGTACATACTTGGGGTTAGTGAAGTCTATTTGAGTAACTTCTGTTAAGCCCAGTGCTCTGGAGAGAATATTTAATTACCGGATTTCCTCTTGTGGTTGCCCTGTGCATTTGCCTGTTCCTCTTGAGAGAGTTGGGAAACCACGTGCCCATGAAACCTTAATTTGACTGGATTTTTCTCAGTAGTTAAGCCAATTGGGCAGGAAAGTATCTTATGAATAGAAACTCCTAATGATAATCTTATTAAAGAAAAAAAGAGCTCCCCCAAATTTCTAAGTGAGGCCCAGGAGTGGGCAGAAGGATATTCTGCACTATGTTAGCTGTGCTGCTGCCACAGAAAGCAGTGGCTAAGAAGGACCCAGATTCAAAGTCTCCTGAAAGGTGACAACAGGCGTTTGCTNGGTGTCATGGGGGCACAGACACACTTTCACATTTATTTGTGAAACTGAAGAGCCACACTTNAGAAAAACTACTCATGGGGGTTCAGCTGATCTGAAACCACACCTTGGCCCCCATGTCTTTTTCTTTGAAGCGTCTGTTGGATGAAGGTAGTTCTCCACTCACCGTACCACAGGGAGTAGGAAACTGATGGGGTTCTGAAGCAGCCAGGTCATTCTTTCTAAGAATAGTCACTCAACTAGCTTTGGGGCTCTTTCAAGAGTTGTTTGTTTTTTCCTTTCTAATTTTCTTACCCCTCCTTCCTGCCTTCTGTTCATTTGATTTATTTTTATGTGCATTGGTGTTTTGCGTGCATGTATGTCTGGGTGAGGGTGTCAGATCCCCTGGAACTGGAGTTACAGACAGTTGTGAGCTGTCATGTGGGTGCTGGGAATTGAGCCCTGGGTCTTTTGGAAGAGCAACCAGTGCTCTTAACTGCCGAGTCATCTCTCCAGCCCTTCTGTTCATTTCAATGGCTTGAGATCATAGCACAAAATGAAGANCTGTCTCCCTCAGGTGAGGGTAAAAGCAGGGCAGAGCAGGATGGGACAGGAGCTGAGGCTACCACTGCTGGGGAATGTGGTTGCTGAGTTTCCAAAGAGATGTGTCACNGTCCCTGGAATGCTGTTCTCAGGGCAGTGCAGGAGTGAAGGGACTCACTGGGTACAGCAGATGTCGTTCTGCTTGGGGGTAAGCTTTGGAGAAAGGTGCAAGTACTGCCTTCTTCTGTAAGCCTAAGCTTTGGAAGAATTTTTTTTTTCATTTTATTTTTTTAGGTGAATAAATGTTTTGGATGCATTTATGTCTGTGCTACATGTATGCCTGGAAGAGGGCACTGGATTCCTGGTCTGGAGTTAAAGACAGTTACGAGACATTATGTGGGTGCTGGGAATAGAACCCTGGTTCTCTGGAAGAGCAGACTGCTTTTAATTGCTGAGCCATCTCACCAGCCCCTTTGGGAGGAAAATTTGAATCACTTTCACAGAAAAAGAAAAAAAAAAGAAAGAAAGAAAAAAGAGAAAGAAAGGAAAGGAAAGGAAAGGAATCCTAGTAGAATGGAGATCGTGGTACCTAGGGTTTATTCTGACCAGATAAATATAGAAAGAAACTTTCCAGATACATCCCAGGATAATCTCCCATTTTTCTTTTTCTTTACTTTCCCCCGTCTTTCCTCCCTCCCTCCTTTTATTCTTCTCTTTTTCCTTTTTATTTTTTTTATGTAGTATCTCACTACACAGCCCCCAGCTGGGTCGGAGCTTGCAATCCTCCTTCGGCGTCCCAAGTGCTGGGGTTGCAGCAGGCATGTGCTATCATGCTTGGCCTCTCATTTTCTTATAAATGAACAGACCCGAACATATTCTTTCTAATTTTAAGCAGATTCTCCCTAAGGAAAAGTTCAAGCAGATTTTTAGCTATTTGGCAAATTACAGTGACGCCGAGGTGTGATTTCTTTTTTTTTTTTTTTTATGCTCAGGTTGCTGCTGGTGTGCGATTTTAAAGAGCTAATGCTAGGCCCATGTGCGTTTTAGGAGCAGCAGGAAGGTAGTCTCCTTCCTGAGTCGACAGAGGATTCCTGCCAAAGAGGGTGCCGATGGCCTGAAACACCGAGAGCGCGTTTTCAGACAGGCAGAGGCACCAGTTCAAACTCGCCAGATGCTTTTCTACCTGGCTCATAGCTGCTCATTCATATCGGTTTTGACCATCCTACCTGTTCGGTCGTTTTCCTTCTTCATCTTCAGGTCTTTCCATATAAGGCTAGCAAAGGAATCGCTGACTGCAAAGCTGTCCTTTGAGACCATCAACTAAAAGATTAATTCAGATTTTAGAAATCTCGTTTTTTGTCATCTGTCCCTCCCCCACCCCCACCCCCGCCCGTGCCCAGCTTAAGGGTACTCCAAACACTAATGCTTAACTATGGAAAATTCCATCAAGTTGGAAGACATTGGCTTTGGATTCGTTTCCAGTGGTGTTCAGTAAAACTAAAATCAATTGCTCTAGCAAACATGAGAAGAGAAAAAAATGGCCCGGGCGGGGCGGAGATAAATTTCTTCTGCAAAAGAATCCCAAATAATTTTATGCAGATATTCTGCCTTCAAGGAGGTGGGGGGGATGGGTCCCACTCTCAGCTGTAGGATCCCGATAGAGGACAGCATGGGGGCGGGGGAGTAATAGTTCAGATGACAGAGGCGGGCCCCATAGCAAGCCACACTGACCGTGTCTACTCTGTCACAAGGAGATGACAAGGGCACTTACCTTCATTACAACGAGGACAAATTTAGAGCTGTCCTAACCAAAAGAGATCTAAGGAGATGTGACACCTAAATGTATTGTGGTGTCCTGTATGGGATTCGGGAGCACAGAAAGGATGCTGAGGAGACCTGAGATGTGTAGCTCCGCGGTGGAACACAAGCTTGGAATGGTGGGTCCCTAGGTTCAAGGTCCAGCACACACGCAGGAAATATATAGGGTTAAAAAAAAAATTAAGAACATTTTAATGCAGTATGAATTTTAGTTCCAATATTAGTTTATTAATTGTAATGTATAAGGCATCTNAATGCAAGATAGAATAGGAAACTGGGTATGGATTATATGAGAACTCTGTCTTATATCCTAGCGGTATCTACAGCTGCTATATAAAAGTAATAAAAGTCTACAATGAGCTTATTGGTAAAATCCTGCAATCTAAGCTACTCAAAAGACTGAGGCAGGAGGATTGAAAGTTCAGGATCTAGGCTGCTGCAGAGCAAATTAAGGCTAATCTGGGAAATTTAGCCAGTCCCTAACTCAAGAATTAAAGCATTTTAAAAAAGGACCAAGCAGCTGAGGATATAGTCCAGTGGTAGAACACTTTCCTAGCACGCAGGAGGCTCTGGGTTCGATTCCCAGTGTGATAACTAATTAAATAAATACATTTTTAAATTCTATTTAAGAAAAACATCACTCGGCTGAAATACAAAGCCACTGCTCTCACTGAATGAGAGACACAGGAAGTCTGACCATAGACTGGACAGTTCTGGGTGGTTAGCCTGTGTGAGCTAGCTGTACTGTGAGAAGCTTGCATTGAAGCTCCTATTTCCCGGTGCTGGATCCCTTCTCCTCATATGGACCACAGCTAGTACCTCATGTGTTGTGCTACAGATTTAGTCCTTGTGTTTCCTCTCATCATCAGACTCGCCAATGCTATGAAGTAGGCAAGGGTTTTATCAGCGTCATTTTATCCACAGTGAAAATGGAAGCTAGGGAGGTTAAGGACTGTGCTCAGGTTTGCCTGCCTAGCAGAGTGGAACTGGAACTCTAATCCCCAGGACTGGGCCCNNAGCCNTCCCTAACTTCTGTGCGAGTCTCTTCCCCAATCCCTCCTTCTCTTGCAGTCATTTGGGTGAGTGGGGATGTCTTCCTCTCCTCGACAGGAATTGCCTTCAGGATATGAATAGCAGGGTTTCTTGTGATCCAGGGTGTTAGCTATACCATGTAGACACCAGAGTGGAACAATGGAGGTGGGTGGGCACAGCGAAGCCTAATTAGCGTGGTAGGATTCTGCTGTAGAATCCCTTTCTGTGGTCAGTTCTAACTCTAAACCCAATGGCACCCACCTCTTGTCTTGGAAACAGCCCAACTAGGGGCAGTTTCTATAATGAACATCAGTGATCCCACAGGTGTGTGTAAATGAAGCTTAGAGAAGCTGAGCAGGCTTTCCCGGCCCTTATATCAGGANGGTTGGCTCCGTTTTATTTACAAAATAAAATGGAATTATATGTGCTGGTCCAAGAGAGCAAGAGTTTTGAGAGGCCTGCATGCACTGAGTTATTTAAAACAGCAAGCCTCCCACAGACTTCCTTAAGTAGAAAGCTCACAGTTCAATGAAGATTTTTAGAAAGCATAGTCCATAGAAAAGGCCTATTCAGTAACTTCATAAGCATAGGGGCTAAAAACCAAAACCTCCGTTATGACTTCTTGCTGGAACAGTCCAGGTCAGTTCAGACTGCTTGCAGGGAAGGTACTGCCTCCAGGCCACCCTGATGCTTGAAAGACTCTAGGTCAAGGGATGAGGTGTGTGTGGGGCAGTGACAAGCTTGTATTCTCTCTCTCTCTCTCTCTCTCCCTCTCTCCCTCTTCTTCTTTCT
>LZPO01107546.1:548964-559139 GCA_001675575.1 Neotoma lepida
CTTTGTTTTATTTACTTAAATTGAGGATCATATTAAATGTCAGAAAGAGACATCTCATAGAGATTTTAAAACCAGGAAATCTTTATCAACATCTCATTATCACACATAAGTATGGTAAAAAGTAATATTTTCATCTTAAGTAGCTCAGATTTGAAGACTGAGTTTTTTCAGACAGGATCAAAGATTCTAATGAGGTTGATAGCACGTGACAACTGCTNGGTATATTTTGTTTTGGATTTCATAAGGATTGTGTGATTCGAATATTTGTAAAAATAAATTTAAGAACACATTAGAATAGATTCCTACTGAAAGGACACCTTTGATCATTGTTTTTCTACTTCAAGCAGCCTGTGGCAGCTGTTTTAAAAGGGAGTAAGTGTTCTCCAGTTAATCCTTATTCACCAAGTTCAGTCCAGGTGGACTTCTTCCTACAGGATCTCATGATAGGCGAGTTCTCGGAGATGGGGTGGCAGTTGCTTCTGCTGAGCATAAAAGGCTTGCTAGTTTACAGGAGACCAGTCCTTTGACTCAGAAGTAGGGCATGGTGTCCAAGAGGATAAATTAACATGGAATGTTTATTGTAATTTCTTTGAACAAAGGGAAGAGCTTTTTGAGATTTTCTTGCCTTAACTCACTACTCACTACTCCCCGTGATGGTTTCCTTTTACAAAGCAAGAATTCTAAGAAGCGGAGGAAAGAAAGATTTCAATTAAATAGTACAAGACTGGCTGCTGGAAGTTCTGCAAACCCAGTTCCTCAGGAGGGTGAGGCAGAAGGACCACAATTTCAAGGCCTGCTTGAGCTATAGAGCAAGTTCAAGACTACTCTGGATAATGTGTGTGATCCCTGTCAAAACAAAAGAATGAATGAAACGACTGAGGTTAGCTCGGTGCTAGACCAGTCACCTAGATGTCTAGGCTCAGTCTTTGCTAAATAGATAGATAGATGGATAGACAGACAGACAGACAGATAGACCTTACTACAATAGATAGATAGATAGAAGATAGATAGATAAATACATATATACATATGATAGATAGATAGACCTTACTATGGTTGCAATTATGCAGCCAGCTCAATTATTTATATATTTTATCAAAATAGCTTTATTTATAAGCAACTTACAAACAAAAAGGGAGGGAGCAGGGACGGACATGAAAGCAATCCAGCGAGGAATTCTCTGCCTTCTAAGATCTCTCGCAGCGAAGACGATCTCAAAAACGCTCCCCAGGGAAAAGGAAGTGAGCCAGAGATGAGCGCTCACGTAGTTGCCCCGATTTTTCAAGGGGCTCAGGTTTTTGGCCACGCCTTTAAAAGGGAGGTGCTAACCTGGCTAAAGCCAAAATAGCCATCCACTACACCTTACTATAATAGATAGATAGATAGATAGATAGATAGATAGATACATACATACATACATACATACATACATACATACATACATACTTACACACATAGGGTCAGTTGGGGGCACTATGTGAAACTAGGCTGAAAAGAAATAGGATCAGGGGCTGGAGAGATGGCTCAGCAGTTAAGAGTACTGGATGCTCTTCCAGAGGACCCAGGTTCAATTCCCAGCACCCACATAGCAGCTCACAACTGTTTGTAACTCAGTTCCAGGGGATCTGACACTCTCACACAGACATACATGTAGGCAAAACACCAATGCACATAAAATAAAAAGAAATCATTTAAAGAATGAAGAAATAGATCAGATCATGTTCATCTTTATAGGTAGTGTGAAAAAATTCCAATGTATAATCTTAGAAGAAAATAATGGCACTAGAGACTTTAAACAGAGAGGAACGGAGAAAATTTATATTTTGACAAGATTTTCTGGAGGCTGAGTGAGTGGAGGGAAGTCAGAGAAGCTTCATAGAGTCAGTCAGAAGGCTGTGTCAATTCTGATTTGCTCAGGATTGGATCTTGAAGGTCCACAGTGGAGACAGACTTAGGTAGACTTGAGCTATTTGGTGGGTTAAACTCCAGTGTGGAACAGGCTAGTGGCAGCTGAGGAAGTTGTCTCTGAGGCTGTGAGGTTGGCTTCCAGCCATCTAACTTGACAGTAGTGAGATTTTGTTGTAATTTGTTTGCTTATTTGTTGTTTTGAGACAGGGTGTCACTGGGTAGCCCAGGTTGGCTCCTTAAACTCCAGTTCTATCTATCTCAGTCAGTCAAATATGGGCATTATAGGTGTCTGCCACTGCTTGGTTTATGAGTTTATTGTTAAATGGGTTTTGTCCAAAGATAGAACCAGCTGGAGAAGTGGAATGGATGGCTGAAGTGGGGGACGAGGTTTGGGCCAGGGAGCTGTGTTGGAATGGTGACGCCTACAGTGGTTTATGAAAACCCTTGCCTTGAATGGGATTGCCAGGGGAGAGTTACAGAGGGAGGAGTCCACACGGCTGAGTCTGGAGGAATCAACGTTTGGAGTTGGGGAAAAGTAGGATTCAACAAGGCTTGGTTGTGGAGATCAAGTGCCTGGACAAAATGTGATAGTATGACCTCACACTGTCTAAGAGCGTTTGAGAAAAGCAGGGGGAGAATTTGATGTCTCAGAAAGGGAACCCAGAAGGCAGGCACCTTGCCCTAAATAAGGAAGGCAACTCAGCGTCAACCTTAAACGTTCCCACTTGGATCCAGTCACAGGAGATTACTGTAACTTATGCAGAACTGTACCCAGCAGCTGAAACGGCAGCAGGAACAGCGAGGCTCGCATTGGCCAGCACACGCGGTCACGTTCAAACTTGCCGCTGAGATGCCTAGCTCCTGAGGTANCAGTGCTTACGTGGCAGGCAGTCCCATCAGGGCCTGCTGAGCTCATGCCCTCAGCCTGCCGCATTNCCCTGCCCCTCCTCCACACAGCCCTTGGCTTGCTGCCCACTNGTGGCTTCAGTCTCACAGGCCAGGGAGAGATGGTAAGCCTGGGACAGAGATAGCTCCTCTGGTGTCAGAGGCAACCTGCCAGAAAGTTCCAGACTTTCTTAGAATCAAAAACACCTTCCTCTCTNGATTCTTCACTCATCTCACTGGTGGATGTTTTTGTGTTGAAACATTAGCTGTTTTTACAATGACTGCCATAGAGAAACAGCAACCAATGTGTATTGTATTGGGGAAATTTGTGTGCAGTTCCTGGGGTGAAACTTAGGGAGGGGTCTTCATGTGCATACTAGTAGACACTGGACCACTGAGCTACATCCCCAGCCCTACATTTTGNGAAATGTCAAAGTGCATTTCTGGACTTCTGGGAGAATTCTGAGGTTCAGGTTTTTTATTTGGCTTTTCTGTTTCCACACTATTTGCTTATTTATTTATTTGTATGTATGTGTGTGTTATGTGTATGTGTGGCTGTGCACACAGCATGGCAAGCATGTAAAGAGGTCAGAGGACAACTTGTAGGAGGTGTTTTTCTCTTTTTACCATGTGGATTCTGTGAATTGAACTCAGGTCTTCTTCGACTGGGCAGCAAGCTCCCTTACCCACAGAGCCATCTCCACCCTGAATGGCTTTCCTTAGGGCCAGGCTGCCTTTGTTATATCTCTCCCTCTTCTTCCTTCCTCTTCTTTTTCTGCTCTCTTCCTTCTCTGTCCATCCATCTATCCATCCATTCATCCCATCTATCCTAGCAACAATAGTGCCAGCCAAGAGCTGGAGCAGGTACCATTGGAATAGAGAAGAGAGATTCTGGAGGTAAACTGGGTAATGCCCTCAGATAGGATGGTGTAGATGGAAGTGGTGAGCACTGTGATCACGGGAAGAGGATGCTTCTGGCATTCAGAGAGAAGTCGCTGCAGGTTGTGAGCAGGGAAGTACACAATCTGATACATGTTTCTTAGTCCCTGTCAGTTCTGTGGAAATGGCAAACCTGAAGGCNCTTCCTTCTCTGTCCATCCATCTATCCATCCATCCATCCCATCTATCCTAGCAACAATAGTGCCAGCCAAGAGCTGGAGCAGGTACCATTGGAATAGAGAAGAGAGGTTCTGGAGGTAAACTGGGTAATGCCCACAGATAGGATGTTGTAGATGGAAGTGGTGAGCACTGTGATCATGGGAAGAGGATGCTTCTGGCATTCACAGAGAAGTCGCTGCAGGTTGTGAGCAGGGAAGTACACAATCTGATACATGTTTCTTAGTCCCTGTCAGTTCTGTGGAAATGGCAAACCTGAAGGCCAGAGGCAGCGAAGAGCTTAGGGCTCCGGAATTCATGCAAGGATCTAGGTGTTGAGGTCCAGGGAACAANGGAAAGAGAGTTAAAGGAGGCGCTGACATGGNCCAAATATACAGAGTTTTCAAAGGAGTTTGTGTNTTTTTGTTTTGTTATTGTCTTTAAGACACCAGTAAGCTCAATGTTCGCACACTGCCCCAGGGTAGAAATGAGGTTGCCCTGGTGAAAAGCTGGGTGTATGTATTATCTGTTTTTCTGGGGTTTTGTTGTTTGCTTGTTTGTCTGGGACAGATTGTGCTCTGTAAACCAGGCTCCCCTCTAACTCACGGCAGTCCCCCTGCTTCAGCCTCCTGATTATTGGAATTAGAGGCATGCGCCCCCACACCTGGCTCGGAGCTTGCTTTTAGCACAATAGATAGGTTCTTCGTCACACTGGTGATCATAAGTATGCCAAGTTATTACAATTCCTGGTAGCTGCTTGTTCCAAAAGGTGGTATTTTCTTGTGGGAAGTGTAAAAAGCATACTGACTGGATGAACCTGCGCCGTCACTGGTGNTATTCCTCAGCCTTGCCCCAAGTATAGCCCTAGGAAACATTTTCAATTTCCTTNCATTCTCCTAAGTCTACGGCTTGGCATCAGCCTTTGCCCCTTGGCTTCCTGTCCGGACTTGTCAGGGGCCATGTTTAGTGAGGGATGGGAGTGCTGGGAACAGCCCAGAGGGATTCCAGNCTCCTGGTTCCATTGTTTAAAGAGGGTTTCCAGTTCCTTTGATCTGTTCTCCCTGAGGAGTGTGGGTGGTAGTGGGCGGACCAGCCAATGTCTGGCTGCCTGGAGATCTCCTGAGCAGCACCTTGAGGGTCAGCGACCGAGCTATTACAGTTATCACTGTAATACACACTGAAGCAGCCCGCAGCACCGTCAGACACAAGTGCCACCCACGATTTACTAGACTTGGAGAAATATGTGAAAATCTTTGTAAAATGATTCCGGTTCTGAAGTGTTTAGTTAGGGCTGAAGGTGAACTTGATGAATTGCATTCCTTTATCTGTGGGGAGAACCTGACTGGCTGTCAAGAGCTGGAGTGAGAGGACAGAGAAACCGATGAAATTTGAAGAGGTGTTTCTGGCTTGGCAAGAGTGTAGTGTGAATGAATACGTAAAGAAATACTGACTGGGATGCAGCAATGGCAGCCGTTCAGTTTTGAGTCCCATGTCCAGGCTTCATGTATGTTTTCTATTTTCTGTTTTTGTTTGTTTGTTTGTTTTGTTTCCCAATAGTTTTTGTTTCTGTGTCTATGTGCGTGAGGGCCTGCACATGCCACAGCCCATGTGTGCAAGTCAGAGGACAATTTATGGGAGTCATTTCTCTCCTTCCACAATGTGGGTTCCAAGGATTGGATTTGGGTTGTCAGGCTTGATGGCACAGTGTCTTTACCTGATGAGCCATTTTGCCAACTCTGATTTTGTGTTTTCTGATGGCAACCTTTCATATCTTTATCTGTCTGTCTATTTATCTGTATGTAGGCATGTATATATATTTAAATTGTGTGTATGTGTTTGTATCACATGCATGTGTATACTTACATGCATGTAGAGATCAGGGGAAAGTATTGTTCCTCAGGAGCTGTTTTTTGAGACAATCTCTCATTAGCTAAAGGCTCACTGATTAGGCTGGCTGGCCCAGGAACCCAGCCCTGCCTCCTCAATGCCAGGGTTACAAGCATGTGCCAGCACACCCATAATTTTAATGTGGGTTCTGAGGATACAACTCAGGTCCTCATGTTTGCATAACAAGCACTTTACTGATTGAGCCATCTCTCCAGCCCCTATAATGATATCTTAATGCCAACTCCTAGACCCAGGTCTACTCACAGGGAAATTGGAAAACATGGTTAATGTGATGAGTGTTTAATGGATATATACAAATTATATATGGATTCAACATCACCTTTATAAAAATTAATGTGAGTAGCTCTTTTACAAAATTGTGCTGGATCATGAACTATTAGTGTCCAAGCACCCAGTATAGTCTCCCTGGTGGATAATAAGTGGTATTGATTAGATCAATGAAATAAAGCCAGGTACGGTGGCTCATAGTTGTAATCCCAGCACTGGGGGAAGCTGGGATGGAAGAATTACCATAGCCGTGGCTGCATAGTGAATTCTAGGCCAGCCTGGGACACACACACACATACAGACGCACACACACACACAGACACACACACATACAGACACACACACACACAGACACACACACAGGAAATAAATGAAGTAGGTGTGTATTTTCTTGGCTAAGAACACAAAAGGGAAAAGAATCAGGGAAACTACAATCCATCAGTGTGATGGGGCATGGTGGCACACACCTGGAATCCCAGCACCCAAGAGGCTGAGACAGGAGGATCTTAATTTAGAAGCAAGCCTGGGCTACAGAGTGAGCTCCATCTCAAAACAACAACAACAACAACAACAACAACAAAAACAACAAAATCTACCAAAGAGGTACTTTGGAAAGAAAGGATTTATAGTCTGCAATAAAATGATAGGAAATAATTTGTTATGTTTTTATGTTTGTGGTAATTTATTAGAAAGTCACTGTACCTAGCAACACATGAGCAGAGCACATAAGCCAGGCAAGTATTAATTAAAAAAATGAAGCAGTAGCTAGCATATAGCACTTTTCAACGCCCCCATCCTTCTCTACTCTCCATCNGTGTTTACATTTATTTATGTCTCCTGGTTTATATAGTTCTCCTTAATAAATATTACTATCCTGATATGCTCTCTCTCTGTTACTCATTTCTCTTGGTTATCTGCCACCCAGACTCTCACNTAAACTCTTCAAGGGCTGGGGCATCTGCTGGTTTTGTTTGCTGCTGGATCCTGGAGCTTGGAATGACCCAGCACATATTAGATGCTCAGTGTGGATTTGTTCAGAGTGGATGAGTGACAGGACTATTGCTAAACGGCCTGCTGCTGACGTGTGTCAAGGCCTCTGGATGAAAGCTGGATGGTATATCTATAATGTTTGAAGTTGGGTCAAAGTTTGGAAGAATAGCAACAAACTTGAAAAANAAAAGTGAAAAAAAATTTCCAGGCATAAAATCAAACACATCTAAACATAAGGAAAGGAAAAGTATAATAATAAAGATGTTTTTAGAATTTCTTCTTATTTCAGAATCTATTAGGGGCTTGCATTTAGGTCTGTTCATCTAGGGTAGATTGAGCTAAATTGGACCCCATGGAGAAGAACAGGGGAGAGTGACTGCTAAATTTGTATTTGTAGTACATGTGCAGATACATGGGGATAGATGGAGCTCTTTAAATGGTAGAAACACAGACATCTGTCCCCAGGGGTGGTGTTGGGGTCGGGTGCTTCCAGGTACTTGGACTCTTATTCAAGGAGTTGAAATCAAAGCTCAAGCAGATCTTCAAAAGAAACTTTATTTAAAGCAAAGAAAGAGGAAAGATCAGAAGACAGCAAGGTGCATTGAGCCATATGAGTGAAGACACTCATTCCCCGATGATGGTTTGCAGTGTCCTTTTGGAGTTCAAGAGAAGGAGGGATTTGGTTACTAAGGGTGTAGCATAGGCAGTTCTCTATTTTGATTGATTATGTCATATAATCATTTTCTATTGTGCATGTCCTTTCCCATAATGCATCTGATTTTAATCATATGTATGCCCAATATGCATAGGATGGTCATAGCTTTTCCCTGAATATTCACTTGAGGACACAGTTTGCCTTATTGTGTATGCATCAAAACCCAGCTCAGGCTTGATCAGTCTTTCCATTTCTTATACCTAGAAGCATTGAGAATAGAGAATATACTTGGCTAGAAGCTGTCTTAGTTTGATGGCTGTTTGATGATGTTCTCTGGGCATCTTATTGCCCAGAGAAGGGTGTGCATATAGGCTGATANGGGTGTTGGGGGGCACCCAAGGTAGCTGGGTACATTGTTTGAAGAGGGGTGTGTTTACACAATATGTGCAGGTAAAGGGGCTAGGCTGCCACATGCATCATTAGGAAAATGGGGTGTGCATAACCCAAACCAGAGTCCCAGGTTCCTAAGCGTGCCCACATCACATCTAAAGCTAGCGCTTTCTCTCTCTCTCTCTCTCTCTCTCTCTCTCTCTCTCTCTCTCTCTCTCTCTCTCTCTCTCTCTCTCTCTCTCCTCATTCTGTAGCTCAGGCTGGCCCGGAACTATATAGCCCAGGTTGACCAAGAATTCCCATTGATCCTTCCTCAACTCCCCAAGTGTTACAATTACAGGCGTGAACCACCACATTCAGTGACANGTTTCCTAAAATTCAAAAGAGCATCCATGTATTGGTTCATTCACAAATACTAAAGAGTTGCTATGGACCAGTTCCTAACGCTATGTAGTACCCAGGGCTTTAATTTTCCCATTTCCTGTCTATTGGAAGTAAGAAGCAAAGAACAGTACTTTACCCTTAACACGGCTTTGTTTCATAAAAAATACTTTAAAAACATATGTTTTTTTGGCAAGCATTTAAAATTTGATAGATTTCCTACACAAACCCAGATTTCTATTTTCTTTGAAAAGTATAAATAGAAACCCTGATTAGAGCAGCCCGTCACCCTGGCTGGCTGCCGTCCTCTGAAGGTGAATGCTACTTCCCCTTCAGTCCGCTGGCATAGTCCCTCTACCTGTTAGCCTATGTCTAGCCTGGTGGATGCCCTGTGGCCACCAGTGAGCTCATGGTGCTAGTTAGTAAGAAATGACCCCCAAATGAAAGAGATTCATACAAGCTGTGTTATGTTCATTTTATTAAGCCCAGTTTCAAGAATATTCTAGAATTTAATATTTAATGAAGGTTTGTTTTTTGTTTGCTTTGTTTTTTTTTTCTCAAAGTTATGAGAGTGAGTAATCACTGGCTACTCGCTCTCATAACTCAATCATAAGGACATCAGTCTAGGGAGAAAATACGAAGGAAACCATGGTTCAATTATAGACCAATGATAGAAAGAATAGTTCTTTGCAAAAGAAACAGGACGAGTGTTCCTCTCACTGTCTGTGTGTGAGTGTTTGAAGCCTCAATATTGTATCAGTGCAGCTCAGTGTAACCCTAACCAGGCCAGGTAATTCAGAGTCCTGCAGGCAAGGCTACTAGGAGCATCTTCACCAAATCATCAAGCAATGCAGATCCTCAAGGCCAACACACTCCTCAGGTGAAATCTGCCGATGGGATGTAGTGGCAAATCTTATTATCCCAACACTTGGGAGATGGAAGGGTCAGGAGTGCAAGGTCATTTTCAGCTCCTAGTGAGTTCCAGGCCAGCCGGGGCTATATGATACCCTGTCTCAAAAAACAAAACAACAGTCTGCTCTGAATTAGAAAAGTGAAGTGTGAGTTGCTTGGAGACTGCTCCTAGGAGGCATGGGGCAGGGAGCTCACTGGTTCATTGGATAGCACAGTGGAAAGGCCTGATGTACATAACACATGTGATGGGCGTGCCCATTCCTTGGTAGAAATTTCACAGCACATGACAGCTGTGTAGCACATCTGCTGGAGATTTTAAAAATCAGTTTCACCAGCATTAGCTGGGAAAGAGTGGGCTTGGCAATGGTTCTGTGGGAAAAACAGAAATCAAACAGTTTTTAATTGGGAACAAGTTCAGTACACTGTAAACTTAATGAAATGTTGGTTTTTATCCCTGGAATGAAGGTGTCTAGTCGCAGAACAGGATTCTCTTATGAACTGAGCTATTCAGGCCTTGAAGTACCATAGTCAATTTTTGTCCTTTAAGTAAGGATATTGAAAAGTGGGGTTTGGGCCAGGTGTGGTAGCACATGCCTTTAACCCAAGAACCTGGGAGGTAAAGACAGGAGGATCTGAGTTCAAGACCAGCCTGGTCTACCAAACAAGTTCCAGGACAGTGAGAGCTACANAGAGAAACAAACAAAAACAAAAAAGGAGAAGGAAGAAAAGTGGGGTTTATTGCTCAAGGGGTAGTCAAGAAGAATCTAGAAACCAATAGAAATGA
>LZPO01107546.1:603716-618826 GCA_001675575.1 Neotoma lepida
ACCACCACCGCCCAGCTGTACCTTTCTTTATATAGCATCTAGCATAAAAATGCCTGCACTTGTTTAATTATAGCTTATTGATGAAAGGTATTGATGAGCTGTTTTCCTTACAAAGACAAAAATCCACCACNCTAGCTGATTCATTGTCTGCATTCCAAGCACAACTGTCTTGGGGAAATCCTTGTAAAGTTGTTTCAAAGACCGGAGCAGTAAAGGACCATGACAAAGGACCATGCTTCTTGTCCTCTGGATTTTCTCAAATGTTTCCAGACTGCATTCAAAATTTTCTAGGCGTTGAACTGAAAGGGAGCCGTGTCTCTGCACAGACCCTCTTGGTCTCTAGAGAGTTAGCCTAGAGCTAGCTCACTTGAGGCTTGGCCTNGGGAAGGGTGTGTTCCCAAGACTGACTCTCTCNTGTTCATCTGGCTTACTCCGTCAGAGCCAGGCTGCAGCTGTATTTTTTCTACAACTGTCCTTGGGATGTTTTGAGCCTCACCCNCTCTCTCCTTCCGTCCCTGGCTCCTTTTATTCTCCCAGGAGATAGGGAGTCTGAACTTGGAAGCCAATGTGACAGCAGATGGGGCCTTGGCCATGGAAAAGGGACTGGCCACTCTAAAGAGTGGGATGAGAGAGGTTGAAGGAGATCTGGCCAGGAAGGAGCTGGAGTTTGACATGGACAAGGACNCAATGCAGCTGGTGAGTGACTGCTCCTTCCCANGAGCGCTCTCTTTAAAGTTGTCAAGACAAAAATAACNTCTCAGGACACCTTTGTACTNACTTGCAGGTGATTACGGAAGTCCAGCAAGCTGATGCCAGAGCTAAGAGTGCCGGAGTTACCATCCAAGACACNCTCAACACATTGGACAGCATCCTACACCTAATAGGTCTGTGCAACATCCACAGCTTTCCAGCCTAGGGACTGTCCCCAGAAGACTAGATATTCTTAGTCCTGATGGATGGGGAATCTCAATTTTCCCTAAGAACATCTGGAAATCTGCTTTGTTTCAGGGCCCAGACACTCGGGCTGGGTTGCTTTACATTTTCTCTGTTTTACCATGTCTAAGATGAGTCATTGAGCACTTGTATCTGGAAGGGAAGATCTGTGAGTCAGAGAACTGGGGGTGTTCCAGGGACTTCCCAGAAGACTGGCCAGCTTGGGGGTCCCACTAAGGAGTCTAGTCTTGATTCTGAGAGGCTCCCTGGGCAGTTTAAGCAAGAGAGTAACATCACCACTGCTCTAGGGAAGAGAACTTAGACAGAGCCTGGGAAGGCCACCTGGGGAACTGTTGAAGGCAGAACAAGATGACAGGAGCCAGCCCTGAGACAGTAGAAGGGAGGGAAAGGTGTGGAGGGAAGGGCTCCCCTAGTCTGAAGGACCATCTACTGATTCTGCNGTCTGTTCCTCCCCAGACCAAACCCATTCCTGCTATGACCAAGAGAGGAAACAAGAGCTTCCTGGGTAGATACCCAGAGGAAGTGTGGNAAGAGCAGGTCTATGAGATACTGGGAACTTCAGGACAGAATAGATTTACTAGCGCAGTGTGGCAGGGAATCAGGCTTTCCTGTAGTCATTCCCCTAAAGAAAACTGGTGTTAATTAAAAGTCTGAATCTGGAGGCTAGAGAGACGGCTTGTTGTCTAACAACACTTGCTGTTCATTCTTCCAGAGGATCCCATTTTGGTTCCTGGTACCCATGTTAGGCAGCACATAACCATCTGTATCCACTCCAGGGGCATCTGGTACCCTCTCTAGCTTCCACACACACACACACACACACACACACACACACACACACACACACACACACACACACACACACACACACACACACACACACACATTTTTTTAAATTTAAAGTCTAAATTTAAGTAGTTAATAGGGAGCTCTCGTCAACAGAGATTGCAGTGGATAGGGAATAGGAACTGGATCACACACTCTCAGAAGCCTTAGCTCTGCTTCAGTAGTTCGGTAGGACAGCTCCAACACTTGATGGTTCTGTGGGATTATCATCACACTGAGAGACCAGTATTGTCTGTGTTGTTACACTAACGAGTCTATTTGTGATCCAATGAGCCACGGACAGCAAAATATCCTCTACAGATTAAAAATACAATCTCAGCCAGGTGATAGTGGAACACACCTTTAATCCCAGCACTTGGGAGGCAGAGGCAGGCAGATCTCTGTGAGTTTGAGGCCAGTGTGGTCTACAAAGCTAGTTCTAGGACAGCCGGGACTACACAGAGAAACCCTGTCTCAGAAAACAAACAAACAAATAAAAAACAAAAAAATACAGTCTCCCCAGCTGAGATTTTGGCAGCCTTGCTTANCATTCTAAAAAGGGTAATGAAATTAATGGAGCCTTTGAAGAGAAAGTAAGTGAGAGGGAGAGTANTGGGAACTGTTGACATTACNACATGCCAGGTACTGTGCCAGGAGTGNTCATGGCATAACCATTTAAGTCTNGCAAGCATTCTGGGGATGGATTTTATTCTTTTGCTTCCCAAGGGGATGTCCTGAGGCTGCATAGCACACAGCAAACTGTTGGACAGGGCTTACACTGTGATCTGTGACGCCTATGTTTCTGTTCTTTCCCTGGATTTGGCTTCCCGTAAACATGTTATTTTGTTCCCTTGCTTACTAACTTTCTGTGCTTGTCACAGAACCCCTAATTCTTGAATTTTGCCCTGAACAGTCCATTGGGTCAATATTTTCATTGTGGTATAATTTCCACTCTAGACACTCTTAAGTCTTGGGATAATAACTCGTTAAGTATTCTAAGTATAATGTATAATAAGATCATGCATTCAAAACTAGCAATGGGCTTGAGGAAATTGACTCTCACAAGTTTTCCTCTGACCTTTACACATGTGCTGTGGCATATGCAGACAGACAGACAGACAGACTGACACACACACATACACACATAAATAAATAAATAAATTTAATAAAAAAAAATTATGAGGGAACAAATTCCATCACTGCAACTCAGATATGTGAGGCAGCCTGACCTTGAGTGTGAATTCACTGGGAGCTGCTCACATCTATTTGAACTAAATGTATATGGCCAGTGCCCTCATGTTGACATAGGCTTTATGAATTGTATGGCTAAAATACATCTGAATAAATGCAATGGCATTTGCCATTGNAAATAAATAGATACCTAGCCAGGTCCCTACTGTTTCAAGCCAGAATGAAGTCTTACATCACTCTCTAACAGCTGGAATTCATCCCCCAAACAGCTAAGCATACCTTGGCCTCTGTAAGCCCTGAAGCTCAGCCNGTTTCTAAAGGTGTCTTAATAGAAAATAAGCTATTTCCTTGGGGTGATAGAAAGCCTGTTTGGAGTTAGTTCAGTTCCCAGAGGTGAGCTGTGTTAGGCAGTTACCTTGGATAGTTCTCAGACCCCTATAACCTTTAGCCTTCTCTTCTCAGAGCATGATCTGTTATTTCAACCAAGAACTCCAAACTTCACTGGATCCATACTGGAGCTCAGTCTTGAACTAGGTTGTTCATAGCAGACANGCATGCCTAGGATTCCCAGATTTCTACACTATTCTTCATTTAAAGTAAAGCCGTTNCAATGTATGGCATGGTGTTTTCTCTGGGCAGGCGGAATCAAGTGTTCCTCGAGAACTTACCACAGCTTTTCTCTATTAACACCTTTCTTGTTCCCTAAAATAGATCAGCCTGGCAGTGTGGATGAAGAGGGTCTCGTCCTATTAGAAGAAGAGCTTTTCCAAGCCAAGACCCAGATCAACAGTCGACTGCGGCCTCTGATGTCTGAGTTGGAGGAGAGGGCACGCCGACAGAGGAACCACCTCCATCTCCTGGAGACAAGCATAGATGGGATTCTGGCCGATGTGAAGAACCTGGAGAATATTCGAGACAACCTGCCCCCAGGATGCTATAATACCCAGGCTCTTGAGCAACAATGAAGCTGCCATAGAAATTTGTCCACTGAGGTTCTTGGGATACAGACTTCAGGGACCAGGAGCCATCTCATGTGGATGGGATGGGCTGAGGACATTTGAGCATGTTTAATGGGTTTGTTCAGGTCCATTGGACCCAATTCCATCCCTGANACTATGGGTAGATGGATGTCTTCCTGTACCGATATGGTACTGTTTGCTTCCTGGTGCTGGCAATGAGGCAGATAGCATTGGGTATGAGACTGATCAAGGACCAACTGCACCAGCAGATGTTGACCTCAGAACAGTCATAAACAGAGACCTGGAATATACAAAGTGCTGCTGCTGTGTATGTCAGAACAAGATATCTAATCACACGCGGCCAGTAAAGTACTCTTGCTTCACCCACTACAAGTTTCTGTTGACCGGATTTCCTCTATTGCACACCCAGTAGATTGTGTCCTCTACTTTCAAGCTGAGTGCAGTGAGCAGGGATGGGCATAGGACCTGGAGATCTGGCCCATTTGGAGCAATAGTGCCTGCTGCCACCCTCTCACCTTCATGCTCTTGGCCTGAGTGTGACATCCTTTTTCCTATGATGCCAGAATAACTTAGAGACTGCATTTTTATGGAAGCATTTCTTACCAGCCAAGCAATCATTGGGAAAGTATTTCCTNTGAGTTTCAAAGTGATGTAAGAAAATGTGTCTTGGGCATTAAAGGAAGTGGAATTGTCTAAAAGGTATATTAATCTTAATCCAATCCTCCTTTGCAAACACTAGAATTCATATACATCTGTATATTGTATTTTATTTTTTCTCTCTCTCCCTAAATCAGGGATAATCCATCCTTCTAACATATATTTATTGAGTCCCTACTATGTACCAGGGGTGAGTTGAACAGTACTGACATTATCTACCCTCATGGAGTTGACTAATTAGTGAGAAGGACAAACACTAAAAATAATGAATGGAAACTCCTAAGCCTCGTTCATCTCAAGTGATATTTATTGCAGTCACCCTCAGTCTGAAACCTTTCTCAGTAGAACATGTGTTGCAAGACAGCCCCACGGGGGTACTTGAGTTAGGGCAAAGCTGAAATTGTTTTGAGTTGTGTACACTTTTCCGTGTTCCAGCCGTCCCTCCACCCCTTCCCACAACAGACTATTGCAACAGATTGTTGCATCATGGCAATACCAGTGGGAATTGCCAAAGGAGCCAGACGCACTTGTGCCTCAGCTCAGAAGACTTCTGTACCATTTCACAGCTGCAGTTCCTCATCTTTTCATGGATGTGTGTTAAATAAAGGATCATTAGATGCTGGGGACGAGTTTCTGGTTTTATTCAACTCTTCGTCTGGGACGGAAGCACCAGAGCAATGGGAGAGAACATGCCATCCTGATGCTGACGGCCCTAGAGTTGACATCTTTGATTCCTGAGGGCCCTACTTTCCTTTCCAACTATGAGAGCATTTCACAAGATTTAGATGATGCTGTATCCTAAGCATGAAGAATTATTTCTAGAAAAACCCAAACTAGGTGAAGGCTATAATTAATATTCTTGTCTTTTTCATCTATTATAAATTAAAGGTAAAATCTGTAGTTTGTGGTGTATATGTAATGCCTTTCAATAAATTACAATTCAGTAAATTAAGATCTGAATTGGCCTTTACCCAAGGGGCTGATAAAAGGATTCTGCTTTTGTCCACAGTGACTCCTAAGTTCTGAGAGGTCTGACAACTTGGTCTTTTGTGAAAGTAGTCTGATAATTCTATCTTGTCATGCTCGATTCTACAGCCGACAAACTTCTTGCAGTAATTTAAGCCCTGTCATTTATAATATGTGACTTCTAAGGCTGCCTTGGGAGGGGAAGGAAGCCAAGGAACAGAAGTGACACACCTGGGGAGTCTTTGTAAGCCAGGATGAGGAAATCTTATGCTCTATTTTTCCCGAGCCCGTATTATAATTTGCAGGGGTTCCTTGAAGCCATTTTTTCAGTGACAATTCTACAATATGAAAGAGGAGTACACACTGTTGGGTTAGCTATGCCTCTACAATCATAATTCCCCACCAGGTGGATGGTTAAGAAACTATGAGAATTAGGGTGGAGATGTAGTTCAGTTGATGGAGTTTCTGCCTAGCATGAAAAATGCTCACGATCCAGTCCCTAGTACCACATAAACCAAACAGGCTGTGACCACACAGCTGAAATCCCAGGACTCTGAAGGTGGAGGCAGAGGATCAATAATGATCATCCTTGGCTACAGAGTGAATTTGAGGCTAGCCTGGGATACATGAGACCATGTCTCAAAAAAAAAAAGTTGTAAGGACGTCTTTCTTGGCAAATGGCACGGATCTCAGTAGACGTGGGTAGTGAGAAGTGACTGTTGGGACTGCTGAAATAGAAATGACATCCTTAGTTTTGAGGACCTGGAAAACTGACCCGAAGAAGAAAAGTTATGGCTGAGAAGCAGCCTTCCCTAAGCCTAGGGCTAGTCTTGACCTGACCCTGCCAGTGGAAAGGACGTTTTATTTTCTGGTTTCTTGTCATTACTCATGAAGGCCTTCTTATGTGTCTCCCCTGGGCATTTTCAGGTAACGATGCTCTTGGTAGACTATTCCACACAACCTTATCTACTGCGGCTCATAGCTGATGACAGAGGAGCAGACACGAAGCTGCCCACAGATGCTGACTCCTTAGCAGATGGAGATCTGATGTTCTCCCAGGATGTGGTTTCTTTCTAGGACTCTAAGAAGGCCAGAGAAAAGGGTCCAAAGATTCTCAGCCCTGTCCACTGTTTGGAACAAATCTCAAGGACCATGACTGTGTTTACCATGTCTTCTCTTAATGTTTTGTACGATCATGGGAATGTTATGGGTCTGTACTGTGTTTTAATTATCCCACTTGGAAAATAGAATTTCTCTCTACTTTCTTTATACTGTTGGCCACATAGAACTTCTTGGGAAATTCCGAAATATGAAGCTTCATGATGGGTCATAAGGAAGGAAATGCATATGACTGTTACTTTGTATTTCATATATATATATATTGGTCTAAGTTAGCAAATTAAACCAGTGTTTATATTTAATTTTAAACACACTCATCGTTATGCACTCAGGGTGGGGGGAGGTGCTGTGGTTAGCTTTGTGAGCAAAACAGCAAATAGACCCACAGCCAGTTTACAAGGTATATCAAGCTCCCGTTTACAAGGTATATCAAGCTCCCGTAAGATATGCCATGAAACCACACAAATTGGGTTATTCTCAGTTTAAAGGAGGAGGAGGAGGAGGAAGAGGAGGAGGAGGAAGAGGAGGAAGAGGGTAGGGAGGAGGAAGCAGAGGAGAAGATATAAGAATCCTAAAATCAAAATGATCACAGAACAGAACGAAATGAATCTGGCAAGTATGCAACCCTTAACTTGGAACAGGGAGGTATTATTTCACCTTCTGAGTCACAGCTGATGGTTGAGTAACAACAACCAGTGACCACTGCTCAGGCCAGCCAAGCTAGCCATGTCAGAAAAAGGAAATAGGGCTAATGATCACAGCAGGAGCCAGCAACTAACAAATCATTCAGTTTTGCTTGTTTACACTGCCAAAGGAAATGGTGAGTTTGACCACTCCTTAGTGGATATCTTTCATGCCAAAATTCTAAGCAAGTTTTTAATTTTCATATCTATGCATATATTTTTCTTCATAATTTTATGAAAGAGCCAAAATTGCCAGTCATGTTAGCACACCACTAGAATCCCAGCANGTGGGAGATGGACTCAGGAGGACCAGGAACTCACTGTTATCCTCAGCAACAAAGCAAGCCGGAGGCCAGTCTGGACCACAGAAGACTTTGTCTTGAAAATTTTCAAACAAATAACTAAAATTAACCAAGAGTGGACCACGTGGGCTGGTCAGGATCTTAGGTTTAATTTTTTTTTTAATGTGTATATGTGGAGATGGGTTCATGTGTCCTATGTGAATACAGTGACCATGGAGGCCAGAATAAGGCATTGGATAGCAGGGGNTGGAATTAGACAGTTGTGAACCACCATGTAGATATGGGGAACTGAACCCTGGTCCTCTTTGAGAGCAGTAGCACTCTTAACAGATGAGCCATCCATCTTTCTGCTCTGTAAGGTTTACTTTTTTTAAACTGAGAAAACTTAGGAACAATTTACAAATTTGCAAATTATCCTCTTTATATTCTTGAGCGTGGAGATGATGGTGGTGGTGGTGTGTGGTGGTGGGGTGGAGAGAAAGAGAGAGAATGCCCTATGTAGTAGCCTAGGCTGACGTTTGATTTGTTGGAGGCTTTGTGTGCCACAGTGGACCTGTGGAGATCACGTCGTCTCTCTCCTTCAATCATAAGGATTCCAGGGATTGAACTCAGATTGTCAGGGGTAACAGAAAGTGCCTTTACCCACCAACCCCTCTGGTTTATATCGCAGTGTTACACCAGCTAGACTAGGCGGAACATCACTTATTATAAGCATATTTTTACAACTGTTATTTCCCACCAAGTAACAGGAGGAAGAAAAAGCGATGACTTCTCAGAGNATCTCACAGAGAAGGTTCTGGACAAAGACACAAGACATTAGTAGCACTGTCTGGTTTATTAACATAATTGAAACATTTTGCTGATAAAACTCTTGCCCATGACTAGTCAAGCAACAAAACTCTACTCAAAAATATTTCACTGTGAAATGGTATTGCAACTTGAATGGAGTTTTTATTAATGAGTTGATTTCCATAAAGTAAATCTCACTCTTAAATCAGCAGATAATATGATTAAAAAAAAAAAGCTTCCTCCTCCCCATTCCAAGCCCACGAGGATCAAGCTGAGGGCCCTCGGACTCCACCGAAGGTGGTGAGAAAGGGCTGCAACTCATTTCTAACTAGAACAGGCTACTGGGACACTTCCAAATGCATACCACACAGAAACCACATAAGGAGTTGAATTTACTAGTCAGCTCACAGGAAGGTGTGGGTCAAATCAGCATGGCAGAGCACACCCTCCTCGTTACCACAGGCTATCTCTAAGGTGTCTTAATTACATCAGTTATGAAATCAACCCATCTCCATCCTTCGGATCTCACCTGCTGCCCCTCCTGCTGTAACCTTGGGAGAGATCCTGGGCTTTTCATGGGCTGTGTTTGCATTGTTTTGAGACAAGATCTTATGTCTAGAGGCTGGGCTTGAACTCCTGATCCTTCAGCCTCTACCTCTCAGTGCTGGGATCACAGGTATGGGCCACCACACCTGGCATTGCATTTCTTTTCTATTGGAAACAAATAATACGCGGGCGTGCTTCTCTTAGTCCCCTAAAAGTGTGTGTGAGAATGTCGGAGTGAGGAAGCAGATTTGGGCTCTCTGTGTTTCTCCGGCTTCTGATGCGGTTCGATTATCCTCCCTACTTATTTGAATAGCAAGTTCGTGAGTTCTTCCAGAGATCCTGAAATTGAGACTAGAACACGTGGCCAAGCCAAAATAGGAAGAGCGGTGTCTCTGGAAACTTCAGCTGTGATTTCAGGCACTTCAAGAAGAGACTTCCTTTGCTGGCTCAATGGACATTCAAAGAAAATGAAAGGCAGGGGTGCAGAGGCTACCTGGGACTGGAAGTGTGACAGACTAGCAACCTAGGGTCCCCCAGCCCCATCCCTGGAGGAGACAGTTATTAAAGTTTCCCTCCTGCCCGTCCATCAGCCTCTTTTAAAAAAATGGCAGGGACGTTTTTCACTGGCAGATCATTCCAGTCTGTGCCTTCACCAGCATCTCTGGGCCATGCTAATAATGGGCTAGCCTTCACAGGGAGCAGCAGATCCCCCAAAGACAAGTCGGAGCCCAAAGGCTATCCTAAGGACATGTGAGGCACCACTTAAAGCTATTTTGGCTGGGGCAGGTCACAGTCACAGTCACACCATGATATTCTGCATGGGGAATGTGTGGTGTGTGTGTGGTGGGGGAGCGTGGCTCTACCTTTGTGCCAGCAAAAGGAGAAAGAGACAGGGAAGCGAATGGATAGTTCTAACTGGAAGGGGACTCACTTCTGTTTGTTAAAGGAAAATCGTTTTCACACACNCCATCAAGATACAATCTCCCCACCTGCTTCCCAGAAAGCCACTTCTGCATCTGTTCTCTTAGCTCACCTCCCTTTCCTTCCCTGCTCCGACCTGCCTGTTGCCCTGAAGGTGCTGGGCTAGCCTGGGTTCTTATCTCAGGCTGTGGAGTAAATGACCAGAGTCCAGAGGGGGAACACAGTGAACCAAAGGAACGAGAGAAGAGTGGTCTTTCTTGGGTCAGCTTCTGTGGACCCTCATCAGTTCTGGAGCCTTCAAAACGCCATGTTTCCCAGGCAACCCAGCTCCNGGTTTTCTCTTGTCTAGGGAAACAACATCCTCTCATCGTGCTTCCCAGGATGTGCTGCGTGGTCCTGGACCNGANACTGGACTCCCCAGGGTTTCTGCTCTCTTGACTTCAAAGAACCTGGGAGCAAATGGGTTCTGCAGGTTTTCTCTGTCCGTTTTTCCGTGACTTTTAGCCAAACATTGGACCTTTAGATTATAGAAACAATCTCTTCCCTCTGGAGATCNTCTCTACAGTCTGAGAACCACAGCTCGGAGCTGCTCTATGCGCTTGTTGACTCCCCTTCTTTCTTCTGGAGTCAGCTGAGGAGGGTGGAGCGAAACATGAAGTCAAGATTATCNCCCCTGTTCAGTCCCACCTGGGCCATGTTTATGTTAGAAGTTAAAAGTAGCCTCGTACCCAGGAGCCGTTCCCTGTGAACAACCAGAAACCCAAGAGCCAGAGGCTGGATGGGAACACAAAACATCAAAGTCATTCTTACTAGCTCTCCAGGCAGGGCATGGGTGTCCAAACTGTCTTCAGAGGTAGAGAAAAGGGGAGGACAGTNGGGAGAAGTGAGGGGGACACATCTGTTGTGAACCCACTCTTGTCAGGCAGACCTCCCAGGGCACTGGCTGCTGCTGGGCTCTGCAGGAGATTGACAGGGCCAGCTCAAGAACAAGGGTGATCNCTTTCCAAGAAAGAAAGGGCCTTGGGCGCTGGGCAACCTCGGGTTGAGTGGGTGGGGATCATGAATTCTCCTCAGGGTAACAAATTGCATTCTCCCAGATCATCCTGGACTTGCAGTTCTTAGCCAAANGGGCAGTAAATAATCCCAATTGGCAAAGAATCTCTAAGGTCAAGTGATTCTTAGCGTGTTTTCAAAAGAAATGAATGGATTATCAGCACTTGGTCTTGCCTGGGATTCCTCTCACTAGCAGGAACACGTCTTACCATGGCCTCTAAGGGCTTTTGCTCTCTGGAAATGCCTGGTTGGCAGGGAACCCACACAATGCCACCAATCAGACACAGAGCATCAGGACCATGGTCATCTGAAACCAGGGTCTCAAATTCTGAGAAATCCTACTCTTCCCAGACTTGTGTGCCAGGTTTCAGAACCTAAGAGTCTTATTCCTGACCAAAGGGGTCTGGGGTTGTTGCTGGTGTGTGTGTGTGTGTGTGTGTGTGTGTGTATGAATATGTGCGTGCATGCACGTGTGTTGAAGAAGCAGAAGTGGCTCCGCCTTCTTTCCTGGGTGTGGCCCTCACGCACTTAGTGCTGAGACTGGCTTTAGTGTCCTGTCAGAAGGGAAGTAAACCACAGGAGAGCATCAAGACTACAAACATAAAAACCACACACACTGATTCCATCCAAGTTCTACAAGAAGTAGACAAAGGGAAATAAAGAAAAATAGCCCTTTGTGGTAAAGGGCATGCTGGGAAGGCGAGAGCCTGAGCCACATCCCCAGAGCATGCTGGGAGAATGGGCACCAGAGTCACCTCTCTAGAGCATGCTGGGAGACGGACACCAGTACATCTCCAAGGGCTGCACTTCCCCCAACTCCCACCCTGTTCCCTTACCCACCCCCAACCCGCAGACTAGAGAAAAGTTTATCCAAAGACGACTGTGGAATGGGAAATGCCACGGTTCTTCGCAGGCCCCCCACACTGTGGGGGTTATGTCAGCCAGTGGGGAGAACAGTCAAGATGAAGACAGAGAAACAGAGAGGCAGAGAGAAAATGGGGTCTGACAGTGGCTGGAGGGGCCAGTGTGTTGGCAGAGGACAGGGGAGAGTAGAGTAGAGAGCTGGGTGTCGCTAGCCCGAGGCATTGATGTATAGCTGACTCTTGAGGATGTAGTCGATGACAGGCTGGGACAGGTAATCCACGACATGGCCGTCCCCGTGCTGCAGGGCCAGCCTGCATGAGAAGAAACAGCAATCAGGTGGACATCCATGCCCAAGAATGTGCACAGCCCTGGTCTGCCCTCTGCTTTCAGGAAAGGGTCTAAGGGTGCCCCCAGCACCCTGCCAGCAGCCTTTGCCTGGGTTGAGTGAACAGTATTGGCAAGAGCCTCATCCCCACACAGACTGTCCCTCCACTCCCAATGACACTTTCATCTTGTCCTGCCACCGAGTAGCTCAGAGACCTTGGGAAAGTTATTTTCTTTCACATTTATTTACTTCATGTGTATGTGTGTGTCTCTCTTTGTGTGTGTATACACGTGCTGTAGCAAATGTGTGGAGACCAGGGGGCCAATATGTGGGACTCAGTTCTGTCCTTTACCAGGTGGGTCCTGGGGATTGAACTCAGGTTGTCAACCTTGGGGACAAGCTCTTTTACCCACAGAGCCATCTCATTGGCACATTAGACAAGCCTTTTTCTTCAATTTTTCCTTTGGTACAATTAAGGTGACATTATTTAGAGGATTAACTAAGTCATGCCAAGCATAGCNCTGACATTTTAGCTTTCCTAGTTTCTTCTTTTAATAAACTTTTCATGTATTTTAAAAAACTCTTAGTTTGGGTTTCTCTGCATGCTGGTCTCATGAAAATTGGTCTCCTAGCGGATTCTTCAGCTTGAGTTCACCCTTTCCCCTCCAGGAGCCCTTAGCCATGAGCCCACGGAGGGACAGTGACAGGTGAAGGGTTCCAGGGACAAATTGATTCCTGCACACTTCTCCTCTGGCCTTCTGCTCTCTGCTCATTCCTTATACAACAGTCTCAGGATGTCACTGAGCCTGGCTCGGTGCCTGGCTCTCTGCCTTCAGGGCAAGCCCTGCCTTTACCTTACAAGANGCCTCCTGAAGTGTCTCCCTGCACATCAGAGCTTTCTGAAAAGTGGTCTCCAAATAATAGTTCCAACTTCAACAGACTCGGCAGAGAAGCCAAGCCTGAGTCCAACCCCAGAAAATCCTGGTTTGGTTGAACCAAATAGAACACAGGAGCTTGTATGGCCATAGAGTAACTTCCTCAAGTCTTAGGAACAGCCATGTTGGAATCAAAGCCCTGCCCTCCTCGTTACCCACTGTCCTTGGTTTCTGCCCTAGCCTCCTAGTGGCTGCTACTCTTGTGATTGTCTCCATCATTGTCTCCAAGGGAAGAAGTCCAGTAGACTATTTAAGTCCTTGGCTTATTNGACTTCTCTGAATCATGAGACCAGAGGGCAGTGATCTCCATTTGGACCCTTTCTCCTTGGTTACTGGGCATCCCTGNTGGGGGCTTCTAACTGCTCCTCAACCTTCACGGAAATGCTACAAAGTTGGCCATGTTCCTGATAGCTGCTTTCTCTTCACTGCTTGACTTTGTGAGCTCAGCTGGACCTGGAATTTTTTCAATNAATNAATTAATTAATTAATTANCGTATGTGTATGAGAGTGTGTGTGTNCCACAGTGTAAGCATGAGACTCGGAGAACAACTTTTAGGATTTGGTTCTCTGCTTCCACCATGTGTGTTCCAGGGATTGAACTTAGGCGGTGAGGCTTGCCAGCAAGTACCTCCTTACCAGCTGAGCCAGCTTATTTTAACTGACACAGATGCTCATGGCTCTCAGTTTAGACTTCCAAACTTCTATGTCCTATATATCTCACCATTTCACAGGACATTTCCACTTGGAGTTTATGGAGAAGACTGTTAACAGTCCCCAATATTAATTTCTCCCCCTTTTAGTTTTATTTAGATATCTAGCTGCTGAGCAATATATATCCCTCCCTCCATCCATGAGCCAGTGGGTTACTTAAAACTCTGGGTTANTTCATTATTTTTTTAAAAGATTTATTAGTCTTATTTTATGTGTATGGGTGTTTTGCTTGCATAAACATCTGTGTATCATATATGTACATTGCCTGCAGAGGCCTGAAGTGGGCATTGGATCCCCTNGAACTGTAGTTATAGATGATCATGAGCTGACATGTGGGTGATAAGAATCCAGTCTGGATCTTCTGGAAGAGCAGCCAGTGCTCTTACCCACTGAGATATCTCTCTAGTCCCTATTTATTTGTTTTTGAGTAGGCTCTTGCTATGTAGCCCAGGCTACCATTGAATTTTTTATCTTCCTGCATCTACCTCCTGAGTGTATGATCNGTGGTACCTGGGTGGGTCACCTTAAAGACAAAACTTCCTGCCTTGAACTTCACTTGTTCCTTCCCACTGGCTAAGAACAATCTTGATAGTAGACATGTTCCCATCAATGAAGCTTCAGACTGAAGAGACCAGACTCAATACCTTTGGACTTCTGTAAGTGAGAACTATACAGCTACTTTATTTGAAACTCTGAATCTTGAGACCCATTTAATGGNAGCCTGGCTTATACTTTAACTAATAATGCATGACGTCCTCAGCACCCAAAACTAAGAGTCCACAAAAAAAGAGTCTAAAAAATCCTCTTCTTCCTTCAAGCCAGCTAAGACCAGTTAGTGTACTGTTTCCTCATTTAAAAGCAAACAGGGAGCCAGGAGGTGGTGTGGCACACCTTTAATTCCAGCGCTCTGGAGGCAGAGGCTCCACCTGGATCTCTGTGAGTTTGAGACCAGCCTGGTCTACAGAGTGAGTTCCAGCACAGCCAGGACTATACAGAGAAACCTGTCTCGAAAAACAAACAACAACAAAAACAAAAAAACAAAAAATAGAAACAAAGTAAACAGGGATAAATACACGAAGTCCAAAGAGGAGACTGAATCTAAGGGTTGTGTGGTGGTTAAAATGAGAACGGCTCCCACAGGCANATAGGTTTGAATACTTGGTCCCTGGTTGGTAGAACTGTTTGGAAAGGATCAGGAGGTGTGGCCACGTTGGAGGTCTCTCTGCCTTGTGGTTGTATCTCAAGATATGAGCTTTCAGCAACTACTCCAGCACCATACCTGCCTGCCT